>CM056559.1:25705564-26140564 GCA_029721515.1 Synanceia verrucosa
ACACACACACACACACACACAGACAGCATTTAGCCCACCACTGTTTCTGGCTGGAGTTCACTTGGTCACTAACAACAGGAGGTCTGTCCCCTGCTTTGTTCTGTCTGCTCCTACACACTCGGTCATGATTCTTTGTTAATCAAAGCCTTCAGCTCTCTCTTGCCACCTTTCCATCTCCCTTTCCCCTCCCATCATTTCCCTGCCTGAAGGCTAAGCAACAGATTGACAAAGAAACAGTGACACTCTCCCTCTCAGTCACTTCCTCCTCTCATCCCAGACAGATACACTTTGCAGTCACCCTTCAGGAGAGTTTTTTTTCTGCGTGTGTGCTGCACATTAAATTGTGCTTTACCTGAAGCAAAGGCACTCACACCTCTGATTTGAGTGAAGAAGAAGGACTGATTTAGCCCCGGGAGCGAGGCCACTGAATGAAGGATATCTCTCATCTGGCTGTCCTGTCATGATGGCCTGCAACAAAGCTATCTGAATGCATCAGGAATAATGTGGGATGAAGGATGGAGGGGGCCCACATCTTTAGGGGTCAGAGAAGAGACTGCATGTGTGTGCGAGGTCATAATTTATGTCCAATGCCAGCATTTAGTGTCAACAGAAGAAGTAGTGTGCCTTTTTATGTAGCAAGGTGGAAAAGTTAGAAGTGGATGGAGCACATCAGACAATCATGCAGGAGGCCAGTTTGTTTTGGGTTCCTAACCTTAACCATGCCAACTGGCCAATATTGATGCACTTATGACATAAGTAGGAGGGGGGACATGGGAAACAGTGGGAGAGCATGAGGAGGCAAACAAGGATGCTTCCTCTCTTCTTATTTATCTACCTTTTTTGCATATATTTGAGAACAAACAGGGTTGTCGTGTTCTCAGCCTGCACTCAATGCTGAAAACTTGAATGCTTTTATCACTTGTCTGTTTGTTTGTGTGAGTGTTTCAAAGAGCCTTTCCCCCCCAAAGAGCAAAAGAAAGTCCCACTGTCTTCCCACACTGTTTGTTTGAAATAAGCTTGCCAAGAGTAAAGTCTGATTAATGTCAAATGCAGAGCCAGCAGGAGAAAAAAAAGAAGAAAATAACAAGACTGATGAGTGATTCATGTTCGTTGCTTAGCGGTGTGGGCCAGATCAGGTCTGAAAAGAGATGCTTTATACCTGCATTCTGTCTCATAGTCAGCAGGGGGCGCCTCCTCTGACTGCAAACCAAGTCCGATGGTGTGAAAGTCCAGTCTACTTCTCACCTGATTTATTACCTCAGTAATATCAGAGGTAATAAATCTGTACAGATTGTAAAGCCCTCTGAGGCAAATGTGTAATTTGTGATGTTGGGCCGTACAAATAAAATTGACAGCTCTGTCCACTCTAGTTCATCTTAGAAGTTGAATTCTTTCACTGTTTCCAGTTCAGTTCATGAAAGTTAATTGTAGGTTGTCTGAAAATGTGTTATACAGTGTTTGGTTGTCACTCCACACTGTTGTGTCACATGGTTGCAAAAAAACAACAAAATGGTCACGACCAAAAAGCCTGAATTGAGGCTTCAAAATGGCAGTCTACAAATCAATGGGTGACATAATGGTGACTAAGTCTACTTTTTCTCTACAGTATAGTAACAAATTCATTAGACCACCTGCCCTATTTGTCTCAAAGGCCGTAGAGACTCATGAAGTGATTTAATTTGGAATCTCTTTACAAAAAAGCAGAAGAAAAATGATTGAGATGCCAAATATATTTAAAGTTAAAGTTATTTCTCACTTCTCAGTGAATTCCAGTGTTCAGACTCAAATTTGTGTCTAAAAAGGGAAATTCAGTTTAAATTCCTCACTCCTGTTCAAAATGATGAAGAGTAGTGAACTCGGTGAGGAAGAAAGAGTCTGAATTAAAGCTGTGAAATGATGCTGGATGGCTTTTGAAACAAATAAGACATGTTGTTTAACAAATATGCTCAGCCCTGTATACATATTGAAACATAAAAACAGTCTTCAGTCTTGGTTCCATAAAGGCATTCTCAGCAGAGCATAGTTAGAGTGAAATAATATTTTCATAATGACACAAACACACATTAAAATGTCCACTCATTGGGTTTAACTGCGGCTCATTGCACTCTAAAATTGAATCCAAAAAGATAACTAATGCTGCTGGCTCATTAAAGGCCACAGCACAATGCAGAGACTATATTGTGCAACAAACACAAAATGATAAAAATTAAAGCACCACGATATAATCAGTTTACAAAATTGGTTTTATGCTAAATGTAAAAACAAGAGTTTGCTTGTTCTTAGGCATAGTGTTAAAAAGTTTACTATCCACTCATGTATTTTTAAATGTGTGTGTGTGTGTGTGTGTGTGCAGGCACGTGTATGTCCATGCAAATGTGTTTTGGTGTCCGTAGGCGGGCAGAACATTTGTTTATTGGCTGTATCGTTCCCCTAAGTCCTGTCTAATGGGGATAAGGGAATGGCCTGTGGCAAGACAGATAGAAGGATGCTGTGTTTATTCCAACGTGACCACAAGCTACAGCCCCAACATCATGAGGAGGAGGAGGAGGAGGAAAGATGAGCAATGAGGAATTCACCAGAGTGGAGTGATGATTAAGACAACAAAGGGGAGAGAAAGAGAAGGGGGATTGTTGGGAGGAGAGGGAAACACCAGGGAAAAGTCACAATGGAGATGGCAATGGGGAACGACAAAGTGACTTGCTCTGTGTCAGGAGAGTTTCAGTATTGTTGAAAAAAAACTCATAAGCATATTTGAAGCCCTGCTACCACACAGCTGATAAATTCCAGGCAAACAAATCCCAAATGTGTCTGTGTGGCTTTAATCTGTATCACTCTGTAACCCAAACCACTCACTCAGTTTTATTGTTGATGCATGCACACACAGGCAGGGTTTTACACCCATAATATGGATATTGTTTACCACACCATTATGAACAATGGCCATTTGGGATGTAAAAAAGTTTTGAGGACAATAGAAATGTGTTTCCGATATCCAAGCAAGATTTAATAGATCCATGTGTGGCAAAATTACCTCAAACTTGCATTTAAGCTGTCAGACAGAGGTCTCTGTTTACAGTGTGGGTTGGCTGCATGGAAACTATGGTTATGGTCAATACTGGTAGATTTACTGTGATCAAAAGAACGGCAAAAAGGATCTTCACATCAGATGTTTGCCTCTGCAAGTTACATATCAGGATTTAACTGCCACAAAAGTGCATCACACTGAATAACATCTATATTTCTCTGGAATGGCCATAACAGGGAAAAGCTTTCTGGAGCCCAAGATAGGGGGCGACATTGAGGTGACAAGTAATCATGGTCACGTGTTCAGACGCCCGTGCACAAAATGTAACTATAGTTACAAGTCTGGACTTACTCAGTATTTCATGTGAATGCAGAACGATGCCGACTGCAGGCGTTGAGATGTCGGCGCCCTAAGGTAAGACAGGATGGAAAGCAATAAGGCTATGGATGGATGCCTCTCCGTAAACAATAACCAACCAGGAGCCTCTTCACCCCAGTTTGAATGGACCTGATTCAGCATGTGAAATGGATACTAGTATCGTTCTCATGCTCAGCTATGCTACATTTTATTTCGTATTTTCCAACAAGTTTCCATTGATATAAATGCTAATATTCACTTATCTTAAGATTCTACAGTGACCAGCCAGACCTGAGAAATTTACTGATCTAGACCATCACTTAGATTTCATGTTTGATCGGGCAGAAGAAGAGGACAGACAGGACATGAGTTTTTATGAGTCAGGATTTGTATTTCTTTTCATCATTTTGCACTGAAACCTTTTGAGATCCAACCAACTAGTGGGCAAAAAAACAAACAGCAGCTCATGTTTTTTTAAGTCCTTTGTTTCTTTGTGATATTGTGACATTTTGCATTGCTGTACACATGGGCAATTTGTAAATGCAGGACATCATAACAGGAAAACTGACAACATATACTGTGCTGTAGTTTTAGAGGGCTTAAAAACAACATGGCAGTTTGCCTTTTCTTTATTCCTCTAAAGAGAATTTCTGTGTTTGCAGAGATTTATACTGTTTTTCTCCTTTTAATCTCTGGAATGAAAATGGTCTTAAATTTGATTTGAGCTGGCATTAAAAGAGACTTAACAAGCTTTATAAATAACTTGCACTGCCCTGTATGCACCCCATTATGGTTTACTGTTTTGTTTGGTGTCGTTTCTTCTTAGAAATAAAGGGGATTTCCTCTTTATTTCAGTTATATAACTAGGGGAACGGTA
Organism: Synanceia verrucosa; assembly: GCA_029721515.1. Lineage (NCBI taxonomy): Eukaryota > Metazoa > Chordata > Actinopteri > Perciformes > Synanceiidae > Synanceia > Synanceia verrucosa. Next base: position 25,709,824 of record CM056559.1, read on the forward strand.
CTAAACCTTGAACCATCTACAAAGTAAGATAATTGTTTTATGTTGTTATGTCCTTATTTGCCACTCGGTCATAACTTTATGTGTCTGTTTATGTGGCTTGGGTGCTTTGTGGCTCCAGAGAGGGCTGGAGATCTGATAAAATTGATGTCTCTGTAGAGATGAGGAGCTTATCTCTCGTGGTTCGACCCCCAGCTCACACCTATCCACATGTCCAAGTGTCCTTGGGCAAGACACGCAGGTTAGCAACGCCCTGCATGGTACTTTATCAGGGTAGTAAAGTGCTACATATAGCTACAGTCCATTTACTGGCCAGATTTTGACAGGGAAGATGAATGTGCGGAATATAAAAAGATCTCTGGCTACCGCGCTGATTTTTAATCTTTTTTAAACTGTCCATTGTTAATCCAACATTGTAAAGTACAAAACTAAATCTTTTGAATTTGCATAGTGTGCAACATTCCTTTTCATATGCATTGTGGTGATAACTTGCTGTAATCTAAAATGCATTTGGTGAAGGGACCATATGTATTTATTTAATGTCCTCATACTTATGATCTGCTCTGTGCTGTCTCTATTTATACCAACAAAATGCCATTCACACTCAGTTTGGCAGCAGGTTCAAACAGTCACAAACTGAACCACCTCACAAACAGAATACACATGAGCCTCATTTATTTCCAGACACCTGTTGCATCTGTGTTCATTGCAACATAATCTGACATTATTGATTAGATCCAAGCAGGAATGTTCAGCTAAGTCAGCTCGGGACTCAATTAAGTTTATCATCATGCAGGGTTAGCTGTGGCTGGTGCGCGATGCAAATGACAGGCAAAGTGAACAGCTGTCGGCGCAGCACACATGCCAGGTGTGGGCAAGCAGTGCTGCAACATGGTCTGTCAGTATACACTTAACAGGACAGCTATAATGCAGTGAAGACAGCCATCCATCATCAGCCCGTCATTCATCTCAGTGCGTATCTGTCTGTCACACCATCCATCTGTTCGTGCATCGACACACAGGGAAACATCAGTTCAGTGTTTGAGACCTCTGATTGCCTCCTGCCTCAACATCCAGCAGGTAGATCGTCATTAAAGCTGTTGCATCAAATTAGACACTCAGGCTGCTATTTGATCACATCACTCATCTGACTCGTACTAAAAAGCCCCTCGCAGCCCCAAAAGGCATATGGTGGGACGTTTTTAATGATTCTTCTACATGCATTTCACAGAGAAATCACAAGCATATATTTGGTGTCCTTTTGGGGAAACATCTCGACATTTTGCACTTCCTGTCTGCGCTGAACAACAAGCCCTGAAGCACTGAGAACACTTCACACACACACACAAACACACACACATCAGCGTATGGCTTGAGTACACACAGTAGAGCTTGAAGATCACCGCTATCCAGGAGCAGGCCTTGGGCCTTGGACTCATTCATTTTGGAGACCACCGCAGCTTAACTCTTTCACCCCCCACATGTCAGCAGACAGGAGAAGGTAAACATCACCACAGTGTTTGGTGCAGAAAGGCCTGCTCTTCTCTTATTACCCCCCAGAAGTCTTCTTCTCAGGCATTTAGAGGTGTTAAGCTATTTTTGAAAAAAAGTGCCACATTATTTTTTGCTGTGCTGCCATTGCTTTAGGATGGACAGTTTTTACCTCACTATTGGCAACTGTGTATATGTTGTCTTATGTGGGTTTGATGAGAGAATAAATGTGGCACAGTACAAAGTCAGTGATGCAACTACGCTGCAATCACGAGACAGCATGAAAATTATGCTGTCACCTATTCTGGGAGGCTTCCTCAATAAATGAGGGTCCCTTGAAATGCTGAAATGGTGTTATGTGGGCTAATACGGCATTTCTGACTGCAGTGATTTGTCAACATCTCTGTTATTGTTTGAATGGACGCATCAGACAGAACACTGGTGTAATCAACATGGTTTTATTATTTCCTTGAGAGTTAATTGGCTGATCTTGTTGAAAATGTGGTTGAAAAGAATTATTTTAAGATCCTTGCTTGACACTATGTGCCTCTGTATAGGTGCTTAAAGGCACTTGCCCATATGTCTGTCACACTTTCCTGTGCAATGGCATGTGAAAGTACTATTAAATGTGATTCCTCAGTAGGAGTCTGCACACAGACACACACACACACACACACTCTTACAGGGCACTTCATTAGTTGAAGACCTGAATGCCAGATATGTCTCGCTGCTCTGCTCTCTGGGTAATAAGCTCTGGACAAAAGCGCTCCTTTTCCCGACTCCAAAGACGCCGCTCACGGGTTTTCACATATATTAGCAGTTCAGGCTGTGAAAGCAAAGTGGAATCCCGCAGTACGGAAATCTGACAGTTGCATCACAACTCAAACTAGTTCAAATGCTAGGGAACGATTCCTGCTCACTGAGCGGTGGCGCCTTTGTCGCTTACCTTAGAAAGGCACCTGAGGGATAATTGGCAAGCTGCTTCCACCTTTCTCCCTTCCCACCTGTACCTCTCCATGGGAGAACTTATTCTTTGTAATTACTCGGAGGGCTGCAGGTAAAGAGATGTGCCATCGCTCTATGTCCCTCCATATCTCATTTTCCCCCTCACAACTTGTTTTGAAGCTAATAACACATAAAACTGAATTTAAAATTTCCACAACGCTACATGGTTAGATTGCTAATGTGAATTGGCTTAGATTATCAACAACTGAGACTTCTCACATTTTGACAAATATTGGGTTAAATTATATTATATCATATACAAGGGGTGTGAAAATAGACTCAGCTCACAAGGCAAGATAATACACAATACTGGAGTCACAAGAACAAGATGAGACAATGTTTTCACATTACTTTTAAGAAAACTAAAATGATAAAATATACGACTGGATATAGTCATTTAGCTGTGTCTTTTATTAGACAGAGTTTGAGCTGAATGTGGTCATGCTACAGCAGATACAACGGGCACGCTTTTTGTTTTTCCTTCACTTTGTTGCACTTTGCAGACGGCTCCTGCTTTGTCTCCACAATGGCTGCTGCTCATTAGAGCAATGATTTCCTTGGAGCACTGGGGAAGCATCGTTCCGGTAAAAGCACGGTTGCAGCTTGTCATGTGCCTCACCAATGTTACAGAAATGCATCGTTTGCGTCTTTAGATCATACTGAATTTGACGTATTGATCCAGGAAGTTGGAATCTGCCAGTAGCTTCCTAACTTTAGCAAAATGCAGCAGTTGCTGCTTTCCTTCTCCTTCTTCTTGTCAGTTTCTGGCAGACTAGACGTAGCAAAGGCTCATTACTGCCACCCACAGCTCCCAGATAGAAGCTTGGATAGCTCAAACTGATAGGATTCTTCCTGCCCTGTGCTCAGGAGACATCTAAAATCTATGAAGTGTTCAAGTTGGATGCAGGTCATTGTCGCTGTATGTATGTGTTGTATTTATGAGCGACATACTGTAAAAAAATCAAACTTTAAGCAAACAGCACACAGCTGTCAAGTGTTGAAATGTTTGCATTCAAGGTTCCCACACAGCTCCTGGATGCACCGCAGCACAACAGTCCTGCGTTTGAATCCAAATGTATGATGGACATATGAATGAAATAAGAATTTTTATCAAAAAAAGCAATCATGTTTTCTTCATAAAGGAAGTATTTGTGGTGCCTTTGTGTATTTTGAATGTGGACATCATTTCCTGCAACTACTTTGTGATATTTTGTTCATTATTCAGTATTTCTACTCTTGAGAAATTATCTGGCACACTTGGTGCAAAATGCACCATTTTGTTCACCAGGTGTCATTTTGTGTCTTGCAAGTTGTGTACAAGTCTTTTTTGCTGGAAGCTGCTGGAAACAAAGTGGATGGGAGCTGTAAAACTGAACTCAAATGGTGAAGTGTTTCTCCATTCTATGCTAAATAGGTGAATACATTAATGGTTAATGCTCTGCAAAAAAATAAAATGTCTCCATTCTTGACAACAAGTATCAACCAGTCACATTACCTTCTCAGTATACGACGCTAGCTCCCATTTTCTGTCAAATCAGACATCATGATCACCACTAGTGCTGTTCTAAAATAGTTGTCTTTGGTCACAGGGATATTTTTTTTGAACCTTCAAAGAAAAAACCTGTTTGGCCTGATTGTAGATGAGTTTCCTTTTAAGGAAGAGACCAAGAGGTGTGCTTGGTAGGGGATTACAACCATCAGTCGGCATCCCAGACCGGCAGATCGGTGCTTCAGACTCTCAGTGACATCCTTGCGGGGAGCAGCGCTACCAAAGCTCACACTGGCTGGCTACATAAAAGCTGAACCTGCACACCCAAAGTCACATCAGAAGACAACCCGAGCTTCAGTATTGATCGAGGATCAACACTTGAGATGAGAATCTTCGGGTTGCTGATAATCAGAGCTGGCTTGCCTTGATGTTTCTGTGATCAAGGCCGTTGATGAATATCACATGAGTTTTATTTGAACAGCAGTGTGCCGTACCTTTGACATTTCCCTTAACACTCCAGTCCTTTAAGGAAAAGTCTCCCCTCAAACACGATAGTCCTTGTATCACTGAGCAAACAAAACGTCACTTCCAGACTCTGTGGTGCGATCATAATGACATTTAATGTTGGCGAGTGAAAATGGAAGAAACATCGGATTGTATTTCAGGTGCGTGTATTTCAGTAAGTGAGTATGCGTTGTCTGACATGTCAGACAACGCATACTCACTTACGCACAATCAGCTGACCATTTTATAAAAGAGCAAATTCTAGGTTTAATTAGGTGATAATTCAATGCAGCTACAAAATATGCAGTGTTTTCAGGAGCAGCATGACATTGTCAGATACAGTGCTCTCAGGCTGTGACAGTATTTTTTATTAGGTGGTGAAGAAACAGTACCTCACGGTTCAAATGAGCTTCAAACATCATTCCCTAAGGTTATTGAAAGGTTATTATTTTTTCATAATAAACATAAACATGAAAGTGTATTTGAGAGTTTCTTTCTGTGTAGCTTCTTATATCTTGAGCTGGAAAAGTCAGTGAATTCTTGTTTTATCTTTAATCCCATTCAGAGTTATGTGCCTAAAGGCTGAGCATTAGAAAACCACTCATTTCAAATGTCAGTCATCATCGCTGCAAAATTACAAGTGTGCAATTAGTAAATCATTTGAAGCAGATGAATACATCTTTTTGAATGATAATTAGAGGATATTTGTCCAGGAAACACATCATCTCTTCTATGTGATGACATCAGTTGACTGAAGAAAACTTTGTAAACGAGCTCCAGTTATTAAGAAGAATGTTTGTTTTTTCTAAGATTACTAAGCACATGTATGGATGTTCATTCATTATGGATTATGCATATTCTTGGACACTGTATGTCTGTATGAAACAAAAAATATGTGTAGTGAGGCCAGAGTGGAGGGTTTTTGTAGGAGGCAAACTGTTGCAAAAGTAGGTGTTTTATTGTGACCATAGCGTATGCTTCGCAAAATATCAACAAATAAAAACAATACTAAATAAGGAAACAGGTAACTCGACTTAACTGAACAGAACTCAACCCATAACATAACAGATAAGCTCTGCTTGAATAGACCTGTCTATTCGGCCAGTCCATCCTGCAGGTGACTCTCTCTCTACCTGTCAACAGGTGAGTTACCAAGTCATTTGTTTTTGCTCAAATTACAATAAACAAAACTTACACAGCTTTCCGTGTGCTGTACTATACCTTGCCAACCATGAATACATAGATTATAATCAACAAAATACCCCTATCAGGTACTTTACCTCCCCCTCATACATGGTCTAATCCAGTGACATCACTGATGATGTCAGCAGGGTATAAATACAGGAAGTTCTGGGCTGCCCTGAAACACATGGTGAATCTGGTAAGTAGCAAATTTAAAACTTATGGAAAACCAACTGAATGAATTTAACAGAATGTTTTGATACAGAAATAAAACCTGGATTATGTGCATGTTTGTTACTGAACAATGGTGGAAATTAGGATCAAATGAAACAACTACACAAACATGGATAAACTGAGAATGGTGTGAGGTTCAAAGTGAGAAATGGGGACAAATGGTGTGATCTCACCCACTTTGTCACAGTAAGTAACTTCATTGCCTCCATATGCTGCATGCAGTTGCTGCTGCAACCATGTTTGTGATCGGGCCAAATGAGCGGGTTAATACAGAACACAAAATGGTGGGTAGAATCAGAGAAAGTAAGGCAGTGAGGAATAAATCACACACTACCTGATTATTGATGAGACGTTAATGATTAGTTCCTGAATAAATAGGGGATAATGATGAATGACTAAAGTTGAAGGTAATATATTCATAAATCCATAAACATGTTGTGAAAATCAGCTTCCCTTGCTGTGATTAAACAGTAGAAGCAGGACACTGAGCTCTTAGAAGTGGAATTATCTCAAGGACTTCCTGTCCACTCCCACCATTCATACCCCTCCTCAGTCTTAAAACTGTGAAGTCACATTCAAAGCTAGCTTCCACAAAAAAGGGCCTGTCTGGGATAAGTCAATTCAGTTGTTCTGTTAACATTAAGGTCAGATAGAAATTGAATGAATAATACATCTCTTTCAGAGCAGTCAGGTGTGCACTGAAGGACTGAGGGGAGGAAATGGGCTTTTAGTTTGCTGCCCAGGCCCAGCAAAGTGTAATTTAAAGGGGGCCAAAAGTGAGAGCAAGCTAAAGATTAATTGTAGCTGTAATGTTGGTGCGGTGTGAGAGATGCATATGTAGCAGCAGCCGAGCATGAGCAGTGAGCATGACATCTTAACTGGTTCACTCTCAGTGATGGCGAAACACTTAGCTCAGGCATCGTTTTATTTTAAACTTAACTGTGCCTAATTTTTTTTTTTTTTTTTTTTTTTTTTTTTTTTTTTTTTAGCGAAATATGTTTTTTTATTATTATTCCGCTGTCACTGCTGATTGGTTATTGCTTCCCTACTGATTTAAAGCAAGCTAAAACTAGACAAGAAGAAGAAACACCAACTTTTACAGGTTCAGCGCTGAGCATGTGACCAAAGTGCTGCCATCTAACAAACAGTACGTAGCCATCCCTTCATGCCATCAATGACTAATATGGCACATATGGTTTCCTACCTTTAAGATGCAATTCACTTTCAGTTGTTATGCGGTAACCTAAACCATGTATGGGAAACACATCAGAAGTAACTAGAAAAGCACTCAGAGAGCGCAGACCTTCGCCAAGGCAGTTACCCCTGCCACCAAGGAGGTTATGTTTTCACCAGGGTTTGTTTGTTTGTTTGGTTATGGACCATTTTGGACGAAATTTTCAGATTGGCCAGAAGTGGCCTAACTTAAAACTGATTCATTTTTGGTGGCGATCGGATCCGATTCAATGGCACCACTGACCTGGCCACTTCTGACCAACCCTGAAAATTTAGTCAAAATCCATCCACAACTTTGAGATATTTTTCAAACCAGCCAAGAAACAAACCCCAGTGAACATAACCTCCTTGGCAGAGGTAATTCAAAATGCAATAGGATGTTGACTAGTACAGTGACATTTCAGGGTGTGACGGTCCCGTTTGGAGCCGGTCTGTTTCTGGGAATGGGTCTCAGAATGTACAGTGGAAACAGACTGAGAAGCTTTGCTTTACATTTAAGCAAAGAAACTTTGAACTCTCAACAAGTTCCCCAAAATACGACAAAATCAGTTATTTGTACATGACATGTAAGGATTTTCTGACCACCTCAGCAGGATAACATCATTAGTCTGAGCCTTGCAAAGCTATTAGGAACTACTGTTCAAGAATAAATCAGTTTTATGATGTGATTACACAGTCTGGGCTTGGTTGAGTTCAGTACAGTCAATTTCCACACATCCTGTGACAGATAGACATCAGTTTTGCTGAGGCACTGCAAAATCCCTCTTTATGACTTAAAGGCCCATTATATTCATTTATCGCCCCTCATTACCTAAATTGATCACTTAAAGTATGAAATTGGAGCAGAATAATTATAAGAAATGGTGGCAGTGGAACAAAAAAATACGTGATATATTTCCAAAGGTATTTATTAACTAGAATTACTGAAAGCAATCCAATATATTTTTTACAATATAACACTTAACATTGTCACTTGACCTGAGACTGACATGCCCCCTTGTGGAGAGTAAGTGGCAGTAAAGTGTTAGTCTATATTTTGTCAAATTATTAGATAGGTGGTAAGAGTAGTTGATGTCTTTTGGAGAACCTGGCTGTGTTTTTTAACTTTGAAAACTGTTTACTGTAACAATAATAATAGTACATTTAATTTGAAGGTGCTTGTCACAGAACACTGTTACATTCTTAAATTTCTATTTAATTGATGTTCAACTTTCACAACTTCCAACTTTCGATGGCTCCTTTTGAAGGCTTTGTGGACAGATGAGCACAGCAGAGAGATGTCCTTTTCAAGTCTTCATAGTGCAGGAAGAAGAAACAGCCTTATTCTGTGCTGCCAGAGTGAACCAAGAGGAGGTCAACAGCCAGAGGCGTTTCCAGGTGTGAGCGTTGAGTCCAGCTGATCCTCTGATGACTCTGTTAATGTGCTCTGTCTATTTTTATTCAACAAACATTTAGTTTATCAAGAAAGTTCTGCTCTGTAATTGCAAAAAGTAAATAACTTTGAATGTGAAGACATGGTTTAGATACACTAGCTGTGTTCTGCTTATGTGTTTGTCAGTAAGCTGCCATCACAGGTCAGAGAAAGCGCCCTCTTTGCTGGCTCCAGTCAACTGTTTCCTGCGGCGTTGGGTGAATTTCTGACTTTGGCTATCTGATTTGGCCATTAGCTTGCTGCCAGCACCAACTGTAGTGCATTCGCCTTTCAAATTCCTTTTATAGACCGCTTGAGTTGATCCACCACACTACAAATCCATTTATTGAGTCCAAAGCTACAAGCCATGCCAAACAAATGGATTGATGTTTGGCTCGTCTTGCACCTCTTCGAGCAACAAAAACACTCTTAACAAGGCAGTCAGACACAACATTGTGCCAGCTGGTGTCAAAACCCTGCAAATTCATAATAAAGTTGTTTTTTCTGCACTTGGTTCCTGGATTGTTTTCTTTGGGTAGATGTGAGGTTACCTCTGAACAGACACACTGGATTGCATTAATCATGTAGGATGTGATTAGCAGTGTTCAACAAAATGAACATTAGAGGGCTTTTTCATTGGCGATACTTTGATAAAGCATGGACATTAATGATTAGTGCTTAATGAGCCAATTAGAAGAGACAACAGAATCTTAAATGCTGCAGCAAATCTGACCAATTGAAAAAGTAAGTATTTCCAAGTTCACATGAAGCTGTTAAGTCACTTAAGTTTGGAGGAAGCTCATGAAATTAAAAGCACACAAGCAAACAAATGTGAGTTTAGGGTCCCAGAACATTTTAATCCAACCCTGAAGCACGGCATGGCAGAACACACCAGCAGAGTGGCTGAAGGAAACGCCTCATAAATCAAAGTGTTTCATGAAGTGAAGTTCTGTTCACATCTCAGACCGAGCCACTTCATCACTGAGTTTTTTTTTTTTTTCTTTTGAAATAAAGAAGTTGATTGTGTTTAGCTAGCTCTCCTCTCTCCACCGCTCCCACAAGAACTGCATGCAAATCTATAAGCTGACAGCTCTGAGTGTTCGTGGTGAAAATAACAAGATTTTTTTTTCTCTATTGTGAAGTCCTCGCTCCTCTCCGACAGTTTGAACTGAAGTTGAAGCAGAGCATCGTCCAAATGATTAACGACACACACACACACACACACACACTCTGCAGGTCTGATAGAGACAGAGCTTCACCAACGATCATATACGTCACAGACATTTTAAGTTATGAGAAGTGCAACTCAAACCGATCAGTCTCCTCACTTCAATGCAGATTAGCTTATCACAGTTTGCAGACATACATACTAATAAACACGTGAGAGCCACAGAAGCACTTCCAAGCTACCGTCCACATGTAAATATACTGAATAAAATCTCATCACATCCTGCTGTTATGCTGCCTCTGCAATCTGTCTTTTCTCCTCCAAACTATCTCTCTCTGTCCTTCTCACCCACATCTCTGTCACCGGCTGATACGCAACACAATATTTCATTTAAAAATAATTATCAGTGCAGAGACAGCTGACAGGAACTGTCCACTTCACAGTCTTTCACTGTAAATTCAGCTTTTTTAATATTGCTCTTTGATAGTGCTTTTGCGGTCACAAAATGCATCTCTTTAAAATAGATAGCACAAAGCTGTGGGAAGATAAATGTTAAAAATAATGTGTCATTTAATTTGGGGATTGTTTCTTCTTTTGTAGTCAAAGCAACAGGAGGTGTGTTCTGAATGGTTTCTGATGTTTGATTTTTAAAGGTACAGCAGTCAGGACAATAATCAATGGTTATGCAAAAAGGTTTCCACCTGGCTGCTCCCACATTTCAAGCTTCAGTCACCTTCAGACCCACAATGATGAGCTCAGAAATCACTTTGCCTGTTTTGGGTAATGCATGGCTGCTGAAAAGACTGCCTCTGACTTGTTTGTCTCTTTTCTCAGGATTAAACTTGGTCATCTGTCAGTAGTTGTGTAGCTATAGAAACTTTGCTAAATTTCATCTCTGGTTGTCTTATTTAGATGAGTAAACAGGAATGTGAAGGTCTGCCCTGAAAGCTCAGCATCTTAGATGCACTTACATGCAGCTGGGTGTGCTTTTTCATGGGTGTTTGTGGATTTTTGCACTTGAAGTTGCAGTCACAAATTTTGGTAAATGCATGGGTGGGCATGTTGATCTGTCAAGTGTGTTTGTCATTTTTAAGTGGAGATGTGATCCTGAGCACCCATAGCTTCACACACTATGTCCTAAGTGGGTGCAGGAAGACAGGACTTGGCACTGATTCGCCATCTCTTTCCCCGCTCACCGTTTAGCTGTGAGGACTTTTCCCTCTGACTGAACAAACTTCTTATGGGAGGCGACAAGAGCATGTGGCTGGCACAAAGTGATTTCCCGTTTTACTGTCACTTTAAAGTGATATGCTACATGTTGCACAGTCAATTCCCCACTACCTATGACAGATAGAAATTGGCCAGGCCGAGGACCTGCAAAATGGGTTTTCCAGTTGATGTGAGCGAGTGCGCCAGAGCAAGTGACTTGGAGGAGAATCAAAATCAGTTGGAGTTTAGATTGCTTCAAACAGCATTGGTGGTCCGGGGGCTTGCTGCAGCATGGTTTTGTTGTGCGTAGTGATGCTATCTGTGGATGCAGGTGATGTTTCAGACCTGGAAAGATAAGTTCATTATCTCCTCGCTCTCTGTGATAACCTCTCACATCCTGCAGGCTGACAAACTGTGTGTCTGGAGTTTGGCCCTAATAGAGGCTGCTTTACGTGGGCAGAGAGGAAGGTGTTTCTGCTGGGGGATTGTGTATTTTTGCTCCCTGTGTATGTTATTTCATCATTAGTTTTGGAAAGGGAACTACTCTGAAAAAGAGGTTCTGTTATGATAAATTCTTCTGGCTTTTTAGCTGCTACTATAACAGTTACACTTTGTTTACCGGCAAGTATATGACTATCTTTTAGTTTCCTTTTGAAGCTGAGCTGCATAGTTTTCAGTGTTGTTTGTTCAGAGAAAAAAAATATATATTAAAAAGTCAGTCGCACCATGGCAAGCACAATGGCAAATGAAACATGGAGGATCCATCTGCAGATACCTGTTCAGCCACTAACAGCAAAGGAGAGCATGAACAGTATCACTGATTACTGTTGCTAAGGAACCAAATGCAAGCTACCTAATAGTTATATAGTAGTAGGCTGCACTTTAATTTAGTGAAAACCACTTTGCCAAAAGTACAACACTAATTTGCCTCCAGGCCTGCTGTTCTGTGTTCAGATCACGGTTCTTAAGGTCATGTAGTTCCAGTCCACAAGCAGCAAAAACACTAATCTCTCATCTCTCACTTTTCCACACTTAGGTGATTAATTTTTTTGGTGCTCCTCAGTGAGTGGAAAAAGTGGAGGCACTCAGTGTTAACCATTTCACTCTCATTGTAAACGATTACAAAAAGCCCTTCCTGATCAGGATCTAAAGCACATTAAAGACCATGAGCGACATCCTTCATGCGCCTCCTGCTCACTGTAGAAGGAAAACAAACCATGGCATCATTAAACTGTTTAAGACGATCAAACACGTTTGAAGTAATCCACTGAAAGGAAAGGAGTCCAGTGACTGCTAGGAAATAAGGAATTCACCTTTGTGAAATGTTCAGCGGTAATGCAGTCGTCATTAACTGAGACACATGGAACAACTGGAACAACCTTTTAAAGAGCCTTTTCACTTTTGTTTACAGGTTTGGTATTATGTGTCCTTAGCAATAACTGTGGATCAGCAGCAGCTTTTTATTGTGTTTACTGCTGATTCCCAGATGCAGAGCTGTTGCTATGTGGAAATGCAGTGTGTAGCATTTGTTTTAATGTTCGAAGAAAAGAAAAAAACTGCTAATCTGTGTTTGTGCCAGAGGCTGATTTCTGTGGCATGTAGTTCCTTTTCTTATTAAAGCACTGCTCTGGTGAAATTACATTCTTCTGCTTGTTTCTGTTCTCATGTCAGTTGAGAATTTTAGCCCGATTATTAGCTCCAAGCTTCCGCTCCCTCAAAAGATATTGGTAGAAGGAAAAAGTAGGGATGATTTCAAACCTTCTCTGTTTGCTCCTGCTCGTTCCCATCGTTTCCCCTGTCAGGGCTGCCTGGCATTATCTGCTGGAGCAGTTGCTCTGAGGAACAAGACAAATCCTCCCCTCCACCCTCCACCCCCCAAATTAAAAGGAAATCTGCTGGATTGCCTGTGTTTATGCCATCTCAGAGAAGGTTGCCGGGCTGTTTATGATAATAATGCGTCGCTGGATCATTACCCAGATTCTTCATTTTCCCTGTGCCAGTGTTTCGTTGTGCAGATGAGGCAGTCTGAGCAGCAGAACAGACTTGAGAACCATTATAGGCCTTTTCTTTTTCTCGACCACGGCTTTTGTGCGAGTTCTGAATCTTTGCTGTCTTTTCTTTTGTGTCGCTCCTTTTCTATCTTCCTCTCTCGCTCCCTGCCCTCCTCTTTACTAAGAAATTGTCACTGCCAAGTTTTTGACAAAAGGCTCCAATTGTGGGCACTCATGGGAATACTATTATTCGTTAATTAGCACTATTGAAAAGCAAAGCATTGACTTGCATGTGTCTGTAAATGAACAGGAGCCGAGACGCACATCTTTCAAGTACATGCACATCCTGACTTGGTCATTAGGTTAATACATGGATGTTACAGCGCCAAATTATACATATAATTTCAGTTCTTAGTGTTTTCCGATACATGATTTTATAGCCTTTGTCAATCTGAAGTTGATTTGTCTCCCTTTATGATCTACGGTCTGTAGAGTAAGAAGCTGTTGAAAAGAGAAGCTTGTCACGTCTGCTTGTCTCTTAAATTGTCTCTGTATTATCTCTGTCTTAAAAGATCATTATTTTGTAGATATGACTTCTCCAGCAGGATCTAATAGTTAGGGCTGTGCCACACAAACAAGTTAATGAATGAATCAATGTATTTGCAGTTCATTCGTCATCATGCGTTGAGGCCTCCTTCTTTTGAAAGATTAGAGCTCTGAGGTCAACATCCACACCTCATGTCTATTTGGCTCATGGTTTTTCTTTTTCCTTTGATCAGTAGACCCAGTGAGTAGTTAAAGATCATTTTAAAATAACAAAAAACATTAGACACCTTCTGTGCTTAAACCTTGTTTTCTAACGTTAGTTAGCCTTGTACAGACTCAGCAGTCCACGTGAACTGATAAGTTCTCTTCGGTGCTAACCCCAGTGGAAATGAAGAACAAAAGAAAAAAATTGAACTATATATTAGAATTACAACATTTTCTGATGTTGATATGGTGGTCGAACAACAGGAGTCTAAAAGATGCAGCTTAGTAAACAAAGCTCTAGAATACTGCAGTCATTAGAGCTCATGTGAGGCTTCTCAGCAAAGCTGGTTCCCTGCAGCTCGAACAGTGTGTTCAGCACTTAAATGCAAACCAGCACTCAGTGGTTCAGAAGTGTATATGCTCTGGCTATGAATATATTCCAGGATACACGCATTACCGCTAGCAGATATTCAGAATATCACTATTTAAGCCCCTGACAATTATTTTCTCAATCAGCTTCTTTTAATATCAGTTTCATGGACTCAAAGTTAGAGCATTTATCTTATTTCACATCAAGCATTTCCATATTTCAGGTCCCCATCTCTCCATTTATGCACATATATACATATATTTATATATCTTCATTTTTATTTCTTTATATATGTGTGCCTTTAAAGGAATGGTATGTAGGATTGTGGCCAAAACTGGTGCTGCAATACTTTCAAATTACTGTAGAGCAGTGTCTCCCCTCTCCCTCTCTCCTGACTAGAGGTTGCCAGTTCGGCTGCAGGATCCAACAGGAACAGAAAGTGTAACAGTGAATGAGAAGCAGCCACCTTGGGCATCATCATGCGCTTAGAAGAAGTAAAATGTGCCAGAGGAGAGCTGTGGCGGGACGGGGAAAGAGAGCAGAGCTCTGGGGCCGTGGCCGGGGGTATGTGATGAGAGTGCTGCTGCCCGGCCACTTTCAGCCGTCTCCATCTTTCAAAGGCATCTCCTATACAAATCCTTGTTTTATTTCAGAGTTTGTCACAACATATTTTGGATTCATAACGAGGTCTTTCGTAACGTCAGGCATTATTTATCCGACATGTTCATAGCTGCAGCTGTGCTGACTAGAGCAGAGATGCTGACACACTACTGACTTGATGATTGGGAGATAGGTGGAGGGTGGAGCGTCAGACCAAAACACAGCATGACAACATCAACATCAGCTGAGGGCTGCAGCTTGGCTTTTTAAATGAGAATATCCTGGCTGGACTACTGTTGTCACTGATATAAGTATTTGAAATGAACATAATTTCTTAATGTCTTGTGACATATCGGGGTCATTTTATGATTAATTTAAATACTTTTCTTACATATTGTACCTTTAAGCCAAGTGACAAAATTTCATTATGTGTACATAATGGCAAAAAGTCTCTTGAATCTTGAATATAGTAGGTTTTGTCTGAGCATGTGTATTTAAGATGTGTGGCAACAGCAACATAATAATAACTTAATTCTTCTAAAAGTAACCCATTTTTAAACTGCAAAAAATGTTTTTTTCATTATTGTAGTGTCATGGCCTAACACAATTAAGAGTGAAAATTCAAAAGCAGAATATTTAATAATTAAACAGACTCTCCCAGGCATATATGAGACAAACATTGTTATGTCACATAACCACATTGATCAGTGTGCATTAGTGCAGTACATTTGACTGTATATGTTTGCATTCAGATGATATCAGGAGCTTCCCCAGATGCCTGAAAGATGTCTTATAGATATGAAATATAGCTGATTAACCTTTCAGCTTCTGCATCGGCATGTCAATTTGCTCTTCCATCCCTGGCAGAAAGACCTTGATGGCCCTCTCAATAGAGATGACACCTGCCAGTCATGTATCTGATGTGTCGATATCAACCCGGTCAACCCTTTAAAGTCCACCAACAAGGCTAAATGCTGCACGCTGTAGATGCAGCGTCAAGCATCGTCCCTCACAGCCCTGTTTAATACAGCTGTGCTTTCAAAAATTAGCCCACAAGGGAGACATGCTGATTAGCGTGGCGCAAGAGTGCAAACGCCAGTTCTCAAACAGGAAATGATGATGAAACAACCCAAGCTCTGATTCTCACATAATTATTTTAGACATTTCAAAGTCTTAAAAATGACTAATAAAAGGGAGCCAATCTTTTGTTTTATGTGTGATTTTTTTGTTTTTGGCTTTGCTGAATCTCTACTGGATGAGCTGGTTCTTTGTTGTTGAGATGTAGAGCAGGTCCCAGTACTTTGCACATTATCAGTAGCTTTTCCCCAAAACACATAAATAGCGTGCCAGGCCAACAAATTCAAATAAGCCCATTTCATTTCAGACAGAATTTATGATGCTGCATTTCATCCCATAGTATTACTGGAGTATTTGAGCACTGCTATTTTTTTTCCCTGTCTTGCGTCTCCTTCAGTAGCACCACGTCATCAACTGATTCACCTCTTTTCGCCCCGTAACATACCGAAGCAGAACACACTGATGGATCGCATAAGAGCTAAATGTGCAGAGTGGAGAGATGAGGTGGCAGTTCCATGCTGTGGAGACAAGGCCCGATTTGACATCCTGTAATAATAACAGCAGGCTGTGCAGTGAGAAGGGAAAGCAGCGCCAAAGACAGCAATAGGCGGGAAGGGTTGACGCTCCACCGCCAGTAATTGTGGAGTAATGAATACAATTTGCAGCTCTAAGAGGAATATGGCTTGCATTAGCAACAATAGGTCTCTCCCCTATACTGTCAGCACAAGATTCATAAGTGTAAAAAAACAGATGCAGTGATATATCCTTGTGCAATGCAAAACAGGTTCTCTAATAAAACTCCTCATCAATAAAATTATTTTATAAGCTTCACAAAAGGAAAGTAGCGTTTAGTATTAGTCCTGCCGTTATTTTGTTCACACTGTACACACACTGACTGACAATTGTGCTGTATGATGATATGAGGCTGAAAAAAAAGACAAAACAGAAGCTATGACAGCCAGAGGAAGCACAGTGCATCTCCTGAGATTTAATAGCAGCGCCCCGCTCTTGCTTTAGAGTCTCCTGCCTATGTCTCAATGAGGCACCATCTGTCACCGGCTCATTACATCCAACACACTGCCAACCCTGCATCACAAAGAGGAAACTAGGGAGACCTTTAAATGAGGATGGATGGGTCAGAGTGACGTCAGACTGGCAGGAGAACCGTCAGGGCCTCTGCACTGCTGATATGTACATACTGACTTTGAGCAGCAGTTCATTAGATACCAGTTTTTACCCGCTGCATGTTTGGCCTCCGCCCTCTTCTACTGACAGTGGCTGTGGAGATTTAAAGTCTTCAAGTGCAACTGCTATTTGGAGCAGCTTCAGAGGAAACTTCGATAAACACGATACACAGAAATTTAACTGGCCTGGCACTTGCATAGCCTCAGGGGTGAAATCTCACCTGTGCCAAGCAAATTTGAATCAAGCACTCCTGCAAATTCCTGAGTTGTTTGTAACCATTTTTGATGAATAATTTTCCCCCTCTAGGTCTGCTGGCCAAGTCTCAAAACAATCATTCCTGCCCTGATTAATGACTTGCTCTAAGCACTGATGCATGCCAACCAAGATGGAGGGGCTTGATGACAGGAGAGGATTTGTGGCGGTCTGGGGGCTTTGAGGCAGAGACGATAAAAAACCGAGCATCAAATGTTACTCCAAGTCTATTCTGATGCGATTACGTCACCAGGGATCTCCCTACAGGGATTGGCTGCACGGATGTTATACTTGACCGATGGCAGGTCCTGAAGAAGTTAAAGGGTTATAACAGCTCAGTTGTCTGTGTTCTTTCTATGAGAATTTTAGTCATAAATGCACTTAAAAAAACAGAAGAGTGGTTTTCATTTGTGAAGATTGTCTTGAAGAACAAAATGTGCAACTATTCCATACAGAGTTTACTTTCTGCTGTAATCTAAAATCAAACTGGAAAAAGTCCTATTGGCTTTTTGTTGAAGGAACTAGTGCAATGCTAACATGCAAAATCCAAAATCTCAACATCCCTACAGCACTTTATACTCTTCAGATCACTATCTTGACAAGTGCAGGGAACTTAGAGTGATACTACTAAATGTATGAAGTGCTTTTGTGATCACTGACAGTTGACACGACCTTCGTAGTCTCTTACCTCTTTAAGCTTGGCTCCTCTGTGGTGTCTACAGGGCCCACAGGATGGTTGCTTCTTGTTGATCTCACCTTTGTTTGAAGTCACTGTTAATAAAAGCAGACAGCTTATCGCCCTCTACATATGACCCTTATCACTCCTGTTTAAATGCTCCATTAAACCTGTGAAGAAAACGTCACAAAACTTCAAACTCCTGAAATCACAGTAATAAATGTGAACTGTTTGCCACTGATGTCAACAGCAATTTAATAAACCCTAATAAAGAGTTTACCTGCTGATTGTCAATTAACAAAGCACACCGTTACATAATCCAGCATGCATACAAACACCATGTCCATGCATCAGCCTTCAGGGCCTGACATTAACCACTGTCGGATGTGGTTCATGGTGTGAGGAAAGTTCAAATCCTGGAATATTTCTGCACCGATTGCAACTGCAGAAATATAACGACAGGACGAGTGGAATGCAGGAAAAAAGGAACCAACTCTTGATTACAGAATAAATGTGTCTATTTCAAAGTAAGTTTTGCTGTAATGGTCAGTGTGGTTGCCAGTACGGCATGCACACGCGTGCATCACTGGAGAAAGGGATGGCTAATTAAAGACACTTCCAAGCCAATAATATAGGCTTGGGAGGGGAAGTGTTTTCATTCTTAATTCCAGTTTGTGACTCAAAAAAAATCTTGCAAATTTGAAGATAATAGCTCAAAATGTCAAACGCAACATATTTCATCAGCTGCATGAGAACTGAGAGAAGCATCCCCACGTTTTTGTAGCTAGTCATGTTGTCAGGCCTTTTCAAGTTTGGATTTATTAAGCCAGATAAAACAGAGGTTAAGATGACATGTTTCTCAGAGTGCCTTAGATAATTGTCATAGCCTAAAAAGTAATTTGCTGCCCTTACCAAGGACTGCAGTAAGTTGATTCGTCCTTCAGTTTCGCCACAGCCAAGGCAAGAGAAACATTTCAGGAAAAAAAGTGTAGAATAGAACCCTAGCCTTGGCAGCATCATGTCTGTGTTAGCATGTTTGCTATTCCTGAAATTACTTACTTCATTCATTTTAAAGTGTTAATTGGCAGTGGGAGAAATTTCACTCTAGTTTCCTGTTTTGGTCAGATATAAAAAGATGGAAGAAGAATTTTGTGGGGTGTCAGTGAATGCTTTGTTCTGCTAAGTCCAGGCCTCGCGGATAAACTTAGACCCTACTGGAAATATATTTAACCTGCTGTGCAAAGAAATATCTGGGGCAAGAATCTGCTTTGATGGCTGGAAAGAATGGCCTGTCTTTGATTTGGTATGCAGCCTGAGCTTTGCTTCTATCCTGTAGCTTATGTTTCCCCTCTCTCTTTTTTTCTCGATGTCCCTTTCTTCTTGGGTGCATCTTCTCTGGCTGTCTGTTTGTTGGTCTGATTGTCAGTCTCTCCATTTCCCCCCTCCATCTGCCCCTGTGCCACATACTGTACATATACACAACAAAGACAAAGAACTCACTGCCTCAGCGATGCTTGCCCACCAGGTTGGAGTGAGGCAGATTTTGATCAAACAGTCCGTGTGCCAGCCTCGCCTTTCATCATTATTGATCGCTGAATCAAGTTGTTTGACTCTGTTCGGGAAAAAAATATTTCAGATTCTCTCTGTGTGGCAGATAGGGTGTTTGCTGCAACACACACGTACAACACATACCCACATCCATGCACAGACACACCACAATGACACAGTTTGCCAAGTAATTATGAGGCAAAAGGGAGAAGAGGGACATGGGATGGAAGTAGGGAGGAGGGAAGAACTACACTGCAGCACTACAAGGAGGAACTGTGGAAAAAAAAGTTCTTTGTTAAAGGGTGAGTGGTGTCGAAAAGGCAAAAAAACGCGAGAAAAGACGAGGTGAGATGAGGAGAACTGGGTATTGACGGGGATAGCAGGCGGTGCGGCTCCTCTGTCAGTCTTGGCACATCGTTCTTCTCATTACAGTTTCACTCCCTGGCTTTCGCCTGCTCTTTGGTCCTCCCCCACGGCTAGCCCTGGAGCAGGGATTCATCCAGCCCAGCCCTCCTGTCAACACAAGCCCAGCTCAGCAGCTCTTGCCCAAGCATCTGTCAGCCCACACAGTCCCCTGTCAGCCATAGCCTATTGGCCAGTCCATATTGGCACAGCACAGCGGGGTAGAAAAAGGCTATAATATAGCACAGCAGAGCATCCGTCAACAAAGTGCATGGTAACACAGTGCAGGACAGCAACCTGGGCATCCATCACCAGCTGAAGACGTATAAACCCAGCCTCCGGTCCCTGGAGGGACTGATAAACAGCACAGTTTTTTAAAACCATGTAAAAATGAGAAAGGTGCATTGAACTTTTTTTTCTGCTAATATTTTCTAGTATTGTGTGTTAGCAGGCTTAGACACAAGTGAACACAGAGATGCTGTTGTGATAAAAAAAAAAAAAGGGCTGCTTCTTTTTGCCAATATTCAAATAAATAAAGTCACGCTCTCTCTTAAATAACACAGCTGAGATACTGCATCATCGCAAGGGCCACAGCCAGTTAATGGGATGGATTTTCATTACAAATCATTCAACCGTGGCTCGCTGTTGCAATCAAATGGAGTTGCCTGAAAGTGACTTGTTGAATGCAGAGCTTGTATTTCTCATTCTGGTCCAACAGAGTCTCAGCACAGCCAGAGAAGCCCCGTCCTGCCCAGACACACCTTGACAGCTGCTCTCTCTGAGAAGAAAGCAAGAGCTGCAGGCAGACAACTGCTCTAACAAGTGGAGAGGAAGTTCTCTGCTTCGCGGGCAATCTCTCGTTAGTGAGAACAGGAAATAGAACCACCACTGAGCATGCTCCGCTCTCCTCACCGAGGAGGCTTGTCAGGATCCTCAGGAAGTTTCAGCACTTTGGGAAAACAGACAAAGCGGAGGGCAGCAAGTAGCAGAGAAACCTGATCTGAAGTGCAGATCAATGAATAGTTCCTTTTGATTTCTATTTCACGTCCACTCTTACCCAGGAGTGTTGACGGAGAGATCAGAAGGGAGAAGAAACTTGCAGAGAAGAGCAGGGATAACCAGGATGAGAGGCAGCTGGGGTGAAAAAACAAGGATAGCAAGAGGAAGAGAAGTGGAGGAGTGGTGAGGTAGAGGTGCAACGAGATGAGATGGAGAGCGATAAAGGAAGGGAAAGAAGTGACGCAGCTGATATTGACAGCTGTGATACTGAGTGCAGCAGCATGTACAGCACTATGTGTTCTGTATTTATTGATCTATTTATCTGACCCACATGGAGCAGCATATGGTGACCGCTACCTAAAAGAAGCTAATACAGTTAGGAACATTTAGATGATTAATTGTGCCAGTCACCTGTATTCATCCAAGCATCCATGAGCCTCTCTCACAGTAGGAGTTCAAATTCACCATTAAAACTTCTCGTCTCACTTACTCAGAGGGTATAATTGGGTGTAACCTGCTACACCACATTTTTTTTTACTGCATTTCTACCTTCCTTCATGACCTGCAAACTGATGTTTGGGGTTGTTTCTAAAGGACAGAGGGAATCATATCCTGAACAGATTATAAAGCCCTCTGAGGCAAATTTCATAATTTGTGATATTGGGCGATAGAAATTGACTTGAGTTGGATGAATTGGATGAGGATGAAATTGCAGGAGAGCCCTGTCAGGATTTTATTTTAGCAACAAATCACAGAATACAGTGACATTTTATGAACAACAAAATAACACTGCATTAAAAGTTGTGATGGGTATCACGTCATCTTATTTTATAGTTTTGGACACTTAGGGATGGTGTTGTTCTGTCAGTCAGTCGGTCCATCACTTTGGTCTTGATTGAAACATAACAGCTACTGCATGGATTGTCATGAAACAGTTCACACATTCATATTCCTCTATAAAGATAGGTTTTCTATCACATCATCATAACTAGAATTTGATTTGTCGTATTAAAGGTTATGACGAAATGCCTGACATTTCCATTTCCATGTCAGAAAAGTGAAGCCAATGAGGACGCATCTTAAACTTGCATTTTTTTCTGGTTGCAAAAACATAAATATATAAATATATAAAGATGTCTCTGAGAAAATGACCCCACTTCTCCCTCAATTTATTACCTCAGGAAACATTGAACACATTTATGGTCTCAATGGATAAGTTCACTACAGTCTATCATTGTCAAAGTAAAAATACACCATAAAGCAGAGTCTCCTTCAGGGCATGGCATTCAAAGCTTTCAAACAGTGGTCCAAGAAAACAATGGCTTATGTGACAGTGTACTTCTTATGTAGTCTATGATGCTAACTATAGCTGTGCAGTAAATCCAATTTAAATTTCAGTTCCGCATATGGAGTCGTGGAAACGAGACAATCACTATAATTTCATTACTGTGCCGGTGGTCACAGACCCATGCTTGTCGGCGCTGGCTGGATCTCACTCGGCACATTTGCACCATAACGTTGTTCTGCAACCGGCGAGTCATCTTGGAAAGGCTGGGGGTGAAGACTGGTGCTTTTCAGCCTGGACCTCACCACTTAGTGCTCGCTGTGTGAGGGAAGAGACGGAGCTTCCTGCTCCTGGCACAAGAGTCAACAGATAAATGTTTAGAGTTCCTACCAGGCAAATTTCACTCCTCCTGCTTCATAATGATATTTAAATGCCACAAACTACTGTTTCTGTGTACACACTTCTAATTTTATATTGTGATAGCAGATCACAAGAAACGGTGTATCACAGGACACAATCTATTAACTCATTGAGTGCCAAGGACGTATATTTACGTCCTTTAAAAAAGAAAGCGTGAGTGCCAAAAACATGTGTGTGTGTATATATGTACATGTACATATATATACATATGTATATGTATATATATGTACATGTACATATATATACATATACATATGTATATATATGTACATGTACATATATATACATGTACATGTACATATATATACATATGTATATGTATATATGTATATATACATATACATATATATATACTCTACCTCTGATAAAACAAGAATGGAACAAGGTAAAAACAAACATTTTTTTCATGATGAAATAGAGAGTCTCTTCTTTCATTTGAGCTATTCAGTGTTTTCAGAGACATAGTACAAAATATTCTGTGGATCTAGAAATATGACTCAAAATGGGCAAAAATGCTGGAACAAGGCACTTTCTGTTTTATAAAACGGCTGGCACTCAATGAGTTAATGAGTGTGTGTATATTTTGATATTAATGTATTTTCACAGTGACTGCTCCTTTCAATTATCTTTCCACACAAATTGTGCTCTCAAATTTGCTTGAGGAGTTCTAAATCTGCAGCATTTCGATATTAATTGGATGATGAATCTCATTACGATTCTCTGAGTGATGATTCGGCTCCATCAGTCCTTGACAGTCTTTTGTTGGACAGTAGTCTCGGTTCACTCTGTAAATAGTAATAAAAGTGTCATTGAGTGATTTCAGCACACCCTAGGGCTTACTGAGTATTTTTTCCAAAATAAGAAACTGTAAGAAGCAGTTTTTGCAGACTTGTGCATCAATCAAAAATAATAAGAGGTACCTCTTTGTCATCAGTAATTATTGATGGAGGAATACATCAGTCATACAAGCAGACAGGGAAAGTTGGTTTTGGTAACAAATCTATAGATACTAGGCTGCATTCTTTGAACTATTAAACTATTAAAGTCTGTACTTTGACCCTAATCTCTATGTGCAGTGTACAACCTTGCGGTTCAGTTCAGTGACAGCATGTCACAGCATGTATTTGGTGTAATCTAAGTTTCTGAAATGACATGACTGAATGGTGTTGCCATTCTGTTCACGTCTTGCCGCTCTGTCTTTCACTTTCCTTTGTTTTTTCTCCACCTCCTCCCATTTACTTCACGGTTGGAGACGAGTGGTAATAAGGCAAGAGAGGCAGCAAGAACACGGCAGTTTATTACTTCACTGCAAACACTTTAAATGTGTTCAACTTGGCAATGTGTCACTGTGTCTCACTAATTTAAAGAATTGACATTTTTTGATGGTTAATCACATCAATGGATTGCCCTTAAAATAAAGAAAATACATGTGATTAAAAGGGAATACAAGTTGGGAAGGAAGATCTTACACTCAAGAAAGTACATCAGCAATTTTGTGAGGTAGCTCTAATATAACTTGCATCTCATTTCAATCAATCATTCATTGATTAAAGCTTCCTCATGGAAAGATTAGCACGAAATCTTCCAAAAGTTATTTCTAATTTACAGTATTTACTCTTACAAATGTGCAGCAACAGGTGTCAATTTCTACTCATTAAATCCTTTAAAAACACCTGTCGTCTTCTTGTTTAGGTTATAAATCTACTTTCAAGTTTGGATTAAGATATCCCCAGAAATGGCGTTATTTACAGAAGTTATGTGACAAATCCCTCAGTGTATTGCTTTCTGTGGGTATAAAAAGTGTAAAAAAAAAAAAAAAAAAAAATATATATATATATATATATATATATATATATATATATATATATATATATATTAGCGCTCCACAGTGTTTCCTCTAGATTTTCAGTCATTGTTCATATATTGCTCAGTGAAAATATTTTAATAGCATCGTTCAGGATGCTTTTTGACTCCAAAGTCTATTAATTTGAGCCTTGAAGATATTTAAAAGAAAAGCCCTTTCACAACAGAGGAGAGGTGTCAAAGTGAGTCAGTTAACACAGTGAGTTATCTGGGCTCCACACAAAAGGAAGGAACATCAGCAGGGATTCAAGCTGCGAGCACAAGCCTTCAACAAACCTGACATCCAGCTCCTGCTGTGGAGCAGGCTGGGGTGACTGCACCCACACTTTTGCGCTTCACCCAGGGTCACCTCCCAAAGACAGCCTCACTCCACCGCCTCGCTAATCTACTCCCGTGTAGCCCGACACACTCCAAAGCAGTGTGCACAGCCAAGGCTCAGGGAGTCACTGGGATTTGCATTCGAGGCGCATGCACTGTCTGCTTGCATTACGGCTGATATCCATTCTCATTGATTCCGACATCTTTTCACATTTACATTTATTCATTAGGTAGACGCTCGGCTCCAATCCCTCCTGTGTGAGACATCTTAGCTAGAGCTTACTTGGCGTAATGTTCTGACAGCGTGCAACAAGGAGTAAACAATAGGATACCGGTGTCCTTTCTCATCCACAGGAAGAGGCTCACTGTTAAAGGAGATATACTTATCAGAGAGAGGAAGGGGTGGATTCAGAGGAGGAGGAGAGACAGGAGTAAAGAGAGGCAACGAGTGGGATGAAGAGAGCGAGTGAGGAAGGGAAAAAGAGAGAGACAATCCTCAACTTCAGCTTTTCTTTCAACACCTCGTAGTGAAGTTAGTTTAACTAACCGTGGCTGATCACTGGTATCAAACAGCACTGCTGAAATGTGGTTTATATGTGCAATATACCCAGCCTGGGCCACTGTTTCAAGAAATGATTGAGCCTTTCTTGAATTGCACACAGCCCGCCTACTCTGTGGGATCTCATAATTGCTGTTTGTTTGTTTTCAATCTACAAAACTCCACATTTCCTTCGTCCTAATAAGATTACATTTGAAATGTAAGACGTGTCTTTTCACACCGTCTCACACTGCTCCCCCCTCATGAGGAGAAACCCAGCCTCCTTTTTCTTTTTCCTTCTCCTCACCTCACTCTTCTTTTTCTCGTTGTGCCCGCAGGTGTTATGTGGATGACAAAGTGTCCAAGGTGGCCTGGCTCAATCGATCCAACATCATCTTTGCCGGCCAAGACAAGTGGTCCCTAGACCCTAGGGTAGACCTGGTCACTAAAGGACAGCTGGAGTACAGCCTGCGCATACAAAAGGTAATACTGACCAAGAAACTGCGATTCATCCTTGACTGGGTTTGGATGACGGCTGCATGCAGGAGAGAGAGAGCGGCAAGGATCATATTCAAAAACCATCAAACATGACCTTAATAAACTGCTTTGACGCTTTGACGTTTTATAAGCCGGGGCTCTGTTGTTTAAATATGCATCCCCTCATTTATTCATTTATTTATGCGGTTATTTTCTGCCTAAAAGTTTTGATGTAACACTGCCTGTGATTTCCCAACCATAAACATATGGGGAGACAGAATGAGGAGACACTTTTTTACATTAAAAAAAAGCTCTCTGCTAGCATAACTTGTTAGTTACAGGAGTTTGACTTTTTGGGAAACGGGAGGGCTATTTAAATATGAGAGGTATTATCTTATTATATAATTCTGGGCAAGAAAGCTCATGCCAAACTATTCCTAAAGCTATGTTATCATTATCATTTATTATTAAGTCAACCCATTGCAACACTGTATGTTTCTTTCAAAACTTGAGTTTAGTAAACTCATTAAATTCTACTCATAATTTGGAATTAATGGATTTATGTGTCTACCTCAAGGTATAAAACAAACATAGTTTATTGTTATGGATTGTTTATTTTATTTGGAGATTTTCTTTCGAAATGGTAATATTTAAAATAAAGACAATAAATCACTATATCTAGAAAAAGGTAACAAAGCAGCATGGAGGAAGATATAGGAATGAAATTAGAATATCATGTTTTCTTGTGTTTAGGTGGATGTGTATGACGAGGGGTCGTACACATGCTCCATACAGACCAAGCAGCAGCCCAAGACCTCACAGGTCTACCTCATTGTACAAGGTAAGCAGCTCCTGTACATAAACACCATCCATCCCTGCCAGCTAAAAAGATGTAAACTGGGATATTAACAGATTATGCTAAACAGAAGCTACAAACCATTCTAAATAATATTTCAAATGTCCCAAGAGTCAGAGGCATCACTGTCCACACAGGCAGCATATATCAGTGTCACTGCCGCTCTCTTATTAAAATGTGTCCCTCTAAGGTTTCTGCAAGGAAAATATATGAATATGTATTGTCAGGGAAATATGCCACAAACGCCCGCCTACAGCAACAGAATTTCTTGTTCCATTTCAAATGAATATTAAGTGCACTTGAAAAGCCTTTAGCAATAGTTTTTCATTTCAAAGAATAGGAAGTTATTTCTCCTGGATAGAGACAAGGAGAGAGCGAAACAGAGCAGGCCTACAGGATGTGTTCGTTCATTTTTTTTGCCCAAATTTCTTCCAAATGTTGTCCTGTAGGTTTTAGGGTCCTGAAATTGATACTATAACATTATTATATTGTTGTACCTGTGAGGGCTTCCCAAAGGGTGTACACAAAGCATGTTCAAAGTGTTCTGGTTTGTGTTATTCTGTGTCAGTTGTTGATAAGTGAGCACTTATTTCTAAAGAACCACGACTATGTGGATAATACACTGTTTCTAGTCGTTATACTAAGCTAAGTTCAGCATAAGCATCTATAGGTGCCCTGCAGCCTATAGCAAACTTTTCATAACCACAGAAATAAAAAAAACAGAGGCCACCTGACTCCCCAAATATCCCCAGAATCAACAGACTGACTTCAACAGGGACAGCATGGTGGTGTAGTGGTTAGCACTGTCGCCTCACAGCAAGAAGGTACCAGGTTCGATTCCCAGCCCGGGGCCTTCCTGTGTGGAGTTTGCATGTTCTCCTCATGTCTGCGTGGGTTCTCTCTGGTACTCCGGCTTCCTCCCACCATCCAAAAACATGCATGGGGATTAGGTTAATTGGTTAATTTAAACTAACCGTAGGTGTGAATGTGAGTGTGAGTGGTTGTCTGTCTGTGTCCTGTGATGAACTGGACACTTGTCCAGGGTGTACCCTGCCTTTCACCCTAAGACAGCTGGGATAGGCTCCAGCCCCCCTGACCCTATGAGGATAAGCGGTAGAAAATGGATGGATGGATGACTTCAACAGTATTACACAGTATTGTTATCAAAAGTATTAACAGTATTATTAACAAGAGTATTGCAAATTACAGCCTTATTATTGTGTACCTTAATGGGTAGAATGGTGCTGCTTTTTCAGAGGCATCACAGAAAAATGAATGGCTCCAAACTGGAGAGTTTTAGTCTCATATCAGGGTCCACCATGATCCGGTTCTCCTGTTTGTTTGTTTTTTTTTTCAGCCCAACAAGTGTGGAAAACACAACTTCACAGTTGTGGATGGTTGGAAATGGTTTCTGAGTGAGGTCAAATTTAATGTAGTCACTGTGGTATTCTAGTTTAGCGCAGGATTTTCCGTGTTCATGCAGACAGTCTGAGTTTAATTGATCCTGTCTTAAGCTACCAAGCCATCTGGTCAGTTTCGATCATCTTTTTATGTAAATCATTATGCTGGTCAGATCAGTAGGCAGTGTTGCTGAACGATCAGCTAAAATTTCTAATGTCCAGCAATGCATCAGCCAACTCAGATATAATGTTTGAATTTAAATATGAATTGATTTGATATAGAAAACTAATTGGCTCTGGAGTCACTCAGTCACAGACAGTTTGAGAAAAAGTTTTAATCTGAACATATTTACCAAGTCTACCTCTGCAGACCACACTGAGAAAGACTGGCCTATAGCATTTATTGCTGGTTTATCTTTTAACCTATCAAAATTATTTTAACCTATGAAATTATGAATGAATTATTTCACTATCTTGCCTCATCTCCATCATTTCTGTCAAGGATACACCTGGGAGATGCAAGCTTTTGCCTGCTTTTTATTTCATTTCTTTCTTTCTTTTTAAACTGTCAGAATACTTGGCCATGCACCATTTCTGAGTTTCTGTTAAACTCCTGGGACCAACAACAATAAGAGCAATAAAAACACTGAGCTGTGCATGAAGGCCAAAAAGAAGGGAGAGATTATTATCCATCTAAATGCCATCACCAACTCTCTGGTGTCTCATTTTCCAAAGTCACAGAACAGAAAGTGTTTTTAACCTGACAGGCTGACCGATATGAAGATGCTACCATTTGTTTGTTTGTCATATTATTACTTTTTAAAGTAGTGACAAGTTAAAAAAACACACTTTTCTGTCCATTATAGTGCTGCTGCATATATGCAGTGATAAACAGTGTTGCTGCTCAATACATGCCATCATAGTTCATTGTGTCATCAGTCAGTTTGGTTTTGTTTTAACTGCCCTTTCCATTTTAAAACTACTGTCTGATGTGAAGCCTGACCCTCGATAAATACCACACAGACTGTCAGCGGACAAAATGAAATTTCACCACACAATACCCTACTGGAGAACTTCCCATCCAGCTATGAACTGAAGATATCATCCATTAATAGCATTTTTAAAGGTCAATATGTGGATTGATGCCCCTTTTCTTGGACCCATGGCAGCAAATTGCTTCTCCTTCCCAGAATCCATTGTGTCCAATTATTCACCGTTTGATCATTGGAATGTCCTGCACCAACTTCCAGAGTTTCTATCGGCGGCCTCGTTTATCACAGCTAATGCGACAGCTATAGCCAAACATTGATTCTGTTGCTTTCTTTCCCTGCTGCTTTGTCCTCTGCTCTGCCTCTCAAAGTCCCATTCAGTTTTTTTTTGAGCCATTGTTACGCTCATCTTTTGTAGTTCCCTGCTCAGTGGGTGTAATCTTCTCCTTGAGGTTCAGTTCAGCATCTTTTATCTAAATTGTGGTGCGGTGCTGATGGTGAAGGTTTCTGGCAACTACTGTGAACACGTTGCTGTGAGCAAGTACTGTGAAGAATTTATTTCCTTTTTAACCGGTGGACAAACATTTAGTACGGGTGTGAGGAAACTCAGAATGCTGATTAAATAACAAGAGCAGGAAGTTAAAATCCTGTTTCATGAACAATCCACCGCTTATTTAACTTCAACTTCTGCTTTCGTCTAAGTCTTTTTCTAAGGGAAGATAAGAATTTGCCTTTGTGTGTGGTTCCACTCTACCATCACATGAAGCCAGCAACCTAAACCAACCCCTCCAAACCCAATCAACTCTGTAGGATAATAATTCACCCTGCCTTCATCTTTTAATGGGTATGAAAGTGTTCCAAGCATCAAACATTGCCCCTGGTTACAGACCCAAGAGCGGGTTCACATAACCAAAGCTGACAATTTTCTGCTAGCAGGGACGGGGACGTAATTGGAAAACAAATGATCAGACAAAGTAAATTTGCGGTGGATGAAAAAGTGGCAAACTCGCAGGGCTCAGACGAGTGGTACCAAGCAGTAGGGTCACTGCACATGACAAGAATCCCAATATAATGACAGGCTTTCCACCCAGATCCAATTTCTTTTTTATGAAACACAGGTTTGGCCGATGGGCAAACCCAGGCCAGTGTGGTGATTTGAAGGTTTGACTTTGATGTTTGCAAAGTCTATTAGCTCTGTTTTTCAGTATTGTTTTTATAGTAGTTATAGTAAGTTCAGATAATCGGCCAATTTATGATCACATTTGGAAATGACAACACATGACAAATGCTCCTCTGTCTATAAGTATTTCTTTTAATCAATAAACATGTCCCTGAATGGAGAGGTACCTAAGAAAAATGTGCACTTTACACACTTTGAACTCAAACCACATATCACCCCATTCAAACTTTTTAATTTTTAATAATCAAACATTCCCCCATTTGATCAGTTTGGAAAAATCAGACTCTGTAGATGTCTGACATCAATCCCAGTGGGGGGGAACAGTCTGTGATTTCATGCTGATCTCCACAGTGTTAAATCCTGTACTCCATATAAACTGCTTTGTTATCATTAACGATGTTCCACTCTTAAAGTATAGGTGGCAGGAGGATATATGTATATCTACGACTGTAAAAGAAAACTATTTGATTTGACTTTTAAAAAGTATAATAGCTTATTCTCCATTCTTACTCTTGTCATAACGACTCGTCAGAAGCTTTCTTGAATCTTTTTGCATGGTTGATATCAAGTCATCTGCAATAACAATGGTCATTATTTTACATTTTTCCCTTTTCTGTGCGCATATTTTTTAGCATTATTCTATCAGGCCAGTCGCTTACAAATCAAATCCTTACTTACATGCAGGACAGCAACTGCTCATTTTATGGGGTTAACACTCCACATGAAAAGTAGATAATGAAATGAGATAGGAGAGAGAATGAAAGGCTAATCAAACAGCACAAATCAGGTAAGAATCGATAGAATGATATGTGCTCATAGAAGACCACTGCATTCGTAAGAATGCCCTTAAAAAGAGCTCATTAAACTGCCCAGTCTTAGCTCCTCTCCTAGCAATCAGTAGATGTAATACAGATAGATCAGGAAATGACAAGACCAAATCAGATTTGTCATTTCTATGATTGAAAAATATACTGCATTAGTTGTCTTTATCCTGAGGACAATTTTTGTGTTCCTTTGTAATGAAAAGCAGAATCAGGCAGAGGCAGAATCAAAAAGATTAATGCAATGCAATTTGTGGTTGCAGACTAATATGGCTACAATTTTTAAACATTCATCATGCAGTGTATTTCCTGATTTGTTAAAATGGTAAAAAAGCATGTTATTTTGGGATGCCCATGTCTTTGGTCTATGGTCACCAGATGATGGATCCTGACTTTTCCTTGAGCAGCACCATGAGGTTGACCTTTAGTTTTATACTTAGAGAGATGCCTCAACCGCTGTTGGTTGGATTGCCATGTTTGTGTTATTAATACAAACTGTCAGCATACTAATACAGTGGAATGTGAACATAATAAACACAATGCTGTATTAGTGATAGCATCATGTCACTCACCATTATTAGCAACTGATGTGCAGGTCTGGGATTTCTTCAAGGTCACTTAGCCTTTGGTGTTGTCATTTTTAGGCAAAATGCCAAATTCATGAGCAGCAAGGTCAATGACGCAATGATGGGTATGACTGTGTCACATCTGCGCCAAACTATCCTTATAAATAGCCCGAGTTTCCAGGCTAAACTAATCCACCGCTGCTTATTTGTGCAGCGTTTGACTTGATGTTACGAATGACAGGAAAGAGGATCAGTCGCTTCACTGCATCCAGACAGAGGGGCCACAACAGTGAAACTTCTGCTCTACTAATTATTAAGGAGCAGATTGTTTGCATTGATATTGTGAGCATGCTCGCCTGCTGGAGTTGGTATTTAGCTCAAATCACTGCTGTGCCTCATTACAGCCTCACAGAGGTGTCAACATGACCGTAGAGTCTCTTGTTTAAATCTCACTGCCACATTATTTTAAGGAATTAGGGTAGGGGAATTTTTTTCTTTATTAAATTTAATGAGGAGGTGCAGTAAAATGTTAGTAATGTTATGGAGGGCTGCGCTTTAAGAAAACAACAACAACTTGACACATGAGCCCAAATATAGCCCCAATCCCCACTCCAATCATTTTCATACAGTCCTTTTATACAAACATATCCAGAGCAGCAGTATTCAGCAAATTCAGCAAATCTCAACCTGCAACTATGCAAATGTGCTTTTACAAAACGCAGAAGCAAGGGAGTGATTCATTCATCTCATGAGGTCCTCTCATAATACTCCATAATACTCATCCCACAGGAGGTGGAAGTTTGAACTTAGTTTAGCCTTTGCTGTGTCTGCCTGTAGACTACTATAGTATTAAAATAAGAAATATGTATGAAAGTATATAAATATTACAATGTAAATACAAAATAACTATAAAAAATTGCTTTATATACTACAAATTTGAATTTACAACAAAGTTAAATACTGAAAATATAGATGTGAAGTGTACAAATGTGTTGCACTGGATGTTAGACTGTATACAGAATAAATACATTATACTGCACTGAGTGTGAATAGAACAGCAGCAGTGACAGTGACAGATGTATTGCATGTGAACGTTGTATTGATGGCTGAGGTTGTTTCATGTGAGAGTTCAGGGTGGTGATGGCTCTTAGAAGGACATTGTTCTTCAGTCTATTTGTTCTTTTTGATGCACCTCTAGCTCCTCCCAGAAGGAAGCAGCTCAAACAGCTGAGAACCAGGATGTGAACAGTCCTTGATGATGTTCTGAGCTCTGCTGAAGCACCAGGTGGAGTAGATGTCCATCAAGGAGGGGAGAGGACAGCCAACAATCCTCTGCTCTGCATCCCCACATCAATGTTGAGGGAGTAGTGTTTGGCTATGATCATGACAGATCAGAGCCCCCCCACCTCTGCTTTTAACAGCGTCCTCAGCGGCCTGCTAGCTGCACGCTAGCATCCCGGATCTTTGGGTGAAGCTAGGTCTCCAGAGGGTGCAGCAGCCTCAGACTTAGTATAGTATTTCCTGTAAGTTGTGGTTCCAGGTCCGTTTTGTGGGTGAGAGAGCTGGCGTTGGTGAGATACAGACTCGTCAGGGGTGGCTTGTGCTGATGGTTCCTTAGCCTTAGCAAGAGGCCAGATCTGTGACCTCACTTCTGCTTCCTCTCCCTCCACCGCTTCCCCGACCTGACAATAATCCGCAGAAAATCTGGCGGTCTCGCTACTTCGTCTGGGATGTTGTGGCTGTGGTGAAGGTCCCTTGAAATGCTACCTTGTGTTAGTAGTCGATCTCCACGGTGTCCTGATGGGTGTAGTGTTGTAATGCCAAAGCAAACATACAAAGAGTCCATAAACAAACAAAGAAAACACAAAACAAATGCTGAAGGGGAGACCCGTGAGCCGCTGTGTCCGAGCTTGTCGCCATCTTGACCAGGTTGCAACCAGAGCATGAATCAGCTTGAAGAGCAGAGGGTCTCTACTGTCCAGATCAGTAGCTACAACTAAGTTTCCACCACATTGTGCTGCTTGAGATCATACTAAATCTTGAATCTTGAATTTTGAATAAAATAAATATGTGTCACGCATGGTAAAAGGCTGCTCTCCTGGTTCCTTGCTCTCCCATTCCTTTTCAGGCCAGTGATGCTCGGTCAGCTGATTCAAATCAGCATTGATTGGATGTTATTGAATTAAAGTCAGCACTTTTCATGTGCATTGACCTTTATGACATGATTTAAGTAGCCTTGTTAATATGAAAATTGCAATCTCTACCTGTCAAACTTTTTTGGCTAACACTGCTTCAGTTTTAGAATACAGAGCAGCAGATAAAGCAACAAGCCGTATTCACTGGACTGTGTATTTCTGCCTATTTTTCAATACTACAATCATACGTCTTATTATTTCTGCAGGGTTTATGACCAGAAGCAATCTGGATTAGCTCTTAAATCTACAAGTCATCACCGAACCTTCCTCACGAGCATCTTTCCCTCCAAGACACGACGGCATTATCCATTCATAAATGTCACAGAAACAGAGCGACTATAAAGTAGCAGGCAAAGTGAACAGTCCCGGAAGCAGCTGTTCCCCTTCTTCTGTGACTTCATTTCAATATGTTGTGTCCATTGAGAAGTGACAAATGTCAATGTGTTGCAGACACTTGCTCTGGAGCATGGAGAATTAGTTCAACAATACAATGTTATGTGTGTGTCCTTTTGGCCATGTCAGGAAATAAAAAAATACTTGTAGCTAGGGGCAATGTTAAGGTTGTTTATTTGATCATAGACTCATACTCATCTTCTCTATTTTTCTTATTTTTTACAGTATGGGTCTCATTATTGACCTTAAATCAGCCACAGGAAGCAACCTACCAGGTTAAAAGATAGGGACTATCAAATTACATCCTCTTCCACACCATCCATCTTTTTTCTCACTTTCATTTATTCCCTCCTTGTATCACAATGCATTGGTATTTAAAGAGCTTATCCACAGAACTCTCTAAAGGCTGAAAAGTCCGTCTAAAGAGCACCCGAGCAGGAGGGGGCAGGTGTGTGTGTGTGTGTGTGTGCATTTCTTTAAGTTTGCACACATTTTCCACTGTGCAGTCTAGGCAAGGGCTGACCTTTTCACAATTATCATGGGTCAATCAGAACCTTTCAGCTTTGCCTGTGAAGTCATCTTCTCCACCATGCTCTTCACCACCACTTCCCATCTCGATGATCCCTTCCTCCTTTCTTCTGTCCTTTCATACCCCTCACACTTACTGGTGGTGTTTTCGTAGCATCCCCTCACACTAGGTCCCATAGACAGGAGGGGAGATAGAAAGATTGAGAAAGGTCGAGAACTTTACAGAGATGCAGAACAAAGTGCAGATTAGGTATGTTATTATTACCTGCAGACATCATCTGTCTGGCTCTTCTGTTATAGCTTCATGATCACACCCACATATTGCTGGTATTGTCGCCAGCATTGGAGCGCAGACTACTTTTTTTTTTTTTGTTTTTGTTTTTTTTGGTCTAGGCGATCAGTCCTTACCTGCCTGGGGGAAAAAATCAGAGATGAAGCTTCCATTCACCAAATGGACAAAGCAAACTCATCAACAATATTTCTGCCTTGCTATGCAACATTTGCAGCCTCTCATTGAAGGCGATGCCGTTTCCAGCATCCAAGGAGCACATGGAGCATGGCCCTTTAGTTTCTGTACTGTGTCCAAGTCTTTATGGCAAACATCACCCTCAATGCCACCTGTACTGCAATTTGCAATATATCAACACAGAGACAGTGATGTGTTTTCATTTCATATTTTTGAAGCTACATTAATAGTTGTTTTAGGCCACTTTGGAGCAGCAGACCAGGCCGTAAACCCAACTGACATGTTATTACTTTATGAAGTGTTTTAGCAAACTTCTGTTTACATATCGAGCAGATAAAGTCCAGTGTTGAGAATTCAGTGTTGCCAAGCAAATTTCCACAGACGAGGAATTTGATTTGGTATGTCGGTGCTTGGACGGCACAGTGGTGTAGTGGTTAGCACTGTCGCCTCACAGCAAGAAGGTACCTGGTTTGATTCCCGGCCCAGGGCCTTTCTGTGTGGAGTTTGTATGTTCTCCTCATGTCTGTATGGGTTTTCTCTGGTACTCCGGATTCCTCCCACCATCCAAAAACATGCATGGGGATTAGGTTAACTGGTTAATTTAAATTGTCCGTAGGCGTGAGTGTGAGTGGTTGTCTGTCTCTATGTGTCCTGTGATGAACTGGAGACTTGTCCAGGGTGTACCCTGTCTTTCACCCTAAGACAGCTGGGATAGGCTCCATTGTCACCCCCCTCACATAACACACAGTCATGTTATCCATTGTTAATATAAAATATTGATCTGTGCAGCTTTTAAAGCATTACTACACAGTGAAAACACTCCTTATTTTTGGCCAATATTCACTCAGGATATTAAGAGGAAATCGAAGTCAAGGTTTGAGTATTTGCAAAGTCCACAGTAAACCCTGCAGAGGCACTGGCTCGTGTGAAGGCCAGTCGTAAGCAGCTCCGTGCTTCATTATGCTTTCTGTGAGCATGACGGCAGACGGCGTCTACACATGTATCTGGATACACCTGCTCCCCACCCATTACTCCATGTCACTACCCAGTTGGATGGAGAGGAGGATACACTGGCAGAGAGTGAAAAGAAGCAGCCACACACATTTTGCATTGCCTTTGAACCTCCATAATGAAACTGACTCCTTGAAGTTTTAATGAAAGCAACAATTTACCATTCCCTTTTTCCTGCTGGCCTGCCAAGCTTATTTTGCTTCGACTGAATCTCAAAAAATATAGAAGTCTCCTTTAATCTTCTTTATGCTGGTTGCAAGAGGTGCTCTCTTGCATTTAAATGGGGCCATCCTATGGACACACATGAGAGCAGGGGTATTGACAGGGGCTGCAGGTGAGCAATTGGGGCCATATTTCACCAACTAACCAGGCGAGCAGTGGCCATCATTTCTGGACAGTGTCTCCTAGGTCTGATCTCTGATATAGAGGAACACTATTTCTTTCCCCATTGCCTCCGCTCCCCACACACATGCCCATTACTTGTATAGAAGTGCCAGTATCCTTTCCCTCCATCTTTTTCCATCCTCTATGTGACCTGGGCCTGTCAGATAGATGGACAGCCCTTTGGCATTGTGCCTCTCCCGCTTGTGAATGCCTCTGGAAGTGAGATTGAGTGGCGCAGTTAAACCTGACCTCACCTGCTTTTTCTGAGGGAAAGAGATGGGACTGTCAGGTATTCTGTGTGTATGGCTCTGTATAGGTAAACATATGGGACTGACCTTTTGTGTTGCTGTGTTTGTTTTTTTTTTAACATTTCACCCCAGTGTACATTTCGAGAATGCCACCTTTTCCTCCATGCCTTTGCCCCTACATTACTACAGGGTCACCTGATGCGTGTTTTGTGTGTTAACTTTCTACCTCTCAGAGCCATGGGTGTTTAGGTCAATTCCACTGCAAGGCCTTCATCTCACGTTTATCACCATGAGCTGGTTAAGAGCAGTGAGGCACATGTGTGGGTGACACTCAGAGACGTGACAACAATACCAGTAGAGAGTGAGTCCAGTGGGTACCTGCTATGGTCTGTGAATGAAGAGAACAGTGCAAAGAAGGATAGTCTTTGTTTAGCTGTGCACTTGATGTGTAGCAGTGGCTCAAGCCTGCTCTTCAGATTCACACTGAGTGAGAAATATGAGAAATATTTGATTTCAGAGGCTTCCTGGTGGCCCACTTGTACCAGGCTCAGCACTTTTCGGGCCCATGTTGATTCAAACTACTTCCCCACCTTTCCACTTCTTCTCTCTGCTGCCAGCAATAGGAGTACGAACCAAATCATTTTCTTTTTAGCAGTACTATAGAGACATAGCTTAAGAGACTGCAAGCTTAGTATACTATCTTACAAAAAGTTATTCCTCAATTTTTTTTTCATGTATTTTCCGACTAATGGCATCAAATTCCACTCCAGTCTTTTTAAAGCACGCTCCCACCAGAATAGGTTTAGGCAACAAAACATCTTCGTTAGGTGTAGGAATAGACTGAGGTTAAGTAACGCCACAACAGAAGTGAAATCTGCAAAACATCAACATGCTAGCATTGTCACTGTGAGCATTTAGTGCAAGACACAGCCAACACTATAGCAAAGTACAGCCTCACAGAGCTGCTAGAGAGGCATGTACATGTACATGCATGAGGTCATGTTTAATGTTCAGTTTGAACTGAAAAAAAGATGTGCAGGATAGGTTTTTAAAGCCATTGTTCCTAGCAGGAGTGTTTCAGAATGTTTCAGAGAGACTGACATCTGTCATGTGCTTTGCATGGATTCATTGTGTACTCATCCCTCCATGTTTTCTAGCTGAGTGTACTTGACTGCTGCTGCTGCTGCTGCTGCTGCTGCTCTTCCCAGTGCCCAGTGCCCCAGCAGATGTCTGGCATGTTATTAAGTCGGCCCATATGGTAGCCAGTGCCGGTGCAGCTCTTTACATACCAAGTCATCTGTGCAGCATGAGAGCACTAAACACCTCTCGTAATGGAGCATATGTCTAGTTGGATGTCTTTTTGAGGGCTGCTTTTTCCACATGTTGGAGACATTGAAAGCTGATGTTCAATATGTGGTTTGTCACTGCATTCTATTCAAGTAGGTGATCTCAAATTTTGTATGAAAGCTTTCTCAGAAATGTCCTTTTCTGACTATATATTGTGTTAAATAAGCAAAAATATGACACCAGGCTTCATTTACCTTCTACGAGTATATGCTTTGTTTCTGTAACCTCACCACACACACATTAAACTTTTTCAATACACACATGCACTGTAATCAAAATGGAGGCCCTCTGGGACACTAAAAATACATCTCACTAATAAGAAAAAAATGCTCATCACTTATGAAAGGATGATATTTATGACTCTTCATTATAAAATGCTGCTCTCTATTGGATATAGGCGTCTCACAGCTCCAGCTGAGTGCTGTCGAGCATGTGCCTCTTCCCTGCACTTTGATGGCGCAGCTATTGATTTAATGGGAAATATTTTTCCCAGGGAGGGTCTTTGAGATTTGGCAGTGGCCGGCTGCTGCAGTGGCCACTGGTAAGTAACATATGGGCTTGTTATTTCTCCTCAGAGCTGGAAACCTCTCTACCAACACCAGCCACTTGCTCATTAGACTGCAGCTCAAGGCAAAGCACAGAAACACAGGGAAGGAGTGACGGAGTGGGGAAAGGAGACAGAAAGAATGACAGTGATGAGGCAAGAGGTTAGGAGAGGGATTGGCAGCAGACAAAGAGGATGAAAGAAAGAAATGCTAAGCAGGATGGGACAGAGATGGTGTGCATGTGTGACACGTGTGCACAACATGAATATTTACATCCAAGTGTGCAGGTTTGCATGAAAGACGAAATGAGTTGATAAAATAGGAAGTTAAAAGGCAGCGAGTGACACCCACAGAGACAGGAGAGAGCGTGCGATGGCAAACACACACACACACACACACACACACACACACACCAGCCGATAAAGCAGCAGCACCAGCAGCTGTGAACCCAATCAGGGGCTGTGTGAGAATCACTGTGGGGTTGTCTCCAGCTGAGTGTGTCAGGTGCTCTGCACTCCACCAGCTGTTCACAGGTCTCCAGCAAGCTGGTTGAGAGTCTCCAGCTCTGGATCCCAATCAACACCAACACAATGGCAGCTCTTCGTTTTCACTTTTCTGAGCCCATGACACACTCTGACAGTTGTGCACTCACTGCTGTAGCTCAGGTCAAATATGAACTCTTATTTTCAACGTTCTGATCTTTTCAGTAGTTTAAAGTAGTTAACGTAATGCACTGCTGGCTTATTTTCATTATCTGCTGATAATAATGATGTCAACAAAACTAGTGTAAAATATGTTTCGCATGGCTTATGAATAGTGTTCTCCTGGGTTTAAGTTCTATGTTTCTTTGACCTGTGCAACCTCCCACACCACCCTGCACAGACTTTTTCACTCTTTTCCACTCTGACCATCTGATACCAAGTTCACGAGATGAAGTACGTCCTGCAGCGAGCTGCCATGCAATGCGTATGAAAAGCTGGAGTGGCCTCTCCTGAGCCCAGACAAGGCAACCATTCGATTCAGTGACGAGATTAAGTCAAACTAAAAGTCGAGTAAAGTTCAACGGCAAAGTGCTGGCAGAGAGTTCCTGCAGCCAATAATTATACAGATCCTGTGACACCTGTGACATGTTGACCTATATTACAAATGATTTCTTTCTTTTCTGAATTGCATAACACAGCTTCATGCTGCAAAAAAAAATAAATAGTGGGGTGAGCACTACATTGCTGCTGCCTGGTGTGAATTTGCTGTAATAATGATGCATATGAGTTTACGCTGCAGTGAGTTGAAAGCTCTGTGCGTCAGCATTAGATGCTGAGGGGCAATAACCAAGCAGGGCTATTAGTAGAGATGGGAGTGAGACAGAGTTGAAAGAATTCAGTTAATCCGTTGTCATGTTCTACGAGTTAATTTTGCGGTGGGCTAGAAATCAAAATATTGAGCTGGTGTGTGTGTGTGTGTGTGTGTGTGTGTCTGTGTGTGTGTGTGGTTGTACTGATTTCCATCCTTTTACCTTTTAGGGTGGTATTCACCAAAAATCATTTCACCCTTGATGCTTGGGAGCTTATTGAAACTCCCTGTGAAAGCCACAATATAGACTTGTGGTGTGCTGTGACTGGACTGTGGTGTAATGCTCACACTGGCACTAAACTGTGCTGTGTGGATCAGGAGGAAGGAGAGCTGGAAGCTGGTTATTGCTGTATGACATCACAGAGAGCCGCAGGTCCAGTCATCCTTGACAAGGCATATTTACATCATTGGTAGAATACAAGAGGCTGCTTGTCATGTGGACTACAGGGTCTGTTGGAAGAGTGATGTGACATTGTTTGCACATGGAAAGCACCTTATCTGTGATTTTTGGGTTTGGTTAATAAAGCAGGAAGACTATATTAGTGAGGAAGGGACTGATTCTATCCTTTTGCAAAGCATAAAAATATATATTTGGATGTTCTCCAAAAAGTCATATTGGTATTTTGATCATGAGGAGAAAATATTCCTGCTTATATTAGGGTTATATCTTTTTACTAATTGGAGCCATGGAATGTGACAGACATTTGTAAAATAGGGACGGTCAAACAAATTGCAATTTTGTTTTTTAGATTTGACTCTGTATCTCTTCATCCAACTTCATGCAAGGGTGGTATAAATTGCTTTAAATACATGCATGTAGTTTGATGTGGAAATTAGCCCGCTAACAAGATTTTTGTCCCCTGCAATTCATTCCTAACAGTCCCCTAACAGGAAATAATGTAATTAACATATGTAATTTGGTACAATTGTAAGGAAAACAGAGATAATAGATGTTTGAGTTAGACTATCTGCATTAAGAAACTTATAAACTACCAAATGAACATTAGAATTTTAACCCATAATAGCGTAAACATATACAGTACTTTTGGGACGCAGTATAATCTGCTGCCTCTCATTTCATGTGTCTCTGTGGGCGTCAGTCAGGCTGCATGGCGGCTCCTGATTTGTCCCTTTATGTGCATTTGTGAATTTCTAAGATAAGATTATATGGATGTGCCAGGTGGCTTGTTCACATTGATCCCATCGCTCCATTGTCATTAGCATTAAAGAGTCCATCAGCAAAGCTGCTGACTGAAATAAAGAACCATCGGGCGTGATCTCAGGTCCAAAAATTAATGACCGCTAACCAAGGAGTCTGGAGGCCACTAGTGCATGGAGGGGTCTCAATTCTTAATGGTCACACACACACACACATCTAACAGAGACATACACACACTTGTACTCTCCCCATTATGGGATGCACTTTAATCTGGTGCATTGCAGCAAATGGGGGGACATATTGATTAGTGCTGATTACTGGTTTGACTTCCACAGAACATCCCTGAGAGTCTTCAAGGATCAGGGGAATTAAGGCAAAAAGGCCATCTGAGTGCCACAATAAGTCAAGATGCAATGTAAAAGACATTTTAAATGGAGGGAGCAAAGAGGCGACTCTTGTTGCTTTGAACTTCCAGTTTCATTTTAATCTGCATAAATAAATAACTATGAACGTCTCCAGTCATCATTTTTGATGGAAAATGTACAAATTGATGTGCTCTATTATATGAATTTTGCCATATAGATTTAAAACATTCACAATGCAATTATATCTTTTGAACCTTTATTACGTCCTCAAGTGACAGTTTTATTGGCAACATGATTGACTTAATCA
This sequence comes from Synanceia verrucosa, assembly GCA_029721515.1. Lineage (NCBI taxonomy): Eukaryota > Metazoa > Chordata > Actinopteri > Perciformes > Synanceiidae > Synanceia > Synanceia verrucosa. Next base: position 25,751,608 of record CM056559.1, read on the forward strand.
TTAACAGGTAAAACAAATGCATGAATTGAAGAATCATCATGTTTTTCTGACTGGAGCAGCAAATGAGAAGATTTGCACATCATCATTGACTCGTACCATGAACCCAGGCGTTGCTGAACCAGCTGTACTAGGTCTGGAAATGGCTTTGGGATAGGAAAGAGGCAGTGATGGCAGCTAAACTGAGCTGCGTGGTTTGTGGGAGGGCTCATAATCTCCAGTGACCCCCTCTACACAAAGTGACGAAAAGAGGAATGGTATTAGAAAGTGGCGGAGCAAAGGGCAGAAGGTGGCATTAAACAGTTGATGAAATGGTTTCTGTGGAGAGAAAGACAACCAGGAGTCTACAGCCTAGTATTAGCTTGTCTAGCCATCTTTGTTTTTCTCATTATCATGTGCGGTGTGATATTGCAAACCTCTACATCATCTGGTGGCTTGAATGCAAAATCTGCTTTTTACCTTTTTGGCAAGCCCTCCACACTGTGAGGATGCCAAGCTTAAAGTACAAAGCTATTGCTCCTGAGGAAGCAAGGGATTCACGCAGTTACCTCCGTTAGGCCAAGAATTACAGCTCCCACATATTTTTCATAAGAGTTGCCATTAGTTGGGTTTATGGCAATATAAACAACTATCTGTAGAGCATTTTTTCTGTGTTGACCCTCCCTGACCGCTTGTGCTTGTTAGCAAAAACTGCTGCTACACCTTTCTGCTACAGCCTCTTTTGTTTTCCGTCTTTCAGTGAAAACACCAATTAAGTGCTTGTGTTATTTAAGTTCCTCCTCTTGCGGGACTCTCGCTGGAGGAAGACCTCTCAAGATCAACTGAAAAACCATCTCTTTAATTAATCACCTTGTTAGAGAGAGGTCTGCATATCAGGAACGGGGCTTAAATGGAGAAAATACTCCTTTGAAAAAACTAAGGGGAGTCTCCTTTTTTTTTCACTTTTTCCTCCCTCTCTTCCATCAGGCCATTTCATGTCTCATATCTGCTGCTTCCTTTAAAAGTTTCCCAGAATCCCTGTTTTTTTTAAAGTTATGCAGCTGCTGACAGAGAGGACTGGGATGGGAAAGAGGTGATGCTGTCTTCTCTCTCATCACCTCTCTCACATATCATACCTTTTTCTTTTCTTTTTTTTTCTACAGTAACAGTGTGTGTGTGTGTGTGTGTGTGTGTGTGGTTCGGACCACTTGAGCTTCCTCTCCAGCAGCAGCAGCAGCGTCAGCCCACTTTCCAGACATATGCATTATGTTTCCTTTCAATTCTGCAGTGCCAGGCAGAGAGGAATTAGTGTGTGAATATGTCGCTGCAGAAAACACACCCTGGGATCAAATGGGATCGGTGCTCCCCCTTCTGCATGTGGTGACTTGATAGCACAGGAAAAATGCATGTGCAGCTCATGCAATGCAGATGCTTCTTGTTGTTACATTAAGCAACACTGTCGACATGAATAACTGAAAGACTTAACAGCTGATATTAACAATGAGTCACTCAGTATGGCGACATGCCAGCTCAGCTTTCCACTGTACTTGCTAATGCAGCAAGGTGCATGTGTGGATAGAATTCAGTGGTAAGACGACAACTGACAGCTCAACCAAGGCTTAGTGTTAATCTAAAGAGATATTCTTTATCAACACGAGCACATTGCACATTTGGAGATGTAGCTCAGTGATTACATTTCGCTCCATTCGTAGCTCCTATTTTCTTTTTCCTCCACTTTCAGAAAGTCATAGAATGCACGCAGGTTTAGATTGATGATAGACTTCATGTAAGAGTGGGTGTGTTTGCTCCTCCTCTTCCTTTGACCTCAAATTGCCGAATACTGAGAAGAAGATTGATGATAGTCCGTTCAAGATTCACCGATTATCACTCTCTTAAGTTTCGATAAGGTCAAAGTGCCAAAGTGGAGATGCAGGAAAATGGAAGGCAAAAAATGTAGTGCGCACAACTTTGGTCTCACACCAGGCCGGTCTTATTGTTGTTCTTTGACGGGAGTTTTTTTGGGCTGACCTTGTTGTTTAGAAAGCAGGTAATTGGAAGCCAAGCTTTCCAAGCACTAAAAGCCAAAGAGCTGCTGCGAGTGCTTTCTCCTGATTATCTTGTAATGGTTTCAAATTAGCAAGGCATAATCGCACGCCTCTTCAACACTCTCTGGCACATCACTCCTTCGAATGTCACATTGAGAGCTAGCGGGGGGTAAATGTATCGGCCGGATTAAATGAGCCTGGGGGAATAAAAAAAAATACCAAACGTACGCACAGAACCTACAACAGCATATTTGATTTATAGCTGTATAATGCTTAAATAGCTTTGATAAAAAGAGGTGTAAATGTAGCTTTAGTTTGCTTGTAAAAGATATGGCTCTCTTTAACTCTTCTCTTTAACACTGCTTTTTATTGTGTGCCTGTAAAGTCACATTTATATTGTTGTCTTAACTGCTCGTCTGTGATGGTACAATGTAAAGGAAATGGATTTCGCAGTCAAAGCCCAAAGCTGTCGAGTGGTTTATTTTTTCCTGTTTGTGTTCTGAAGAGTGGAATAGAGTTGGGCGCAGTAATCTCTGAATTGTAATGAACAGTTTAACTTGAATATGAAGCATCCTGACAGAGTCCAGGTGGGTGAGGTTGCATCCTGGTATTACCTGCTGCCTTCACTGCTTCTGTTCAGATGCTAATTTCATGCTCAGTATGCCTGCATCTGAGAGCATCAAGCTAATATATTGGTATATTTTTTGAGACATCAGAGAATAGACAACTTTTGATATTAAGAAATGGAGAACAGAGGGGGAGAAATGCAGTGAGAATTCCACATCCTACAAACAGTGATGTTTGGCTGGTTTAGTGATGAGCAGGTTATTTTCTGCTCTTAAATTCAGTTTATCTGTCCCTTTGATGTATTTGTGCCCAGCATTTTTTCTACTGTTTGCAAGTGTTTGGTCCAATGTCTTCCAGTCCTAACCCGAACCCAATCAGGGATGAGACCTTGGCTATTTTTCTTGGCTGCAACTTTCAGGTCACACCATCTTTTCTTCCGTCATGCTGTGTTCAAGGCACCACTGAACCAAACTGAACCAAACACATGTGAAAGTACCTAATTAAACATCTTGATTTTGCTGAAACACATTTCATAGAATTTCAACCTTTTTGTCTTTGAAGGATGTCTTCTCCTGAATCGCTCCATTTTCAGTCATTTACTCATACGTTGTGGCCACTATTCCCATTTTATAATCATATTGTTGACCAAACTGTATTCGGTAAGTGGGGGACATTTTTGTTGTGAATGAGCATGTTTATGCAGGAGCAGCAGATGTGGAGCAGGTGGTATTTACCATTGTTCTTGGCAGGCACTCTTCTATATGCATGTATGATTAATGAAACCTTCTCATGCTGGCAGTGCAAATTCATAAAATTTTCCATCATTACATGCATTCATATTGATTTTATTTTTTACTCTTTTTCAGTGCCACATGTCATTAAGAGTATTACTACAGTATCATTAGGTTTAGCGATGGTAAATGCAATAGGGATGAGAATTTAGAGCAGGTAGCTACATCACATGGTTAAAGTTGGTGAGAACCACTATCTGTCTTCAACAACCTTTTTAAAACTGCATTAAAGCCTCTCACCTTAAATTAATGAACAGAAACCTGATAGTTACAGGACATATCTCGTAAATAAGAAATGAATGGTGCAGAGCTGCACAAAAACATTAAGGGTTGAATGGTTAATAGCAGTTTTAAACACATGTGGAGCGCTTGCATTGATATGTGCAGCCTTTAATTGCAGCCCCACACAGCCCCATTCATTTTGTGTCGTGCTATAGGACTATTTTGAAGGCTTAATCACAATGTTGCCCTGATTAGAGTATTTGGTTGCTATAATAGGTGCCTGTAAATATAACCAGTTATGAAGGGGAGAGGTAGTGATTAATCATGCAAATGTTTTTTTTTTCCTTTGTGCTGGTGAGTAACTTGTCATATGGACTCAGGAAGTGCCTGCAGCTCCATCTCCATCTCACTCCCTCCTCTCTATTAATTCACAAGTCTACACAAACATAGTCCTCCCTAATTAATTCTGCTTGGTCTGTTCTCTCTCACTCTCTGTCTTTTTTACTTTCTTTGAAGTTAGAGTTGAAAGCAAGGTCAGTGTATTTTCATCAGAGATTTTATTTTATTTTTATTTTTATTTTTTTTTGATGGAATGGACAAAACTACACCAAACAGGAGATAATTAGCGGGAGAGGACATAAGGCTTTCAGAGCTGAAACTTGCCAAACCTGAAGAGGAAAAATACCGCTGCTTACTGTCGCTGCTTATATTTGGCTGTCAATGGAAATGAATTCTACTCAGGGGAGTGTATGAGGGAAAAAAATCAAATCAAGACAGAATAAATTAGAAAATCATTTCTCCCAGGTGCAGAGGTCTGAGGGTGCCAGTGAAAGTGTGCCTTGTTATCGTTCAAGGCGAGATCTTGAGTGTGGATGTTGTTAGCCCCGGCCTGGGTCCACATCATTCACAAAAAGCTCGCTACAGGGGGAACTTTGGTGGAAGGAGCAGTGTATCTCCATGGAATTCATCTATCCTGTAGTTGCAGGGCTGAAGTGCTTTTCAAAGAGATGACCTTTCCAACATTGTTCCTTGAAGGTTGACCTATGACTAAGATTACCATTCAGTCCTATCTCCTCCCTCCTCCCCCTGCATCACTGACAGCTGGATACCAGGCGCTATATTGCCGTGAGGCCTGAAATGACATTCACACTTCCTTCCTTCACTATCATGCTCCTTTTCTCCAGCTCCTCTCCTCTGCTCTTCCCTCCCATTTGTAGAGGTGACAGGGTTATCAGAGTATGAGCAGTTGTTTCTTACCCGATCCATTTTTATCTATGCTTTGCGAGGATTAATTCTCCAGTCACACATCCCGTTCAGCCAATCAACTTTCCCACCGGGCTGTGGTTGTTTTTGAGGTGAAAAAAAAGGCCAATTGGATTCTTTGTCACCTCAATTGAGTGCCTCCACCCTGGCATCCCCGCCACCCAACCCCTGTGCTCCATCTCCATATATCTGGAAAACACATCTTCATTTTGACTTCATTTAAATGCTGTTTGGCATGATTGTGAAAGTCTTGTCAGTTAGCATTAGAGACATGGGTTACCTGGGGAGAGAGAGAGAGAGAGATGTTAGTCGGTGGGAAGCTGTTAGTGATGCTTCAATAATAACCTCTCTGCAGAAACAATCTGAGAGAGACAAACGCTGAAATATTGTTTCTCAGAAAACACGGTCGATATGGAGTAACGGAGATTTAGATAACATATGAATTCCCACATGATACTGCTCTCACAAATGTGTTTACAGCTTTGGAACTCTTAAATGTGATCAGTTTAAATTTTCCATATGTGTTTGCCCAGCTGACTGGGCAAACACAATAACCTTAATCTTGTTGAGTTTTTTGGGGGGTATGATAACTCTTTAAAGCAGCTTCTTATAGGAACAAAAATCAAAGGTGCAGAAGTGGAAACGTGCCTCACTGCTAGAAGAAGCCCTGCTGGCTGGATAACAGCACAACAAGAGTACGACTGCCATGCGTTCTTTATTGCAGGGCCACTGAGTAACTTCACTGGAGCAGTTGGGCTTTAAGTGCCCTGTTTATGGACAAATTGACAACAGTTGTTGAGAGCTGGCAGAGTCTGTTCCTCTACACCAGTTTTTTTTGACTACTGATCGTACTGCTGTTGACACTTTTAAGCAGGAAACCCATAAGCTTTAATGCTTCACTTCCCGACCCTGCTTTTTATGCTTGAACGACTTGGATGGATAAATGAACGTGTAGAGAGTAGAGAGTCTTTTTCAATCACCGCAATTAAGGTTTTAATGCACTACAGTGCGTGTGCAGGTCAAGTCAAAATGATGCATTCATTTCACAAAAAAAAACAATAGTTGTTTTGGCACATTATGTCCTTTGTAATAACTGACTGACATTCAATATGAAGTCAACGTTCTTACTTTAATAAATGCTGAAAACAGCCTCAGGTGCTGCCTTGATGAAGACTAGCAAGCTCGAAACAATTGCTGAATAAAGCATGTGTGCTGGAGAGAAGTTGATTTATGGGTTTTAATTTTTAAGACATACCTATAAATTATCTATTATGTCCCATTCAGGATTACAAACATGAAAGCCAAATACAATATTTAAATTTAGCGTTGAAAAAAGCCTCTCACATCTAACTAGAATAGGTGTGTTTTTATTTGATATGGACATTTTAACTACAGATTTTTTAGAAATGTTAAAGGCACAGTATATAATTTAAAGACTGCTCATTGTTTGGAAACCTGTGGTTTGAAAAATATTATTATTCTCTGGATTAGTTCAGGTAGTGGTGGGGTCACAGAAAAGCTTTCCCTCGACTTGTTGTTAAACTCATGTGAGAGGATTGCAAATCATTTCTGAGATGCATTTTAATGACAGTCTGACACTGTGGATGTGTTTGATACACAGGAGGCGATGAATGGAGGTCAAGAGTGCATCATAAGTGCAGCTGCATTGGGTGAACCGTTGTTGTCAATCAATGAAGTAGAGATCAACACTGGAAAAATACTTGACTTTGCTAGAATGCATCACAAGTCTGCACATTCATGATTGTATGCACAACGTTTCAAGCATCCTATTTTTAAAGCAGAGGCTCTTTAGATGCTGCTGTTGTTTTTTCATTATTATGAAATAAGACTCAAGCTACTGTACATTGATATGAAGCATGATGACTTTGTTCACTGAACAAATCGAGGTACAAAATGTATTTCAGTGGCTCAGTCATCAGCTGTGTGGCTTTGCTGAATAGTGACATCCAATCATATTCAAGCAGCTACGACTCAACACTACTGTATAATAACTAATAACATGTCTCAGTATTACTCACCTAAAACCAATGTCTGCTTGTTTGCTGCCACAGTTCCCTTTAACATCCCATAATGCTCCTAAATGCATCCCAAATAAGCAGAGCTTTTCTTGAAAGGACGGTATTCTTAACTAAATTACTAAATGGTCCATCCCAAGACGTAAAAGTCTCTGACTAATGAAAAGTTTTTAGTTGTAAATGACTAAACTAGGGGCTTGGGAATGATCGGAAGTTTAACTATAAACCTTTTTAAACCTTAAAGGTTTGCCAGGATGCTACAAAGCATTAGCTTGGCCATTTTAGTCACCTTATTTTTGAGATATGAAATATTATTAATTATATTAAGAAAGTTTATTTATTTATGGGCAAAGATTGCTGTTTGCTATCGGTAATATTTATATTGATGGCAACCAAAGGTTAATAATTGGTTGCTAATACTCCTATCCTGGCATCCTGGCATCTGTTACTGTTGAGTAAAGAACGTTTGCTTCACTTTTTCTTCAGTCAAACTATGTCACTATTCTTTCTTACTTCATATGGGTCAGCTACAGTGAATTGGTTCTGAAAAAAATCATAATAATTACATTTGCGAAACCAATAGTGAAATATTAACAGCTTCCCTCACTTCAGGTGAGTGAGGCACCAGCAAACTTTGTTGCACGTGTTGCTCAGTTTGCCAATAATTAAATGTATGGATGGGTTATCTTCCAACCTGGTTACTTATTTTAGTCCATAAATAGCAGAACTGCCGTGGTGATTGACACTGATGGTTCAGGCTGAACACAGGGATATTGCTGGGAATAAAGGGGTTAAATGAAGAGAGATAAGCCTTTAGTCTCTCCACCCCAGAGGAAAGCTGACGACACATACACGCCTGCATATCTGAAATTGGAACAGGAAATTCGCTTATCGCAAGTTTAGAGAAAAAAGTTGCTCTTCTATGTATAGACTCCGAGATTCATCACATTCAGGTCATTGATCATTATTTGTATTTCTGGCCTCATATCTGTATAGACGATAACTTATCCCAAGTACTTGGCCCACAGTTTGTGGAAACAGTGATGTATGCCCTCTGCATCCTTCATGATTGATTGCATCTTTGCTGCTGACTCGCTTTAAAACAGACTGTACCTTCCTTCTTAATTCATCTGAGTTGTTTTTGCCAGAGTTAAAGTTTCTCCCTCCCTCTCAGTAGCGTTTTGTGTTTTTGTGTGGGTGTGAAAGCAGTAGGAGTTAGGAGTAGACGTGATCAAGAGACAGGGTGGTCATTAAATGCTGCGTCAAGATGAAATAGCTCTGTGTTGCTTTGAACTATCCGTGTCACATGAAAATATTCTTCTTTTCACCTCTAAATTTTAATTTGTATATGAAAGCCTTCTTTTCTGAAGGTATGCGTCTGAACTCAGAATCAGAGCCAAGTGTCTGTGGGTCCCCATATGACAAGGGAAGCAATCTGTTTTCATGAGCTCAGGTCCCGGGGTAGGAGATTAAATTGCTTATTTGGATCCTGGGTTGCAAAAAGTTTACTGTAAGTACCTCTGAGGGCTATAAGGGTTGGAAAAAAAGCTTCTCCAAAGCTTTTCTAACTCTTCCTTTGACTGAGAAAATCAAGGTCAGCTTGTGTTTGCATTTAATCTCTGTTCATAGCCAATAGTTTCCATGAAGAGATGGTAATGGATGTTATGGGAGCAAAGCATCTGGCATGGTAGGTGTTATTTGTTGGGTTGAAATGTGTTTCACAGAAAGATGAATAAAACACTACTGCTTTTCAAGTTAGGCGAGAAAAGAGCAAAATGTCAGCTGTTAACTTGTAGAAGTTGAGAGTTCTGGATGTTGCTGCGTGAGATAAAACACACTTTGCTTTCCTCTGTTTCAACCTTGACCTCATTTCTCTTGTATCTCCAGTTCCAGCCAACATCTACAAGGTGTCAGAAGACATTACAGTGAATGAGGGCAGTAACGTGACACTCAGTTGTTTGGCCACCGGCAGACCGGACCCTGCAATCACCTGGCGGCTGCTCAACCCCTCAGGTAAGAACCATCCAATCGCTGCTCATTATCATTTGTGTCAGTCTAGATGTCATTGCTGTGCCAGATTTTTTTTTAATCATCTAAATACCAGATTTACTCTATGCACTGGTGGAAAAGCATTGACTGTTCGGCAGTCTTTACAACTTCAAGTCTTGGTTCTTACTCATCGGATTCAGGCTTTTTAGTTGTTGATGTTGTCTGCAGAGTAAAGACATGAACTGCCAGCAGCCAAAGTAACACAGAAGATTTCAAGAACTTTTCACCAGATTTATTTATTTTTTTTAACTCCTGGTCTGAACTTTATGCCTGCTAGTGTGTGCAACTTGATTGTAGACAATAAACTGACAAGCTGAAGTGCAAGTCAATTAGTTTGTCAAGAGAGCTTTCTTCAGTTTTTTTCATAGACAGTTCATTTTGACCTCGTCCCACAGCATGTAATACCTCATTTTCAAAAGAAAATGTGTGCAAATTGATTTCTTATCTCAGACTTCTTTCTCTCTCAACCTCCAGTTTTTAAAGAGAAGTCAAAGAATATGGCCCAATTCATGTTTTAGTATTTAGTAGTAGTATTTTCCCCTTGTTAAAACTTTTCCCATCAAAGCAAACTTTATTTGTTATTATTCAGGAGGTTCCAGTCCACTCTCATGAACATGATATTACACGAACAGCCAGAGGGAATTATTAAATATTAAAACATCTGTTTGGACTCAGGCAAGATGAAATGATTTGATTTGGTGATCAAAGTCAATGTGACTGTGACCTTTTGGCCATAATAGAAGGATTTGGATGGTAATTATGCCAATGTCATGCAAATGTCTAAATGGAGACTTTGGACAGACATACTGATATTTACCGTTCCAGATACATCTACTAGCTTTTCTCATTTTTTTCTCAGTTATAACACTTTCTTATGTTTGACAGCCATGTTTCAAAACACGTTGTGGTGTGTCTGCACATTTCTCCACATGTGTGCATTCAGATATTGGTGATACAGTCGCTTTGGGATTTAATCCAATTTCAGGGAAGATAAATAATCTCTCCCACTGCTGATAAGATTGTAGTATGATGGATGAGATGCTCAAGCTGACAGCATCTTCACTCAATAACGGCTGTGTGCTGATTGAAAGACATTCTATTTCTATGTCTTTATCAATTACTGCATGGGTTTGTCAGAGTGCCAGACATTGTTTCATCAAACACATCTGTCTCCTGCACCTGGAAGCTGAATTACTTGGATGGAGTGTATCTGCTTCTTTTGTCTGTTTACATTAAAGGTAAGTAATCTGTTCGGCTTAATCCTGCGAGCCATATGGATCCGACTGGCTGCTTTACAGTACTGTGTTGAAAAATAAACTCTCTCTTTATTTCCCTCCTGCAAAACTGAAGCTGAAGCCTCCAGGTTCAGATGGCTTTCTATACATAGAGCTCCTTTGTGGTTTTAAACAGCTTTTGTTCCAAGATTATGGATGGATACATGGATATAGAGGAAGGAAAAAGCAATATGGCCTGACTAGCTACATCGCTGCAAGTTCTGTAATTTCTCCCATAAGTTTTTTTTTTTTTTTCATTATTCCTTTTCTCTGGGTTTTGTTGAGGAAGTAGTGGGAAGACCATCTTTGACAAGTCTTTGTTTACTGAATCGGAGTGAGTGGTGAAACAGTGGGAAAGAAGGAAAATCTTGTCAGTGTGTCCTGGAAGGATTGGATTGTGAAATTCTATCCAGGCACATGTGCCTCCAGAGATGGAGGTCCCACACCATTTGCAAACACTGGCACTGTCATTATTTTGTTGTTGTCTTGCGGGTGTCTTTCACCTCCGCACCCCATGAGTCGAGTCAGTTTGAGAGCGTGTGGGGGACTGCTGAGAGAGATAATGATGCCTGGCAACCTGCAGTCTTACCGCCTCACGCCTTCGACCGCCCGAGAGGTAACGCTGTTTCGCTCAGCAAGTGAGGCTCTCAGCTCTTTGCCGGGACCACAGATGTTCATGCATCACAAAATGCCAGTCCAAGTCAAGACTTGAGTCTCCTGTTCAGAGTCAGATCCCTTCAGTGTGAGGATCAAGTCTTTGTAAAGCTTCAGACTTACTCACAATATAGTTATAGTTTCCACAAAGTCCACTGCAGATGAATTGTTTTTTTATAGTTATAGGACTACTGTATGAAGTAGCCATTATTGTGTTAACTTTATGGTGAAATAACTGAACTTTTCTGTGTGAAGTGAAATACAATAAGTTCCCGGATGAATAGTAGCAACACTGCATATTTTGGATAGCAATGCAAGCTACCATTTGTCAGTGAAATGAAAAGAGACTCATGAATATAAAAAAATAAAAAAAAGCATGTGAAGTACTATTTAAATTCACGAGCAGCCACTCATTCAGATCAGCAGTGTCATAAGGTGAAGGCTCGGGCTAATGGCTAATTACAGTTTGTTTAGCGTCACAGCAGTCCTGTAGCTGGAATGTGGCTACTCAAGGTGAGGTTATAAAAGACATAATTCATCATGAATATTATCAATGGCTCACTAGTCTTTGAAAGACACATACTATTTATTGTCGTTATTAACGAGTTCATAGATACTTTTTGACTAGACTGCAGCGGCTGAGTGTGAGTCCCATGCTAGAGATTCAAAATCTGTCTGAAGTTACATTTAAATCATTTTCAGATTAATATCAACAAGATCACCAACACACAGAGATACAGACACGCTCATGTCTTTATAATGAGTCCAATATACAATAGTTTCTTCCTCTAACCACATGAGATGGCAGACCACCAGATAAATAACAACTACCCGGGGAGGCTGGTCTGTCAGACAGAAGTTTGCCTTTTTCAACTTGAAATCCTCTTTAAAACAATTGTTTAATGAGAAATCATTTGAAGAAAGCCTACATGCATTTTTTCACATTTAGAAATAAAAACCACAGGAGATGTGTATTATTCCTCAACGAGTTCCTGCTCTATATACTGTACTGTAGCAAACACATTTGAAACACTCCAACCACTCTCTAATCCTGGTGCTGTTGTTAGTGTTGCTATACTCAAGCTAAATATAACTTTGGACCTCTCTCATCTGCCTTTGTGCCCATTAACATTCAAGAAGAGCAAGCCCAAGTGTGGATAAAATGTGGATAAAATGGAGTGAACATAGCTCAGAGATAAAGTGGTAGTTTGATCATTTTTACCTTGTCAGTATTTAGTTGCTAAAAGTTAGAGGTGCAGCAGTTGAAGGGCCAGTGTGTGTTTTCTATGTGAATTTATTAGAGTGCATAACAAACAAAAAGGACTGCATAGCTTTTTGCATGTATACTTGCAGTACTTTTTGTTTGCATATACCGGTCCCTCTGTCTGTGGCCATTGTGGCCTGCGAGTCAAAAAGTTTGCCCATCCCTGACCTAGACCTATAGCAACACGACTATTGACTGATCCAAAACAGCCTGAGTCAGCATTGGATCAGTCCTAACTATAAGCACTATCAAAAAGGAAAGTCTTAAGCCTGCTCTCAAATAAGGAGATGGTGTCTGCCTCCTGGACTGAAAGAAGGAGTTGGTTCAACAGAAGAGGAGCTTGATAACTGAAAGCTGTGCTCCCATTCTACTTTTGTAAACCCTATGGACCTCCAGTAGTCAGCTCTTTAAGATAAGATGGTGCCTTATAGGTGAGGAGGAGGATTTTAAATTCTATTCTAGATTTTACAGGGAGCCAGTGCAGAGAGGCTAACACACGAGAAATATGTTCTCTTTTCCTGGTTCTGGTCAGAACACGTGCTGCAGCATTCTGGACCAGCTGGAGAGTCTTGATAGACTAATTGAGGCAGCCTGATAATTAAGAATTGCAATATTCCAGACTCAAAGTAATAAATGCATGGACATTTTTTTTGCATAATTTTGAGAGAGAACGTAGATGTTTGTTTCATGTGAACATTGCAGGACATATCTTGAAAGAAATATTACTTCAGTTTTGTTTAACATCAGGAACTTGTCTGTCATCCAGGGTTTTATGCCCTTAAGGCATGCTTGTAGCTTAGCTAACTGGTTGGTTTTGTCTGACTTGGGTATCATCTGCATAACAGTGTTTTCTAATAGCATTGCCTAAAGGAGGCATATGTAAGGTGAATGGAATTGGCCCAAGCACAGAACCTTGAGGAACTCCATGACTGACTTTGGAGTGCATGGAGGACTCATCATTAACATGTACAAACTGGGACTTAAACCAGTTTAATACAGTTCTTCTGATGCCAATTACATGTTCTAATCTCTGCAACAGGTTATGGTGGTCAACTGTGTCAAAGGCAGCACTAAGATCTAGTCTGACTGCATATTGCTTTCTCAGGGACCTTAGAAAGAAAGAGAAGGTTGGATATTGGTCGACAGTTGGCTAAAACCTCTGGATCAAGAGTGAGCTTCTTCAGAAAAGCTTTGATTACAGCTACTTTAAATGACTGATCTTGATCATGTTTAATAAAGAGGTGCTCAGTAACGGTAAAACTTCTTTAAGCAGTGATGTTGGGATGGAGTCTAAGAGACAGGAGGAAGGTTTAGATGAGGAAATCATTTAAGTCAGTTTGAGGTCTGTTAGAAGACAATCAAAGTAATCAACCCTGGACACATTTAAGCACAACTACAAGTTTATGTATCCACAGTGTTGTTCAATTTCAAGACAGTTGTATTTGTATTAAATTACAAATTTGCCTCAGAGGGCTTTACAATCTGTACAGGATATGACACCCTCTGTCCTTTACAAACAACCCTCACATTGACTGACAAAAAAAACTTTTAACAGAGAAAAGCAGGCTCAAACTCTGTTTTTAACTCATTTACATCATTGCAATGTTTAACTTCAGTGGAGAGGCTAAGGTGGAGAGCAAACTCAGTTTACTTCATCATCAATGATGATCAATCAATCTGCCCAAATAGTAAAACTGTCTAACAACAGAAGCTAAATTGACAAACTCCCAATAAAACCCAGAAAGTCGTCAAACTGCAGACTGTAGTTTTGTCTGTAAAGCTTCTTCTTTCAGGAACTAAGAAGTAAAAATCTGAAGCAGTCCCATACAGTTTGTATAACCCGAGTGACAAATGACGCCTGCTAATGCTGGAGTTAAATGTTTTCAGCCAACTACCTAAATTGGTATTCCCTCCTAGGATTTGTTTATGAGATGGTTAATAGCAGGGTTTCTCAATGTGTCCACATTGATTACTGCTGTCATTTGTTTCTACGGGGCCATCCAGGCTGAAATGGCTCTTTCTCAGCTCTGCACAATCCTATTTCTCTGCTGTTGTTGCCTGCATTGGACAGTTATCACAAAGCTAATTAGATTATAACTGATGTGTTAGGTGTCTTAATGACAAAAATGCATGCTGGATGGATTGAAAGATAAACAGTTCTGGGGCTGTATGCATATAGTATATGCATAATTAGACCCATCAAAGATAATGTTTGTGTCATTGAGACAAGAGGTCAGGCAGGTTATTGCCTGCACATCTCTGAGCTACATTTGTAATTAAGGGATTGTGTGACTGAATTAAATGGATTTTTCCAAGGTCTCATAATAGAGCAGGTCTGATGCAGAGATTTTTGGTCCTGCTGATGTATGCCATCAGAGGAAATGAGGAATACTGTAGCTCAGTAAATATAACCCTTTAAGCATAACAAAAGATGAATATCAGGCAGGAGATACTTCATTATGAGTGAGGACAGACTCATACAAGCAGAATGCTTATTATAGTGGTACATGCACCAGTTCAACCAAACGGTTTTATTTGTTGTTTGGCTTACATTACCACAACAGATAACAAGCAAAGTGTAACAATTTCCATGATCACAAATAATAGCCTTCATGACAGTGAGTGTGATTATTAAATGTTTCTTTCATGCACTCTAGAGACGACACAAAGAATGGACTGATGACGGCTTTCTGCGCTGTCTCAATGTCTCACAGATGACATCACGCTCATGATGCCACAGTGCAAACGTGTTTTATATCGCAAGCGACACGTCGTGATCAATAAGATGCAAAGGCAGTCCTCAAAACTTCAGGAATTTAAGTTTTGGATTTAATAAGCTAGTCTGTCAGTATAAATGTGCATCAGATCACCAACTCTCTGAAGATGCTAATAATTTCACTGTAACTGATTGAAGCTATTACCACTGATCTTTGCTAATTGGACTGTTTTTGCAGTGAAGCTCATTCGCATAGAACGAGGCCAATTTTGCACCAAATGCATGCATATTACCTAATTTAATGTGCCAAATGCAACAACTTGTTATTTGCTTGGCAGTTAGGGGAGCTCTTCACTCTGCATTAACAATTAC
Source organism: Synanceia verrucosa (assembly GCA_029721515.1). Classification (NCBI taxonomy): domain Eukaryota; kingdom Metazoa; phylum Chordata; class Actinopteri; order Perciformes; family Synanceiidae; genus Synanceia; species Synanceia verrucosa. The sequence goes on from CM056559.1 coordinate 25,766,837, forward strand.
AGAGGGTTTTTTTCCCTTATTTATGTGGCTTTGCAGCAAATTCAACTTTCAATGTTCAACATATTAAGTGGCCATTATCTTGAGTTGCAGTTTATTTTTTAAATGAGACTATCCTCCCAAGAAAAATGACAGTTGTTTCAGAAAGTGCCCCATGTTCACATGGAAGTGACAGTAGTGGTTATTATTACGGGAGCAGATAACAAAGTGAGGTGACATTTGTTATAGAGCAACAAAGGCTTTATGGGAGGAAGTCAAGGGGGAAGGGTCACTTGGAAGGCTGTTGGTTTTCCTTTTCAAGCCAAAAATCAATGATTTCTTTTAACCAAGAAAGTGGTTGTTCCCTGAACCATGTGCTTATTATTGCATCCATGAAAACTTAACAAAGTAGGCAATTTATCTCCTTACTATTGTGTTTTCCTCATCGTCGTAATGGTTTTGGAAAGCACAGACAAATGATGTCATCCTGCACATTGGGTCGTCCGATTGGAAATCACTAATCTTTCTCCTTTTAAAGGGCAGATCACTTTTTTTATTTAATTTGGCATTTTATGTGAGCCTAAAAGTCCTCTACCTCATCTCCTTGGATATGATGACAAGATATTCCTTCATAAATCAATATACATTAATGTTTTTTACCTGGATTCACCTCATAAGTATAGTTAGTAGATTATGGCTATAGCAACTACAACCATAGCAACACAAAATAGTTTTATAGTTTCACTAAATGCATGGAATTTGAAATGAAAAAAATATAGACTGATATCAGCTCCATTCAGTCAGTCATGAAAAAAAGATTAACAAACTGTGAACACATCTATCATGCTTCTTATTTTGTTATTATCTCGTTAAATAGTTTCCTTGGACCTACTGTACTGTCATCAAAGGCAGCAAGAAAGATGAAGATCTGAGGCAGAAATAGTGTATGATATCGTCCGCAGAAGCAACATGACATTTGTTGACATGTGCAATATATCTGTCTCTGTTACTGCTGCTGTTTTATTAAACACCTGTGCAACATTATTTGTGTATTCTGTCTAACATCCAGTGCAATACATCTGTACATTTCCTGTTTATACTCTCAGTACTTATCCTGTTAATTCATTCTCTTATTCCTTTCTGTATATAAGCAATTTTTTATACTTCTTTTTATGCTTATTCTTGTATTTACATTCTAAGATTTCAATACTTATTTTTCCACTTATCTCGTATTTTTGTACTTATTTTTATTATTGTGCACTGAAAAGGTAGAAGTGCTACAATTTCATTGTACAGCTGTATAATGACAATAAAGGGCATTCTATTCTATTGTTCTCACTCTGTAAGACTGCAGGCAGTGCTGTAGGTTAATCTTGTACAGCAGGTCTTGTACTTTCTGTCTATTTGTTTATGGGTGCTACTGTGAATACTGACTGCATAACTCATACATGTGATGCGATTGATCGGTAGAGTATGGAGGGATGTAGAGGAGAGCTATTCAATGTGATGGGAGGAAGGACAGAAGATGAAAGGTTAGGATGAGGATAAATACGTGAATATATGTGTGAGGTAGTGTACCTACCTAGTGCCCCCAATGTTGTGAGATCATGAGACATGCAAGCATGTCTGTGACGATCTCATTAGCTGGCTTGTCTTCAACCCCCTGATTTGTTGCTAAAGGTGGTGGACTGGAGCACCTGGGTGGTGGGAGGTCAGCACCATGGCAGCACCCTGTCGTGCACAATGAGGGGGAAATGGAGCCGCTGGTCAAGCAAGGCATCCGTCACTGCATGCCTCCCAGACCACCAAAATAGTGGTCAGACAAGTATGAAAAATATGCTGCCTCTGGACACAAGGAGGACCTTCGCAGAGCAGAAAGAGGAGGAATTGATGGAACTTTTTCTATCCTTAGGGAACGAGAGAGGAAAAGAAAGAAGGGGGACAGGCAGCAGACAAATAGAAAGAACAGAAGAGTGCTTTAGTATGCAAATGGACAGTTTCATTGGATGCTCAATCATTCTTATCATTAATTATAGTAACTCCAGTAGTTAATTAATGTTCAATTATGCAGCAGAGATCCTCTCACCTCTCCAGTGTAATAGAGTTTGTCAGACATTTAGCATTGCGTTGCAGGGAGGACAACCATGGGGAACCTCAGATCCAGGTTGAGCGTTATAAGAAGACTGTGATTTAAATTCAAGTCACCAAGAAGCCTTGACGTATTTATGATGCTGCACCCTGGTGACTGAAGGGACACTTGGCTACAAGTAGTGTCCTGTAAGCAAAATATCAGTGGTTTAACTTCCTCAACGCCTATTGCCTGTCCATCAGCTGTCGTATTTACTGTGTCCTTGAGCAACACGCCGAACCCTGAAGCTGTTCAGGATAATAGCATCAGCTAAGTGTAAATGGCGAGCTATGAATCTACCACAACAGTTTCATTGCAACAAAGACATCTGTCCAAATGAATTGATTTGGACCACAGCCCGTGTCCCCTACGCTATATGATCCGGCTGAATATTGAAGTAATAACCCTTTTATAACAGTGCTTGGCAGGGCAGCCTGTAAGAGGTTTGATGCTGAGTGCCCTTGACATCCTACTACGCCGGTCTCAGCTGTGTCGGCCATGCTCCAAGACCGGGTTCAGGGAAAGTCTCCCCTGGACTGTCACCTTTTGTCTTGGAAGCTCTCTCCCTGTTCCTCTCACTGACTCTTTGTCTATCCATCCTCTGCTGTCAAGCTCTGTCTTCCTCTCCCTCATTTTAACTTTCACTGTCTCCTCCTCTTTCCATCATCTTTCCATCTCTACCTTTCAGCAGAATATGACAGTCACTTCAATTGTCCTTTCTGCACTTCATCTCGCTGTCTGGGGAGAGGCGTGGAGCGAGAGAGCACAACACAGCACGTGCATGCTCACATATCACTGCCTCTCAGGAGGGAGAACAGCTGGCAGCAGTGCAGATACATAGGTGCTTCACTAGTGTAACTCTTGTGCAGCAAGAGTGGGTGAGAAGATTAAGCAAGAGACACGCACACACACATTATCGTGTGCCAAACCGTCAGTGATGGGGGAGTAGCTGACAAGCCTGCTGATTGAGGGAGTGAAGTGGGAGGTGGTGGCAGGTTCTTGTTGGGACAAACCAGGTCAGCCCTCCTGCTCCATGTCTCCAGCTGTGTGCCAGTGCATACCAGCCCTTTAGCATCCGTCTCCCAGTAGATCTCACAGCGACTGACTGTCGCCATTTCCGTGTTTGTTTACAATCAGCATCACCAGCAGCTGGTCTGGAATGAGCCTGCTGTCATGCTGTGAACAGAACATCATGAGCACAGCATGTGCTCTGTGTCCGCCCAGCCTCCTTAGGTGTAGTCAACCTGGGCTAGCTGAACACTGGAGCTCACACACAAACTCAGCATTTTTTTTCCCTCCATTCCATCAGTTCCAAAAGCCCTGAGTCATTCAGCCTTTCAGGAAGACATTAGCCTGAAGGAGAAGTGAACCAGTCCTTTCAAGGTTTCTGGTTTAATCCATACTCAACGAAGGGATATGGACATACACTACCAGTCAAAGGTTTGGACACACATTCTCATTTATTTTTTTGAAGGCATCAAAACAAAACTAGGAATGAACACATATGTTTAGGTAATAAACAAAAAAGTGTGAAATAACTCAAAACATGTTTTATATTTTAGATTTTTTAAAGTAGCCATCCTTTGCTTTGATTACTGCTTTGCACACTCTTGGCAGTCCCCCTGATGAGCTTCTTGAGTTCGTCACCTGAAATGGTTTCCCATGCTGAGCTCTTGTTGGCCCTTTTCCCTTCACTCTGCAGTCAATGGCCCAATCCCAGACCGCTCTCTACACACTAGCCCTTCACAGCAAGTGTCACTCCAAATGAAGTCACACTCACAGCTGTGGATGGCACTTTAAATGAAAGGGGAGGGTATAAATAAGATGAGCAGGTATGGGACGCCCTCGTCACGCCACCGGAAAAGAGAAGCCACCGTCGTCATGGCAACAGAAAGACACTTCTTGTACAGGATGAACTTATTCTCTGCAGTAGAGGTGACTCTTGGTCTTGCTTGTAGCATGTTTTTGAGACTGCATTTGGGGAGTCATTCAAAGTTTTTGCAATTTTCAGGACTGACTGACCTTCAGTTCTTAAAGTAATGGTGGACTGTCATTTCTCTTCATTTAGCTGATTGGTTCTTGCCATAATTGCACAACTGAAGTGATGGTCCCTAACCAGAGTGAAAGCCATTTCAGGTGACAACCTCATGAAGCTCATTGACAGAAGGCCAAGTGTTTGAAAAGCTGTCATCAAAGCAAAGGGTGGCTGCTTTCAGAAATCTAAAAGTTTGAGTTTTTGTCTCATAAAATAATGACTGATGTACTGTTATGTTACGGGGATGGAAACTAGTAAAGCTCTGTCAGGCCTCAGAAAAATGTCCATCTCTTTTTGCGGGAGACAAGTGATTTACAGGCGATTATGCAGTTCAGTGACTAAATACAAAGGATTGTCACACATGAAGAGGGTAGGACCTTGACTCTCTCTCACACACACACACACACACACACACACACACACCCTTGTATTTCCATCTTCCATCACCATCTGACAACATTTATCCCCGAAGCCAAACCTCAAGCCTTACTTGTAGAGATGCAATCAGCTCATCTTGCTGTCAGGTTGTGACATGAAGGACTCTATGGCAGTGTATGAATGATGCTTGTGTGTGTGTGTGTGTGTTTGTGTGTGAGCATGGTGGAGAGAAACAGTGATACGCTGACCTTGCTATCGTTGCTCAGCACAAAGCCTCTTCCCTCGCTGCAAACACAAGCCCATTGAATCCATCCAGACAGTAATGAGAAGTCCTCCCACAACAATGGGCTTGGTCCATTTATCAGCCAAGTATAAGAGAAAGCGGACAACCCAACTACCCTTCATGGGAATTCAATCACTAAACCCCATTCTGTTTTATCAACAATTAATCTGCTTTTAGAGCCTCTGACTTGAACAGGACAAACAACAGAGGCCATACAACGGCGTACAATGTGTGACCACATGGAAAAGACCTATACCAATGCTTCCTCAATAAACAACAAAGGCATGTGGGGAGTCGATGGAGAAGAGAGTGGGAAAATGAGATAGAGGGAGGAATGACAGCATTGAGAAAAACAGACGGCCGCATCGCTCCGCTGTGCGTATCATTTCTTCGGCTCAAGAAGCGGCAAATAAACAGCCGTCTTGTTTTTGGCTCCAACACCTGTGTTATTTCTGCACTGCCAGCAGCAGTGGTAGCAACTGGCCTGTGAAGAGAAGTGGAAGTTCTCTTTTTGTTCTCAGACTCAAAAGATATTGTTCATATAGGGTTTATTCTGCCAGGTGTAATTAGACATTAGAATCCAGGTAATTGAACACTGCACTTTAACAAGAGGAGTCTCACGAGGATATTTTTGGTGCTTTCATTAAGTTGATTTAAGACATTTCAGGTTGCAAGTTACTTTATGTGAATGTTGTAAAATCATGTTTGTCATATAAAGCCAACACCTAACACTGACATTGCATGCAGTATTGAGCCCTGTTGGTCGATATCTGAATTGCATGTGCATGTGTTTGGTTTTGTGGGTTTAAGATTAAATTAATTTTAGAGCTCAGTCACCATGTCATTATCTCCACTGGGATGATTGTGTTGATGAGGATACTTACTCTGCAATGTGTTGACCCGTCATGTAAATCACACCAACTCCTGACAGGAAGATAGATTCTGTCTGTGTTAGAATAAGCCGAGACCAACTGTTCAAACCCAAATGCATAAATGCTCAAAGTCTCTCTCTCTCTCTCTCTCTCTCTCTCTCTCTCACACACACACACACACACACACACAGACAGAGTTGAAGCTATACACACATATATAGACACTAGCAGCACACAAACTGTCACATCGGTGTGGACAAAAGAAAATAAATGTCGCAGGGTCTTTTATGCTACTCGACTCTGAAGTTTCTCAAATCAGCTGCTTAACATAAATTAGCATTTGCAAAATAAATGTAATGTTTCTCACTGTGGTAAAGTGATGCTGATGAATGATGCATGAGGATATGCAAACGAGTGCCATCCAGTTGCCAGCTGAAGTTGCTGGTTTGTGATTCACATCCCTCACCCCTCTGCCTCCTCTTCTCTCTGGGAGTGGGGGGCAGTGGAGGGGTTACAGTATGTGCATGATGGACCCACAGAATGCATGCCGCTGCTGTCCCTCACAGAGTACTTTTAATTGACATGCAAAACTTTGAGCAGTTACTCAAACTTGGAATTGCCAGTGCAATGCAAATCAGTATCCAGCAGGCATTTGTAGAAGTGTTCTTCTTCCAGGCCCCTCAGTGCTTTCCCAACTCGCTTACAAAAGCCTGCTGTTGCATATCCCAGAGGCTGCAGGGCTTTCAACAGTATAATGTGTGGGAAAAATGCTGCAATTACTGCCACTGTCTTTTCTTTTCACATGGCTAATGCCAGGCTGCTTAACAAATTAACTCATTGAGTGCCAGCCCTTTTTTTAAAAACAGAAAGTACCTTGTTCCAGCATTTTTGGCCCATTCTGAGTCATATTTCTAGACCCACAGAATATTTTGTACTATGTCTCTGAAAACAGTGAATAGCTCAAATGAAAGAAGAGACTCTCTATTTCATCATGAAAAAAATGTTTGTTTTTACCTTGTTCCATTCTTGTTTTATCAGAGGTAGAGTAGAGGACACTTTCACCAAAATCACCACTTTTTGTCCAGAATCCGTTTGTTTTGCTCTCTAATCTCGATAGTCTCCACTTCCTGTTTTGATCTCTGTGGCATATATTAACCTTTTATGTCCTGACTACAAATCACAGAAACCTGAAATTACTCACGGGCTGTGGGAGACCGCGATTGGTGACCCGCTGTAAAAAAAAAACCACACTTTGACGGCAAAACTCATCAATGGCACTCAATGAGTTACTCTCAGTGTCCAAGAAGAGGTGAAAGTTGGGTGTAAAGAGCAGTTAAAAAACATGATGCGCTGTCACTGCTCAGTTATGAATGTGATTATTATTATTACAGTGCATTTACAGTATGCTTTTTTGGAGCAATTTTTACCACCTATCTCCCATTCTAAGGGGTTAGATCAGCAGCATTTCTCCCACGTCAGAGGTGTTGCTTTTCAACACCTCCTAAAATTATGCTTTCCAAAACAGAACAACCACCAAGCTTCTGCAGGCAAGGCTGTATATATATATATATATATATATATATATATATATATATATATATATATATATATATATATTATATATTTCTGTGTAGTTTCATTCCAAAAAATAAGTATGCAAGAACAAAATTGGAGCAAATTATGATACTTAGCATTTTGATACTTAGCATACTGATAATTGGTGAGACATCGTGGAACATTTACATTCTATACATTCTATAGATAGAAGTTACAAAGATGCTTTTTATTTTGAAACTCTGCTGTTCAGTGGTCGAAAACACCCTCTGTAACCTCAGCTTTCTATTCCAGGATTCTGTCAGAGTAGAAAATAGAGAATGCATTTTGCCACCTATTCCCTCTGTGTTCCTCATTGTGAATTCTAGTGTTAGAATAGCTCAAGGCTACTGGCAGTTGTGTATACCAGAAATAATGCTTACAACAGGAAAATATATTTAAAAGATGTGCAACAAACATCCTGTGGTTTGGCAGAGGTTCATACTGTGACCCACATCCACAGATTTCCAAGTGGAAAAGACAACACGTGTGCAACTTTGTCAAAGTTAAAAATATTAGGGATGCACCGATATGAACATTTTGGCTGATATTAATATTGTTCCGTTATTGTTCCGAAAACTTTTCAATAATTTAAATATTTTTGCACTCAGTGTTCTTTTAGCAATTTTATTAAATGTCCTTTGTTTTTAAATGCCTTTAAATGTTGTATTTTTAAACATGTAATATGTTTATGTTTATATAAACATGTATGTAACATGTACTGTATATATGTGATATGTTTAAAAAAGTTTCTGAAATGATAAATTTTGACTGAAAATCATACAATCACGCAACTGATTTTTTTGAACGTCATCTTTTATTTTAAAAACATGTTTTAATTCCAAATAATCAGGTTTCATGGCAACCATAAAACACGTGACCACTGGTGTGACCGTTTAGCAACCACTGCCACTTAAAGCAGGTGTGTGACTAAATCAAAGCTCCATCCATCCTTATTACTGGACAACGATATAGCTGTTATGAATAAACAATTTGTACAGGCATTCACAGTCATAGATGTTAAAAATTATACCTGCAAATCATGCCAATGTTTATGTGGAAAAAGATCCTCACTCCTGTCTCTGTCACTAACTCTTGCTCCTCCATCCAGATTAGCATAGAAATGCAGTGATATAGTTTAGTATAATACCAGGATTCATGGGGCTTTTCTAATGTGCACATTTTCAATCAGTCACTGCTTTCAGTGTTCCCTTAAAGCCTCCAAGGAAATGTGTCTTCCTCCCAGTTCATGCATGCACGCGTCATAGATACCATAGACCATAGACCATACCATAGAGATAGTACTCCTCCACACACAGGCGTGACCATACACACATACAAATACACAGTACACGCACATGCTTTCTAATCAGTTCCCTCCAGGCAAGATTAACCGATCTGTCTTCATTACCTTTTTTATTAAACAGATAACGTGAAGCACACAGGAAGCTCTATTCTCCTGTGGGCTTGGACAAAGATGCATGAAATGCATTGTAATTCTTTGTTTCTTTACAGTACAAAACATAATGCTCCATTCATGCTTCATGATTGAGTTGCTCTGTATACACACCAAGTGAGATTACTGACACTTAATTGCTGGGCTTAAAAAAAAGAAATGTTGGAGACACTTCCTCTCATCTCTCATTTGAATTCTCTTCACTTCTCCATTCTTTGATCCTCGCAGTCACCTGGTTTTCTCTCCTTGCATCCGGCACCAAAGCAAAGCACTGAAGAAGAGATTGAGCTTCAATAGAATTTCCATGGCAACAGGTTTTCAATCATACCTCTCCAATCACATTGGCCTGGCAGTTCATCCAGAGAGAGCTGAATATGGCCTGGCTTTGATCACGCTCCCACTGATCTTTCAGTCAAAGAAATGAAATAATGAAATAATACTCTATGAGCTGACCTCCATCTCCATCATGCACTTGATGCAGATCATTTAGTCATATTTCAGTTTTGTAGACGTTTGGCATCTGAGCTTCAGGCATGTATAAAAGTCAGACGGATGTTTTGTTGTTACCTGGTGACTTTGTGAGCATTGCGGCATGAAATGGCACAGCGTTTATGTGCATTCACCAAAGCAGAACAGCTGTTTTTCGACTAACCTCCAATATCAGAGTACCTGAAGTTGACGGTTCATTTCCCAGGTCGTAACGCTTCGGTCTCACACAGCCTGCAGTCCCTCACTCGTGACATGAGCATGAACTTGTCCACAATAGAGACCACTGACATTTACTGTTGTTACAAACAGCACACACCCCAGCAGTCTCCCCTGAGTAACGTAGCGCCACCCGCAGGACTCCTTACTCTCCTGGTTTAAGGGAAGAATCACTCGATTATATTGAAGTTATCACATTTTCTTAGTCTTCAGAGACTCCCGCCCTCATTCAGGGCAGGTGATTGCATCTTTTTGAGAAATATCCTGAGATCTGCAGTGTTGGCAGATGATTCCTTGTCAAGCTTCCAATCTCCAGTGATATCATTTCCCATCACGCTGACATGCAGAATGATCTGCAAGTCAAATGAACAAGCTGTATATATTTCTATTGTGTGCAAACACAGTGTATTATCACATGCAGCATTAATTATCACTCCTCTTTCTCATTATTTGCTATGTCACACATTCACCAAATTAATTAATCGTCACATCAGGGTCTTCATGCTGTCTTAAGATGTGATTTAAAAAAAAAAGAGACTGAGTGCAATTAAAATAGCAGCACATCAAGGAGTTTGCCATTTCCTCTTCCTGACCCACCCATAGATCTTTAATAAGACGTAACAGGTCTTCCCTAATGAGATGCCGAGACGATGTGTTCTTTACATGGCTAATTAGCTGGATTGCTCATTAAACAATTAGTCAGATATCTGTCTGATAGTCTCTGCGGTTTTCTTCCACTCAGTTCAGATAAGTTGTCTGACATTTGCAGATATGCTTCCTCTGTTAATTGTAGATGTCAGACAAACAACTAATAAAAGTCAGCTTAACAAGTTGCGGAATATTAAATGTGCTTCCAGTTTAAGAGTCAATCGAAGTCATTCAGCCTGAGCTTCCCAGCGTGACCTGACTGTGAATTTGAATTAACTGTGTTGTGGAATACAAGCGTGGAGCCATGCTCTATTTTGAAATCATTGCCTTATTTATTCAGGCTTTAATGAAGACTCAATGGTTTCCACATGTGAAGGCTGTTGTCTGACAGTTTTCACACATACCAGATGCAGATATTTATCCCAACATCACACCAAAGTGCATAAAAGACCCACCTGTTCAAATGTGTAAATATTAAATGTGTGTTTGAATGTTCAGTGGATGCAAAAGACAGGTAGGATTAGTAAAAGACAACACACAAATACCCTGTGTTTGACTCCATCCCAACTGCCCTAGACGTCACCACACTCTCTTCATACAGACGCTATAACTTGCTGAGCTGTTTGACAAAGTGTTAAAGGAAGAGGAACCGGCTGATTATGCTGGCTCAGAATTGGAACTTTAACATGCAAAATCTGTTATTCATGTTCAATTGCATTGTTTTTATCATTCTAAACTATTATTACACTCTTATAACATGCAGTAAATTGTAAATAAAGGCCAGATGTTGTAATTTCCAAATCTTCTGGATAAGTCCAAAAAAATCCAGACAGAAGTTTTGTTGTGAGGCTCAGGTGTTAAAGAGAAATCTTTGTCTTCATCTCACCTTTTTTCTCTCCTTCTGTCTCTCCTTGTCCTCCACCTCTCCCTCTGTCTCTCTACAGCAGAGCCACTGGATGGAGAAGAGTACCTGGACATTATAGGTATCATGCGAAACCAAGCAGGTCGTTATGAATGCAAGGCCAGCAACGACGTCGCCACGCCTGATGTCAAATACGTCAATGTGGTTGTCAGCTGTAAGTATCAACACACTGCTGCACTTTATATATCCCAAACTGAGCAAGAATCAATATGCCCGTCACGTTTCATGTCATATTTTACACTCAGCAGATAAAAGCATAGATTGTAAGTTGGGGGAGGGTGATGACTGGGTCTTGAAAGTTTTGGAGTGCCCTTCAGTCTTCTCAAGATGAATCCTGTTAGAATGAGAGAGAGAGAGCTTTAGCTGTAATTGCGACCATCGTTTCCATGGTAATTCTTACATACCATCATCCTTCAGGAGACACTTAGCATTTCAAAACAACATTACCTAATTGCATCTTGTCAGGGGTCCATGGTAGATCTGATGAGTGTAATACATATATTGGATTGATGAACAGCTCATGAAACATCACAAACCACCGACTCTGAGGAGTTGGAGAATTCTCTTTGATCCGAACAAATCACGTATGGCTCATTGCCCAATTTGTACTTTAGCCAAGTTTAAGTGCCTGAAAGAAATGATAAAGATTTCTATATTAAACCATTTCTCAGTTTTTAATCCCAAATGGAAAACGGGCATGAATCCACATATGTCTGGCCGTTGTGATGTTTGTAGAAAGCGTTATGTGAGTATGATGAATGTTTTACTTTTCAAAGTCAAGCCCAATGACAAGAATGTCCACTGGTTCTTGGGGCTTAAAGACCCAAAATGTAGAATGAAACATGACATGTGGACAAAAACTTTTATTAGTTTGATATTTGTCATTTTCACTGACATTTAATACATGAAAGGACTCTTTTATCATTGACACGTGCCACATGTAGTGACTTTATTAAACTGATTTTGCAGTAAATGACTGTTTGCTTGTTGGTTTTAACTTACTTGTGTAACTCTGCAGACCCTCCAACAATAAAGAAAACCCAGAGCTCAGAGACTCATGTGGGCCGAATGGGGACACTGCAGTGTGAAGCCACCGCTGTGCCCACACCAGAGTTTGAATGGTTCAGAGATGAGAAAAGGTAACACACATTTACACTTTCTACCTGACATTGTCGAACATGGGTCTGCAGCCTGTGGCTCTGTAGCCCCTCTGCAGTGGCTCCTTCTGGCTTTGGAAAAATTATGTGGAATTATTTTTGTTTTAATTCTATTTATTTATTTTGTTGCACAATTACTGTAGAATGTAATAAAACTTTTCATCTATAGCCGGTCGCCTTTACCTGCACCGGCTAATATTGAGTTTTCTGTTAGCTAACCATGGCTAAATAAAAAAAAAGGAAAATAGGGTTTTTTTCTGCATGGACAGAGTCATTTTGCAAGTTAAGAAGCTGTGTAATGATTTACGGCTCCTTAGAAATGTTATTTGGTGGAAAAAATGGCTCTTTTGATAGGAAAGGTTGCAGGCCGCTGGTCTAACACTATCTAACACTAACATCTACTTGCATCAATGTCAAAAAAGAGACACGTTTGTTTCTTGCAGTTTTTATTAGAGCTGTCAATATTAGCATGTCTCTGGCAATGCATTTCGAACGGTTTGTCCAAATGAGTTACAGATTTATGGTGTTAACGCGCTCATTTCGACAGCCCTCGTCTTTATGCTTTATCCAATTAAGCACAAAGAAAGTGAGCTATTATTGTGTATACAACAAGTCGAACAAGCCATTAGATAGAGCACAACCATTAGCCTCCTCTATCACAAACATCCACATCAACTGTAACACTGAGAGCTGGCATGCTCTGAAGCTCCTTTACACTTTTACCGTAATCACCTCCTGTAATGTTTCCAGGATGAAAAAAAACTCACAAACAACAACAAGTCTTTCAGGAAATCTTTTATTTAACATTATGACTACTGACAGGAGAAGTGAATAACACTGATTATCTCTGCAATATCAGGCAACAAATGAACATTTTGTCTTCAATGTTGATGTTGGAAGCAGGAAAAATGAGCAATCATAAGGATTTTAGTGAGTTTGACAAGGACCAAATAACTAAAGAGGTTAATGCTGGTTCTGATAGAAAGGAGTCAGAATACACAGAGCATCACTGTCTGGTGTGAATGGTGCTGTTTTGACAAAAAAGGAGACTATCACAATGTTAGACAGATGTTGTGTCTGATCAGTGTACATCACAGTTTTTGGAAAGTGTTTTTTATACCAGATCCTATTTGGTGCTCTCCTTGGTTCTGTATTTACACATTTGGATTAGTGATGAGTGTTAATTAATTAGACGCTGAATCCCACTGGTGACGTACATGCGATGATGGATTGACTTGGCCTGACTTGCCTGGAGGCGAGGAGCAAACTTGGTTTATTTTACCGCCGTTGCACATCGTATAATGAGGCAAAATAATGAGATTTAACATTGAATTTATTTAGGCGTGACCAGGGCAGCTGTAAGAGGCCATTTACTGTTAGAAGTACAATTGATGAAGAGTTAATGAATAGCATTGCTTTCATAATGAGTTCCTGAGCTGTCTTCAAACAGCAGGACTACGCTGAGATCCAGCCTTTTCATAATGGTCTGGGTCAGAAACTTTCCACATGTCCCATTTCCCATCATCTCCTGACTGCAGCAGCAGCTCCGTCACTTTCTACTCTGTGCTCGGGATCATTTTACTCTACGGTTATAATGGATCTCTCTGATCCCGTTCTCACATCTGCCCTCACAGTGGTTCATTGTCACATTCTAGTGTTAATTTGATGATATCATCTGTGCAGTTTGATGATGACTAATCACCCACTTAATCACTTACGAGGCTGTTATTCTGCTCTTAATTGAAATGACTGCGCGAGGCGGCGGTGGATGTGTGATATTCTTTAGAGAAGAGGAAAAAGAGAACGATCGGGTGTCCTCCTGCATGCAATTTGTGCATCATAGTCACTGAAAATCTCAATAACCCTTTTCTCATATCACAAGTAATTCCACTGAAATGGAAATCAGCTTCCTCCAGTGCTGTGCTGTCTCCTGTGAAATCACAAACTGTGTGACCAGACACAGATGTTCATCATAAAGCGATCAATTTAAGTGTCATGCGTGCGTCTGGAAAACACTTGAAGAGGATCAAAGTGTAATGACATTCAAATTCAACGGCTACCCAGTCGTTCCATTTCACCATCTTATCATTTAATAACTCTGTCCTCTGCAGTGAAGTTGCCACCTGAGTCAGTTTGGGAACAGGAGAGGCTTGAATGGAGAAAAAATGATGCTGAGAATGATAAGAAAACTGCACATGCAGAGCATCATGAGCCTCAATTTCACTCCCACCCAAACCACAGCAGCAAAAGTTCACTGAAGATTGGGAGGGAAATATTGGAGGAGTGTCACAAGTGTTATCACAGATATGGTCTCTAAAGTAATAGGCCTATCACGGCAGTGCTTAAAAAGAAAGATTTATGGCCGCTGAAATATTTTTGCATTACCTGTTGTTTCCAGCCACCATCTATCTCTGCTGCTTCGTCCCCTGGAGGATTTTGGCGATGTGCCTGTTCATGACCCCCTTTTCCCTCTGTGCCACTGGAAAGGCTTAGTGCACTTTCTCCTTGGATGATGATGTTAATGCACCATAATAATATCATTTATCCTTGCTTGGCCAGTTAATTTCATAGTCCCCTTCCCAAGAATCAGAGTTAATGCGCTGTAGCCTGCTGTGTCTTATTTACCTGATTGTTAGGGTCTTGCTCCTGAGCTTGTTTCCCCTCTAATCACTTTAACCTTATCAACACACAGGTTGTAATGATGCAGTGGTCACCCACCACCTGCATGTGAATCAAAGATGTGTTACTGTAGTTATGGTCGCCGTCAAGCTTACCACGAAGTAAACCACCAGCTCTTTGTTGGCTGCAGAGATTGTTCAAATTCCTCCCATTTCCAGCTGCAAATATCGATTTCGCCAGCTCAAATAACAACCAGAACTATTCATCTCATCCTTAGACAGCGGTTTGCATATCTTCAGAAATGTTTTGATATTTTCTCTGCATTTTCCAACAATGTGTCATTAATTAAGTGCAGCAGTTTCCCAGCTTGTGTTTTTACATATGAATTATACCGTGTTACTTGTCGTAGGTATAGCTACGAACAGTCGATGACAACAGTGTCTCCAGCTGACTTCATTTCTGCATCTCGATTGTCGTCTCTCATTATTTCAGCCTCAAACAGGAACGCTGTATTTTGATCATGTCTACATTTTTACAGTGATGTTTTCTGATTAGCTTTAGCTTCTTGAATTAAATCTTCTTTAACCCTTCCTTTGACAAACTGTCATCTTTCATAATATTTTAATTACTGCCACCGCCCATGCAGGATTTTCCCTTGCAAAACATCACTGGACATTGGTTGCTTGTTTTTCTTTCAGATTTGTTTTATGTAAGTTAATGCTGCAGCTGTTCTTAACACCAAACTACAGTACTGGTTCTTTTTCTTAATGGTGTGGCAGCCCCATGAAGTGAAATGAACCTTGACTCTTTGGCATCTTAAACCTTTTCATTTCCTCGTCACGCAGCAGCTCCCTTGGAATAGGATCGAAGCACTCATGTTTTTGCTCCAGTTATCTTGTGCCAAGTTTGAAAAGCATGGCTCTCACCTGCCCAAACAAACCAAACTGAAGGAGTAAACACTTCAACAAATCGAACAAATCGCTTGACACAAGCTGGTGAACACACTCCTTCCTCTTCCTCCACTACAGCAGCTTATATCCATCCTCTGCCCATCCTCAGCTAATGAAACTTAACTCATCCCCTGAAACATAAATAAAACACTGCTTCACTCCATCAATGACGTTGCCAGGATCTGAAAGTCTCCATGATGCTTAGAAACCCAATTAACCTCAGTAGAGAGCAATACATCATGATGTGAAAGCAGCTAGCCAGAAGGTCGCAAATGAAAAATATTACTACCTGGCCGTCATGACCCTCCCTGTTCCTTTTCTCTCTTTCTCTCACCAGCGGCAAATAATAGAATTTGGATCAAACTGTAAATTGCCTGCCCCTTCAACGTTGTTTATTTATTTATTTTTTTTTAAATACACCCTAAAGGAGCTGCAAATCTGAAAAACCTTTAACCTGGTGTAATAAATTACACTTATGCAGTAGCTCTTAAGTGTATATATAAGATGAGATTATTATTAGAGTATGTCAGTAGAGTGCTAAATCTCTTGATAATTGTGTTTGTAGAATCATCTTTTACATATGTGCACTAAAGCATCTTTTAAAGTGGGTTGTCCTTGTTCACTGTGCAGAAAATGGATCCAGCCATGTTTTATAATGTGAGAAAATCCAACGTGAGCTGTTGACTAACATGACAGACAGATATGTTTGTTGTTTTGTCAGCTGATGCATGACAGCCATGGCGGCCGAGCCACTTTCAATCATCGCTGGGTTACAAGTCTCAGCAGGACTCTCCACTTGATTTCATTTATCAGCGGCCTTGAATCATAACAGGCCTGTCACTTTCTCTGGCAGTGATAACCTACTTTAGATGCCCCCACACGCTACAGAATCAAATCTGCCCGTCTGCTGATTCGCTCTGGTCTTTCATCTCTGCCGGTGTGCGACGCTGTGCACCCTCCTCCAAACACAGGGGTCAAATCATTTCAATCTGGGCTTTAATGTGAGTTAGAGGTAGAGCAGCTCACTGAGGATCTGGAGCACTGCTGCCCTCTATCTGAGGGAGGAAAGACATCAAGTATGATACAGTCATGATGAGAGCACTTAAAAACTAAATCAAGTAGACATGCACCATTTCTGCCAACTCGTCTGATAATGTGTTCCAGTCTATTGTGCCAGACGAAGCTGGCAGAGACAAAGCCACACTTGAGAATGAGCCTGAACTCAAAAACGAGAGAAGCTACAGATCTGCATGCATGTGCCAAACATGGTAAAAGTTAAAACGGGCAGCAGAAATCAAGCTCAATAAATGCTAATAGAAATAGCAATAGGATGCAGCGTGGGGCCAGAGATCTGGTTCCTTGTTCCCTGCAGTTTTCTGGGCATTTAAACTCGCAGCAATGAAAACAAAATAAAAGTCTGAGCTGAAACCTTCACTGTGGAAACAAAAGAGGGCTCTACTGCTTTTGACCTGGTTAGGTCAATTTATTCCCAGTGCTACTGCATCATGCTCTGTAATCTATAGTAAAAATAGCTGTTTGCTTTCAGCTCCCTGCAGTGCTGTGTATTATCTGGGTCTCTCAGCATGCTCTGTGGGCCGTCAGGCCTTTTAATAGTGCAGTCACCTCTCACGAAGACACGATGGAGAATATATCTGCTCCTGGCCTTATCGTGAGGAGGGAGTTTGCTTTTAGATGAGGCAGCTACACCACTGGAGCACTTGCCCTTCCTTAGCTCTCTCGCTTTCAGACGCACACTGCCACCTTTTCCCAAGGTGTCCCTCTGGGAAGGACCTCAGCACTTTATCAAGTCCCCGCTCCCCAGCGAGCCAAATTATGCTGTGCCATGATGTGCATTTTCCTTTTTATGTTAATACTTTCTATCAGCCAAGTATGTGTCAGCACAAACTTCTCACTCCCCCGCTCCAATTCTGATTACCACATTACCCAGACTTAAGCAGGATTAAGTTGAGGCGCCTCAAATGAACTTCACCTCACTGGTGATATGAAAGGGCTCAATCAGCGCAGAACAAGCAGGGGTCCATTATGTTTGCAGAGTCTTATTTGTTCGTGATGGTGTAAGCAACAGTTTATCAGTGAGGTATACAGTCTGACTCAGCAAATTGGATTGATTAATTTGTGATGAAAGGGTTTCAAGGTTTGACATAATGGATTAGCAGAAGTTTGGTGGTCATTAAGACTCCCAGAGGTGCAGGGAAGGACTTGAGCAGAATACTAATCTTTCATCCAGAAATAGGATAACCATGAGTCTGTTGATACAAACAAAAAGAAATAAAAGAGGACAATGAAGAAAGAGCAAATACTTGTGGTACTCTGCTGTTTTTTTCATGTTTATAACTTCTTACTTTTCCACAAACTAATATGAAAAGAAAAAAATCTTTGCTCACCACATAATCCAGAGGTGCAGGGTTGCTTTCTGGTAAATGCAGTGTTAGAGTGTTAATGAAAGAGCTTTGTTCCAAAATGAGAAAGGCTCATCTCGCCTCTTAACAAATCACACCACCCACACTCACAGAGTTCACTCCATGACACCGACTCTGGGATGAAGTGTTTGCCAGCACAAAAGTAAAATCATCGTTTTGGAATGTAATTAATGTTGTTAGCTATATGGAAACCTTTGCTCACACACAGCATAATTATTGTGATTTTTTCTGAATTTCAGTCTATTATGTTGATTTGGCTGGTTTTAGATAGATAGATAGGCAGGTAGGTAGGGAGATACTTAATTAATCCTGAGGGAAGTTCAAGTAACCAGTTGACCAGTAGGTAGTAGCAGTAGTAGTAACAGTAGTGGTAGTAACTTGACAATTCTCGTTGCTGCAGGGCTGATAATCTAGTGCTAGGAGTTGTTGGGAAGTGAATCCGAACACAGAGCAGGAAGCAGATGAAGTTTAATAGGTTTAAGTAGGCGGTGACCATACTGGGAGCATTTCAAACACAATGGAGAGACATGAACACTGCTGTGGCTGCTGTATCTAGTCTGTTTTTAGGAACTCAAAGTGTGTGTTTTCTGCGTAATCTGTTGCTTAATTATCTTCTAATGAAGTCTCCCATCCTGCAGGAACACACTATTATTTTGCCTGAAATGTCACTTCCTCCCTTTTGGCTTAAAGAGGTCTGATTTTCATTACTTTGCTATTTACTTCAAGTGGACTCTTTTCTATCTATCTCTCCCCTCCAGGCTGTCCAACACCCAAGGCATAAATATCCAGATTCTTGGTACTACTACGATCCTCATGATTGCCAACGTCACTGAAGAGGATTATGGGAACTATACCTGTGTGGCCTCGAACCGACTGGGCGTCCAGAATGCCAGTCTTTTCCTCTATAGTGAGCATAGACATTTCTATCCATATATTTACCATAACTCATCCTTTAAATCAAAATTTATGATTCTTGTTTTGATGAAAACAGATAACTTCAAATTTAGCTATTAACTGTGCACCTCAACAGATTTTAAACCTTACAATGCAATAAATTATTCATCATGAAATGTCAAAGTAAGGTGAAAGTATTATAAATTCATTAATTGTCAGATGTGAGAAAGAATGACTTAAAAGTTACTCCTGTTAACCTACTTTACCATTGAATAGCAGCAGGAGGAAACTCACTGTGGTTGTTGTTCCCATGTTTTAAAGCTTCATTGCCTGTATGAAAACATAAAATTGCAGTGAAATCATTTTAGTCTTTTGACAAACTGTGCACTTAACTCTGCATGAGAGTAATTTAACCAACCCTTCATGGAAATGCATGAATATGGCTGAAGAGGGAAGGTGACATCTGGTGAAGAAAGGCAATATTCAAAGGCTTGAAGTTAAATCAAAGAAACAGGTTGCACTGGTTATCCTTATCCTTTTGAATATATGCATATATACATATATATATATATATATACATATATATATATATATATATATATATATTATGTACGGTACATATTCAAAAGACTTCACAAGGACCCAAACTAGTTTTAGCAGTGAAGATTTGAGAGTGTGGTTGTTTTTTTTCCCTCCTTGGAGCTACTTCTCAGCCAATTACCCACTACAGTGGACACCTAACTGAACAAAAAATCATCCGCAACATAAACAGAAACTTTTATCCAGCTTGTAACACTACTCTGTATGCTGTACTCATGACAGTATTTTTAAAAAGGGGTTTTACTACTTCTAATAAGATTCAAGGTGTTCATTATCATATGAACAGTAAGGAAACATATTTCCCTGTACAATGAAACACTTCCTTTGCTAGCTACAATGAATGCTGAACAATAAGTGTAAAAAAAAATTATAAAAAGAAGTTAAATAAAAGAGCAGCTTAAAGACAAATAAGTCAGCAATGTGATTAAGAAAAGAAAAAAGACAATATATACAGGCTGTATAGTGCAATATTGGGCATGTGCAATTGAGCTGGAGTGTGCGATATTAAGGAGATAAATAATAAGTGAACTCGTAGAGTCCTCCTTCCACAACTTTATCTTTCACATTTAACAGACGTATTTGGCTTTATTGTTGTAATTTTGAAATTCTTATTTTTTCCATTCTTTCAGTTCTTATGTTTCCGTTCTGTTTACAACCAGTTGAACATGGTTTCCACTTCATTTGGCCCTCTAACACCAACACCATACACAATAGAGACCATGTGCCACCTTTCCCATACGGCTTGTGACTCAAAGGAAATTGAAGTAGCAGCATTTCCTCTACCTGCTGCTGTTTGATTATGAGCTGAGGGTTGGTCCATCTCATTAAGCCAGTGTCTCCACCACTGAGCTCAGAGGCATGACCAAATGGAGCACAACTTTTATAGGCGAAACATCTGCTGTAACGAGCAGGGTTTGACCACAAGTTCAGTGTGTTGAAGGGCTAAAGCTAAGAAGATCTGTGCAATCACAGTTTTGATTCCTATGATGCAATATTCATTTTCAAAAACACAGAAAAAAAGACCAAAATAAGGCAAGTGAAGAAAACATTTCATCAATGTAGAGCTGTAGAAAAATGCAATCATTCAGTATTTACTTGTTTTCTGTTTTTATGGCACATTTCCGTATATCTTTTTTTTTTCCCGCATGCATGCATTTTGTGCGTTTTGGTAAGTTGCAGTTTGTGCCTCTGCTGTCTTCTGTGAAGCAGAAGTTGGGCTTGAGCTTCCCTCACAGCAAGTGAAGCAACACAACAACATGACCACCAGATGTCACTGAACACCTCTTCAAGTCTGCTGATGGAGGAATTGCATGAATTAAAATGTTTAGCACTAGAATAATGTACTTGTTCGTGATATGTCCTCCTCCGTACATGATCAATATTCTGTCTGTCTTGTCTCTCTGTTTTTTTTTTTTTCTGTGCAGGACCAGGAACAGGGCGAAATATAAACGGCTCTGCCTGTGTATCTCAATCACTGTGGCTCTTGCTGACCTGCTTCGCCTGCCTTTTCTTCAAGTGTTAATACCACAGCTCTCCTCTCCCTCTTCTTCCCCATCCTGGCCTTCCTTCCTCCCCCTCTTCTTCCTCCTTTCCAACTCACGGACGTCCATATTGCTCCCTTATTATCAACTTTACCACACCCTCCCCCAAGACTGTTTGCATCATGATATGAAAACCCAACGTGCTCCTGAGCACTTCTTACAGATGTTACGAAAAATGATGGCTTATAAGTAAAATGTTATAAGAACAGCAACAAAAAATAGTGAAATGAAGGACAGAACAAGCAAACAGTCCTCTTTTAAAGAGCTGCATTGTTTTAATTTGTATGCACTTCTTTTTTTCTGCTATATCTTGTCTCTGGGTCTGGACTGGGTTTGGGATTTGTTGTGTTTTCGCCTTCAGAGGCACCAGCTTACAATCATTTGTCTCTAGAAGTACTGCAGACAAAAAAGGGTATTTCTTCTTACCCCCAGAGATGCATAATGTTGACTTAAATTGTAGATTTAACCAGAGTTTTTAACCAGTGCATTAATGAGCAACATGCAAAGGAGCTGCCAAACATCCATAAAGTATATAGATTTGAAACTAACACATAGAGAAATCAAAGAGAAATACTGTCATGAGATTAATGTCGGGCTTGGTTTTGAAGTCTGTGCTCTCATAATATAATGCCACTAGACTGAAACACAGAGTGATAGCCAGATATCTCTCCAATCAATGACACTGTTTGTAGTCGCAGCAGCCACTCAGATTTCTGCTGTTCAGCCCAGAAATCGAGTGAATAGATTTGATCCTACTGAGCTAAACCATGTGGAGTACAAACCTGAGGAAATGAGCGTATCTTCATCTTCACTCAGTGACTTTGCCACCTGCCTTTATTCCAAAACAAATCCCTCTATTCCTTTGCAGCAGGAAAAGAATCTCAGTAGGTTAGGATGATGCGTACTGTACATAGTAACATTTTGTATTTCTCTATGATAAAACTTATTCTGCCGCTGTAACAGCTGGACGCAGAGAAAGTTGTTGCAGTGTATGTTGCTTGTTTGATGACCAGCCAACCATACTGTGCAGTTTGTCTCTGCTCGTCAGCAGGCTGCAGGACGTTCAGCTGCATATACCACATAACACACAGTGTTTGTTTTCACTTCATCAGTTTTAGGATCGTTCTTCTATACTGCTGGAATTTGGATAAAAATGTATGACACCAATGAATGACTTACTTTTTAGTTTTCCTCTTTCAAAGAAGTATGCGTGTTTTAATAAGAAATGATACAGAAAAATTCATAATATATTGAGGTTGATTTTTTCTGTCTTTACCTCATTTCATTTTAGTGTGTATATAAATATATATATACTTGAATCCAATGTCCTTACATTATATGAAACATTTTAGGTGTCCATGTTTCTGAATATGGTAGCAGATGAACGACTTGTAGATCTTTTGATTCTTCCTGCTCAATCACGTGAACTGAAATCCATTAGAAAAGTTTTAAAAAAAAGAAAAAAAAAGAAGATTTTGTGCAGTTATTATTGTACCTATCCTCAAGATGAGACATGTGCTGGCTTATATGATGTTGTAGGGAATGGAATATTTAGCTTGTAACACCAGGAACTTGAATATAAAAGCAGCTAAGAAATGAATACTGAAAGCTTATTTCCTTCAATGGCCTGAAGTGCTGATGGACATCTTTTAACATAATTATGCCATCATATTAGATGTCCTACATCACACCTCGCCAATCACTGAGTTTATTTCTTTTTAAACAAAATTGTTAAATGAACACTACACGTGTAAGTGTTTTGTAAAAGACGAAAACAGTGTGATTTTTTTTTTTCAGGAAACAGCTCAGACGTCATTCCTGTTGTGATGAGAATCACTGAAACTGGCGCCACTATTAGCTGCCTTTTTTAAATTTATTTGACCCACCATCAGGTGACTAATAGCGAACTGACTCCAGCGCCCAGTTCAGCTCCTCAACCAGATGTGTGCTCACATCTGTGCTTTTCTAACAACCAGGCTGATATAGTACTAGTACTGTAAAACTCATGTGTAATTAATGTCATCCTTGTCATACATTAAAGAAATTGTCCCAGGTGTTTTCAATGTAAACGCTTCTGAAGCCATTGCTGTGTGAATTTGTGGTGTTGGAAATGCCATCTGATTAAGTCTCATTTTCACTCGAAGCAAAGCTGTACAGAGACAGAAACAGGCCATGATGCCATTCAAAGCTGAAGCATTTAAACAGTTTAAACAACATTTTTTATCAGTTACAACTCAAACAAGATGTTACAATCAGAGGCCTTGGTCTAGGAAAGGAAAGCTGCTTTATTCTGTCATCATCTCGCACATGCTTCTTTGCTAATTTATTTTCTACGACTGAACAACTCTGGTGTATCCACATGGACGAACTTTATGACTCCCGATGTTTTTCTACTAAGTTGGTTTTTGTGCAGACTCTTCCTGCTTTTTAAGCCTCTCCTTGATGAGTTTTTCAGCACCTCACTGTAGTAAGAAGTGAATGATATAGAAGCTGTAGTCCTTCCTGGTCAGTTTGCATGAGAAGGTCGATGTCTATTTCAGTAAGTCTGTCTGTCACTCCTGTATGTGTCGCATGAAAAACAACCTCGGGGCAGAGCAAACCTGGAAAACAAACAGACAAACAGATAGATGACCAGAGCCGGGTCCAACACCTGCCAAACTGTGCTCGGCTTTTATTTTAACCTGTTTGGAATGTGAGAGGCCATCTTTTCAGTCTTCTACCATTCAAGTGATTTTCATGTGAGACTTCACAAACTTCACCTATGTGGATGTCTATGTGTGTCCATGCTGGTTGAAAGCAGCCAAGAGCACTTGTGTAAAAGCCATGGAGCTCTGTCTTATCCATAAAGGAGTGCTGTCCTTTCATTGCTCATGTAGAGACAAACAGTCAGTCTATGGACACAGACAGACCTGGATATCTACTGCACACTGTAGATGCAGCTTTCTAATTTACTATTGAGCATTGCCTCAGAACCACCACCATCACTTCACTGTACAAAACTGGCTTATGTCTGTGCGCATGTGTACTTTGATTCTGTTCATTACTATTATTAACCTACCTGCGGCATGAGACACACAACATGTTGGCCAAACAGCTAATTTTCTATACTTTCCGTTTGTGGTTACAGTAATAACCATCTAGTTTAAGTTTAGGTTGTTATTATTTTGCCCTTTCCTCCTCTGTGTGTATATATATATATACAGTGTGACATTTGTATGCTAGAATGTTGTAAAGTCAGCAAATCCATAAGATCGTGTTTATACAACTGAACATTTAAAGATTTAAAGAGCAAATGTAACTATCACATTTGTACCTCCCTCCTCTTTGTCATGGGAAATTAAGATTCAGTCATGAGTTATGACACAGCAATGTCCCGTTTTTTTTTTTCTTTTTTTATTTCTGTTTTACTTTATTATGCCATAAGGTAATTGCGGTCAGTTTCTTAAAAAATGATATGAGATAAAGGTATGTGAGAAAATGTTCTTAACACAAAATAAATTGTTTGAATTTAATGTTCTGTATTTGAATGTGACTTGACATGTCAGGGCAAGTAACCGCTTTTTGGGAGATGGCGTGGGACACAAAATCTTAATGGTGCATTTGTGTTTATCACCATGTAACATGCAAATAAAATAATATATGTATTGTTGTATTCTCTCTGGAAGACATTTTGTCCTCAGAAAGTGTGAGAAATACAACCAATCCTGAGCTCGTCACCAGGGGAATGTTCCAGCTTCACCTTTCTGTGAACAGTGAAAGGTGAGTGGTGCTTTACTGTGGTATTTTACTGTGGCAGTCTCCGCAGTAAACTGTTTCACCACAAGATGTCATAATAAACCAAAATTTGCCCCAGCTGTGTTGTGGGATGTGGCAGAATGAGATCACGATAACATTACATTATATCCTTACTGGCCTCTGGTTTTTGTTTTTTTTTGTCAGTTATGTCACAAAAAGCAAAAATAAAGTGGTAAATTATGGAGTCATACCAGTCTCAGTATGAATGACTGCACTCAAAGTAATCACTTTCTTTCTAAATGACACATTATAATTATAATGCATATAAACATCTTAAAATTGTAGGTAGGTATAGTTATGATGCACATACATACAAATAAGTATTGGTTTAAAAAAAATAGTAAAAATACAAAATAGATATTGAATCATGTTTTATAAACTGTTTGAAACTTCAAAACTTGAAAATTATTTGCTCCTACTGAAAATTGCTTCACTTTGCACAGCCCTATGGCCCTATCCCAGCTGACTTTACAATTTGGAAGTTTGTTCATTTTCATTATAGGTCCATGAAGTAGACCCCTGAAACATGCAAGTTACCCAAGTACTATTGGACCATGTCCCTGCCGCTTTCTTTCACTTGAAAGAGTTCGTTGATTTCTATGAAATTTATATTTACTGGTCTGGTCCATTGAAGTGCAAGCTGAGGAGTTACTGAGGTTAGTTATCGTCTGAAATTCATTTTGAGATTTAAGAGTCATTTCGTGACATAAGTATGGAAAAGTCATTTTTTGGGTATTTGCTTATGTGATCAAATCAGGTCTTCATTGCCCAACTTTAAGTTGAAGGATAACTCCACTGGAGCACTGTCGCCTCACAGCAAGAAGGTACCGGGTTCGATTCCCGGCCCGGGGCCTTTCTGTGTGGAGTTTGCATGTTCTCCTCATGTCTGCGTGGGTTCACTCTGCTTCTCCGGCTTCCTCCCACCATCCAAAAACATGCATGGGGATTAGGTTAACTGGTTAATTTAAATTGACCATAGGTGTGAGTGTGAGTGGTTGTCTGTCTCTATGTGTCCTGTGATGAACTGATGTGACCCTATGTTAGGATAAGCGGTAGAAAATGGGTGGATGGATAACTCCAGTGTTTTGGGAGATAAACAAGCACTAAGCAGGACTTATCAACTAGAAGTGGGGTCACTGACCAGTGCCCAACCAGAGGAGTGACTCCCAGTGAGCCACTTTAAGGTGTTATTGTGCTATTTCTTGCAGAAGACACTACCTGTGACACTGATTTTGCAAATGACCTTATTGAAACAATGGTAGATGACAGTATACAGTAAAACCAATTAGAATTGGATATTAGAGAGGGTGGTCATGTTAACTCATCCCATAGTTGTGGTGTTTTTCCTTTAAAGGAGGGTCTCAGTGTAATGTTGTCTTGTGTCTTATCAATTCATGTAGATCTAAAAACAACATTCTGCAGCATCTAGCAAGAGTTTAACATGAGCATGTCTGTATTTGACCCACTGTAGACTGATGAAGACAAACCTGATCCACTGGAGAAAGTCAGTCTCGCCACTGGGTTTGGAGTAAATTCATAGACGAAGGTACGCATTCTTTTCATTTTCTGTTGTGTGACATTTTTAACCTCATTTTTCATTTGTTGTTTGGCCGCTAGGACTTCTTAGAATGGACAACCGATCCAAGAGTGGCGCTGGCACTTCTAAAGCTCTGCATTTAATAACAGCTACACTGTTGGTAAAGCTGAAGGCCTTCAGGTTTTTGTCACTCCATCTGTATGTGGGTATATGACTTTCTGACAGGACAGTGATAGTTGATATCAGTTACTGAAGGGCACCCGGTGGTTGAACTATGAACAGCAATCACTTTATTTACAGTGATTTGTTTATTAAGGGATGAGAGAGAGGGTGCAGATGCACTTAATTTATACTGTACATGATGGTCATAACAGACCACTTATTCATATATTCACAACAAAGTGCAGTTGACTGCATCCTTACTTACTACACACTTGAGAACACTGCAGTAACAGAAAGGAAAGGGGAGGCAAATGGGCAGAAGTTCATTAAGTTTGAACAGTACAATTTCAAAATTATGCCTTTTCCACATTTTGTTATGTTACAGCCTTATTCTAAAATAGAATAAATAAATTTTCCCCTCAACATTCTACACACAACATCCCATTATGACAGCATGAAAGAAGAATACATAATTATTATAAATAAGCATTCACAGCCTTTGAAGCTCAAAACTGAGCTCAGGTGCTTCCTGTTTCCACTGATCATCCTTGAGATGTTTCCACTGCTTAATACGAGCCCGTCTACTAGTTACCTTGAAGATTGAGATATTACTCAACTATATAATGATGATCTATTACTATAGGTTATACTACCCAGCAATATATAAAGTAGTTAAAATTAGCTCCACCTGTACCAGCTGCAAAAATAAATTGATAAACATTAATGTGTCAATAATTTTAATATAATGATATTCTAGGCTGTATGTTACTTTGAAATGGACCATGGACTATAGAATGAGTTGGGTTTTTTTTATTTTGGTAATTGAAGTATTTGTTATACTTGACGTTAACACTGGGCTGCAGATAGTATAGACAGAACACTGATCTGGACACTTTGCTGTTGTTTAGGACCAACCATAGCTACTACCCCCAGGTAATATAATTAAACACTTCACAAGGACTGCAGTTTCATTTTCTTTTTTGACATGTCCAACAAGATGAAGTTTTCATCTGCAAGGCATTGAGCAGTCTCTGGGCCAGACCGTCAGCTGGAAGAATAGAATAGATTAGAATAGAATGCTCTGTATTTTCACTATACAGTACCATACAGCACTAAGAAACCCAAGTCCCAGCAGTGCAGTCAGGTAGCGTTTGGTAGATGTTATAAAAAACTGACTCTGAAGTGATGTGTGGTTGTATGCAGTTGAGCTGTCATGGCTAGATCTCAGTTACAGTGTCTGAAACAGAAAAGAGCAGAACTGATGAACTGCTTTTGCATACCCACACATCCCTGTCTGTTTTATTGATCACAGTGTGACCTGACATGGTGATGAGCTGGAGTGTATGGACAATATTATCAGCGGTAGCAGGATACCTGTCCTCTGTCTCACCCTGCAGGACCTTCACCAAGCCAATAGGAGGATGCTCATCCAGGATGCTGGACCTCTGCTACAAGAAAACAATCACATTCTGTAAGTCTTTTGAGAATATTTTTAAGCATAAAACACATTCTCAATATTTGTTTGCACTGTTTTACCGACACATATGCATGGGCAGAAATATGTGTTACGAGAAACACAATTACTCAACAATTACAGTAAAAAAATAATTGGGCTCATATGCTTTACATGAGCATTGTGTAACTTGAATAGTTGCATCAAAAACACCCAATCTGAATAACATAATTTAAATTCAGTCCAAAATTCAGTTTGTGCAAAAAAAATCAGTCCAAAATTTAGTTTGTGCAATTGAATTTCAGTTTGCTGAGACAGTCAGTTTAGCCCATGTTTTCAGAGTTTCTTTGTTGGATTAAATTCTGAAGCCAAAGTTGTAGAAGGTCCACTTCCCTAAAATATGACAGCAAAGATTAGACAACACGAGGCACTGAATCTGATGCATTTATTGTGTTGCATTTAAACTGCAGCTCCCCACAGTTCCTCTGTCTTACATTACTCACTGCCCATCTCTGGAGCAGGTAAAGGGTTTAATCCCAACTTGTCTTCAGATGTTGCAATCAAAGGTTGAACCCAGCACTGCCACTGGCCACCAACCTGTCATCCCCAGCATTGGGGTTTGGAGTGGCTGAACTAAGATCGTTACAGCCGGATAGTGAAGGTTTTGTCTCCAGAGCAGCAGCCTCATGCTGCAAGGCAGGGTAAAAGTAATATTAAAAAAAACATCCAAAATCCATATTATAGTATATATATATATATATATATATATATATATATATAAAAAAAATAATACTGAAAAAGTTATGGCACATAGTGTGTATTTCACAGTCAGTAGGTCAAAAGAAAGTCATGAGAAAAATCGTATGGTATGGAGGAGCAAAGAATAGCATATCAAAAATTTACCATGAAAAAGGCAGGACACTGTTTCATAAAAAAGTGTTAATATTGTGTGCAATAAAGTGTCATAACATAGCACGTTGAAAATTATGACAAAGTACTCACAGTAAGAAGAAGTCGAAAAGATTGTAGTATAATATGTCGGAAAAAGAGGTGAAAATGTTATAGAATGGTATGTCGAAAAGTCAGAAAAGGTAATGAAATAAAAAATCAAATTTTGACAGTTTTCAACATGGCACTGAAATGGCACTTTTTTTTAAAAGATATTCTTTTTTTTGACATGCTACAGTATGACTTTTTTTTTGGCAATTTTCAGTATGCTGTAAAATGTTTTTTTCAACATATTGTGCCATGAAGTCATTCAACACACTATAGTAATACTTTTTCATTACTTTTAGCACCTTTTTGACAAAAATTGTCAATTTTTTACTTTTTTGACATACTATAGTATGACTTTTTTTTTAAACAATTTTTAGCATGCTTTTCTTTTTTTTTTTTTTTTTTTTTTTTACAATTCTTTTCAACATATTGTGCCATGAAATCATTCAACACATTATAAAAAATCCTTCTGATGAGATTTTGGCACCTTTTAAAATTTGTAATTTTTTTTGACTTTTTCGACATGCTATAGTATGACTTCTTTTTAGCAATTTTACGCATGCTATTTTTATTTTTTATTTTTTTTTTTTTAACAATTCTTTTGAACATATTGTGCCATGAAATCATTCAACACATTATAAAAAGTCCTTCTGATGAGAATTTGGCACCTTTTAAAATTTGTAATTTTTTTTTACTTTTTCGACATGCTATAATATGACTTCTTTTTAGCAATTTTCAGCATGCAATTTTTTTTTTTTTTTTTTTTTTTTTTACAATTCTTTTGAACATCTTGTGCCATGAAATCATCCAACACATTATAAAAAGTCCTTCTGATGAGATTTTGGCAGCTTTTAAATTTTTTTTTAATTTTTTGACTTTTTTGACATGCTATAGTATGACTTTTTTTTTGTTTTTGAGCAATTCTTAGCATGCTATTTTTTTTACAATTCTTTTGAACATATTGTGCCATGAAATCATCCAACACATTATAAAAAGTCCTTCTGTTGAGATTTTGGCACCTTTTAAAATTTGTAATTTTTTGACTTTTTTGACATGCTATAGTATGACTTCTTTTTAGCAATTTTCAGCATGCTATTTTTTTTTTTTTTTTTTTTTAACAATTCTTTTGAACATATTGTGCCATGAAATCATTCAACACATTATAAAAAGTCCTTCTGTTGAGATTTTGGCACCTTTTAAAATTTGTAATTTTTTTGACTTTTTCGACATGCTATAATATGACTTCTTTTTAGCAATTTTCAGCATGCTATTTTTATTTTTTATTTTTTTTTTTTAACAATTCTTTTGAACATATTGTGCCATGAAATCATCCAACACATTATAAAAAGTCCTTCTGATGAGATTTTGGCACCTTTTAAAATTTGTCATTTTTTGACTTTTTCTATAGTATGACTTTTTTTTTAGAAATTTTCAGCATGCTATAACATGCCCTTTTTACCAGATATTTAAAAATATTGTGCGAAAGAATCATTCAGAACCCTAAAATAAGTCTTCTGATGAGATTTTGGCACCTTTTAAAATTTTTCATTTTTTGACTTTTTCGACATGCTATAGTATGACTTTTTTTCAGAAATTTTCAGCATGCTATAACATGCCCTTTTTACCAGATATTTAAAAATATTGTGCGAAAGAATCATTCAGAACCCTAAAATAAGTTTTCTGAAGAAGTTTTGGCACCTTTTAAAATTTTTAATTTTTTGACTTTTTCAACATGCTATAGTATGACTTCTTTTTAGTAATTTTCAGCATGCAATTTTTTTTAATTTTTTTTTTACAACACTTTTCAACAGATTGTGCCATGAAATCATC
The DNA here is from genome assembly GCA_029721515.1 of Synanceia verrucosa. Lineage (NCBI taxonomy): Eukaryota > Metazoa > Chordata > Actinopteri > Perciformes > Synanceiidae > Synanceia > Synanceia verrucosa. The sequence continues at coordinate 25,797,808 of CM056559.1, forward strand.
CAACACATTATAAAAAGTCCTTCTGATGAGATTTTGGCACCTTTTAAATGTTTTTACTTTTTTGACATGCTATAGTATGACTCTTTTTTTGTTTTGAGCAATTCTTAGCATGCTATTTTTTTTACAATTCTTTTGAACATATTATGCCATAAAATCATGGTCTTCTGAAGAGGTTTTGACAACTTTTAAAATTTTTCATTTTTTGACTTTTTCGACAAGTATGACTTTTTTTCAGCAATTTTCAGCATGCTATAAAATGTTTTATGTTTCCAAGTATTTTTCAACATATTGTGCCATTAAATCATTCAACACATTATAAAAAGGTTTTCTGAAGAGGTTTTGGCACCTTTTAAAATGTTGTCATTTTTTGACTTTTTCGACATGCTATAGTATGACATTTTTTTACAATTCTTTTCAACATATTGTGCCATGAAATCATTCAACACACTGTAAAGAAATTGCTGATGAGGTGTCGGCACCTTTTAATATTTGTCATTTTTTGACTTTTTCGACATGCTATAGTATGACTTTTTGTTAGCAATTTTCAGCATGCAATTTTTTTTTTTTTTTTACAACACTTTTCAACAGATTGTGCCATGAAATCATCCAACACATTATAAAAAGTCCTTCTGATGAGATTTTGGCACCTTTTAAAATTTGTCATTTTTTGACTTTTTCGACATGCTATAGTATGACTTTTTTTATTTTTAGCAATTTTCAGCATGCTATAACATGCCCTTTTTACCAGATATTTAAAAATATTGTGCGAAAGAATCATTCAGAACCCTAAAATAAGTTTTCTGAAGAAGTTTTGGCACCTTTTAAATTTTTCATTTTTTGACTTTTTCGACATGCTATAGTATGACTTCTTTTTAGCAATTTTCAGCACGCTATTTTTTTATTTTTTATTTTTTTTACAATTCTTTTGAACATATTGTGCCATGAAATCATCCAACACATTATAAAAAGTCCTTCTGATGAGATTATGGCACCTTTTAAAATTTTTTCATCTTTTGACTTTTTCGACATGCTATAGTTTGACTTTTTTTTTTTAGCAATTTTCAGCATGCTATAACATGCCCTTTTTACCAGATATTTAAAAATATTGTGCGAAAGAATCATTCAGAACCCTAAAATAAGTCTTCTGATGAGATTTTGGCACCTTTTCAAATTTTTCATTTTTTGACTTTTTCGACATGCTATAGTATGGCTTTTTTTTAGAAATTTTCAGCATGCTATAAAATGTTTTATGTTTCCGAGTATTTTTCAACATATTGTGCCATGAAATCATTCAACACATTATAAAAAGTCCTTCTGATGAGATTTTGGCACCTTTTAAAATTTTTCATTTTTTGATTTTTTCAACATGCCACAGTATGACTGTTTTTTTTCAGCAATTTTCAGCATGCTATAAAATGTTTTATATTTCCAAGTATTTTTCAACATATTGTGCCATGAAATCATTCAACACATTATAAAAAGTCTGTCTGATGAGATTTTGGCACCTTTTAAAATTTTCATTTTTTGACTTTTTTGACATGCTATAGTATGACTTCTTTTTAGCAATTTTCAGCATGCTGTTTTTTGTTTTTTTTTACAATTCTTTTGAACATATTGTGCCATGAATTCATTCAACACATTATAAAAAGTCTTTCTGATGAGATTTTGGCACCTTTTGAAATTTTTCATTTTTCGACTTTTTCGACATGCTATAGTCTGACTTTTTTTTAGAAATATTCAGCATGCTATAACATGCCCTTTTTACCAGATATTTAAAAATATTGCGCGAAAGAATCATTCAGAACCCTAAAATTAGTCTTCTGAAGAGGTTTTGGCACCTTTTAAAATTTTTCATTTTTTGACTTTTTCGACATGCTATAGTTTGACTTTTTTTTTAGCAATTTTTTGCATGCTATTTTTTTTTTACAACTCTTTTGCACATATTGTGCCATGAATTCATTCAACACATTATAAAAAGTCTTTCTGATGAGATTTTGGCACCTTTTAAAATTTTTCATTTTTTGACTTTTTCGACATGCTATAGTATGACTTTTTTTAGCAATTCTTAGCATGCTATTTTTTTTTATAATTCTTTTGAACATATTGTGCCGGAAATCATTCAACAGATTATAAAAAGTCCTTCTGATGAGATTTTGGCACCTTTTAAAATTTTTCATTTTTTGACTTTTTCGACATGCTATAGTATGACTTCCTTTCAGCAGTTTTCAGCATGCTATTTTTTTTTTATTTTTTTTTTTACAATTCTTTTGAACATATTGTGCCATGAAATCATTCAACACATTATAAAAAGTCCTTCTGATGAGATTTTGGCACCTTTTAAAATTTTTCATTTTTTGACTTTTTCAACATGCTATAGTATGACTGTTTTTTTTCAGCAATTTTCAGCATGCTATAAAATGTTTTATATTTCCAAGTATTTTTCAACATATTGTGCCATGAAATCATCCAACACATCATAAAAAGTCTTTCTGATGAGATTTTGGCACCTTTTAAAATTTTTCATTTTTTGACTTTTTCGACATGCTATAGTATGACTTTTTTTTAGCAATTTTTTGCATGCTATTTTTTTTTTACAACTCTTTTGCAAATATTGTGCCATGAATTCATTCAACACATTATAAAAAGTCTTTCTGATGAGATTTTGGCACCTTTTGAAATTTTTCACATTTTGACATTTTTGACATGCTATAGTATGACTTTTTTTTTAGAAATTTTCAGCATGCTATAACATGCCCTTTTAACCAGATATTCACAAATATTTTGCGAAGGAATCATTCAATACCCTAAAATAAGTCTTTCTGAAGAGATTTTGGCATCTTATGAAATTTTTCATTTCTGGACGTTTTCGACATGCTACAGTATGACTTTGTTTTAGCAATTTTCAGCATGCTTTTTTTTTTCTTTTCAACAGATTGTGCCATGAAATCATTCAACACATTGTAAAAAAAATTGCTGATGAGGTTTCTGTACCTTTTTTTTTTTAAATTTTTTATTTTTTGACTTTCTCGACATACTATAGTATGACCTTTTTAGCAATTTTCAGCAAGCTAGAATTTTTTCCAACGTTTTTTCAACATATTGTGCCATGAAATTATTCGACACATTATAATAAGTCTTTCTGATGAGCTTTTGGCACCTTTTAAAATTGTTTACATTTTGACTTTTTTGACATGCTATAGTATGATTTTTTTTTACAAACTAACACTTTTGTAAAATGCGTTTTTTTTTTTTAATTGTTTTTTTTTTTTTTTTTTACCAGATCCTTCAACATTTTGTGCAAAGGAACCATTCAATACCATATAATACATTCTTCTATTGACTCTTTGGGATTTTTGAAAAATGTTTATTGTAGACATTCTTGACATGCTTAACAGGGAGAAAACAAAGGAGATTGTCATTAACCTCAGGTGTCAATTGTGCTGCAGTGGTGCAGTGGTGCAGGTCAGCAGCATGAAAATCCTTGGGGTGAACATCACTGAGGACCTCTCCTGGGCCGACAACGCCACTGCCCTGCACAAGAAGGCCCAGCAACGCCTCTACTTCCTCCGCAAACTCACCTTCTACCAAAGCACCACTGAGAGCATCAGCAGCAGCTGCATCATTGTGTGGTTTGGAAGCTGCACCGCCGCCTACCGCAAAGTCCTGCAGAGCATTGTGAATGCCGCGGAGATGATTACTGGCTCAGCACTACCATCACTGATGGACATCTACCCCATCCGCAAAGCTCTCAGCATTGTGGCTGACCCCACTCATCTCTCCAACTTCCTCTTCAGTCTCCTACCATCCGGAAGAAGATTCTGCAGCCTGCGATCTAGCTCCACCAGACTGAAAAACAGCTTCTACCACCAAGCTGTCAGGCTGCTGAAATCACTCCCCTCCCTCCTGCACACACACACACACACACACACACACACTCTTTATTTGCACAAGGACCCACTTCTTGCACTCTGGTCACTTTTAGTTCATTGCCATTCAGTAGGTGTCTTAGTTACACTGTTTATTTATTATTGTGTTGTGTGTTGTTTCTATTATGCTTAGTTCGGCTTAGAAATACTTAGTACTTAACATAGCATTTGAGTATAGCCACTAAGTTAGTTTAGTTTACATTCATTCTTTCATTATATTGTTGTTTGTGCTGTCTGGGGACTGGGGGAAACAGCATTTCGATCTCAATATACAGTACGTGGCCTGCTCATATTGTGAAATTGACAATAAAATTGAACTTTGACATGCTATAGTATGGCATTTTTTGACATATTTCAACAGGCTATAAAATGACCTTTTTTAAAAATTTAATTCAACATAATGTGCCATGAAATCATTCAAAACATTGTAATAAGTCTTTCTGATGATGTTTTAGTACCTTTTAAAATGTTCAAATTTTGCCTTTTTTGACATGCCATAGCGTGACATTATTTTGACAAACATCAATATGCTGTAAAATGCCCTTTTGACCAGATATTTCAAAGTATTGTGCTAAGGAATCATTCAATACCCTATAAAAACTCTTTCTGATGAGATTTTGGCACCTTTTAAAATTTTTCATTTTTTGACTTTTTCGACATGCTATAATATGACTTTTTTTTAGCAATTTTCTACATGCTATAAAATGCCCTTTTTACTGGATATTTAAAAATATTTTGCTAAGGAATCATTCAGAACCTTGAAATAAGTCTTTCTGAAGAGGTTTTGACACCTTTTAATTTTTTTAATTTTTTTGATTTTTTTGACATGCTATAGTATGACTTTTTTTTTTTACAAACTTCAACATACTATAAAATGCTGTTTTTACCACATATTGAAAAATATTGTGCGAAAGAATCATTTAAGTACCCTAAAATAAGTCTTTTGAATGACATTTCAGAACCTTTTAAAATTTTTCATTTTTTGACTTTTTCGACATGCTATAGTATGACATTTTTTTAACAGTTTTCAGCATGCTATAATTTATTTATTTATTTTACATTTTTTCAACATATTGTGTTATTGAATCATCCACCACACTGTAATAAGTATTTCTGATGACAGTTCAGGACCTTTTAAAATTTTTCATTTTTTGACTTTTTCGACATGCTATAGTATGACATTTTTTTTTTTTACAAATTTCAACATACTATAAAATGCCCTTTTTACTACATATTTAAAAATATTGTGTGAAAGAATCAGTCAGTACCTTAAAATAAGTCTTTCTGAAGAGGTTTTGACACCTTTTAAAATTTTTCATTTTTTGACTTTTTCGACATGCTATAGTATGACATTTTTTTTTACAAATTTCAACATACCATAAAATGCCCTTTCTAGCACATATTTAAAAAATATTGTGCGAAAGAATTATTCACTACCCTAAAATAAGTCTTCTGAAGAGGTTTTGACACCTTTTAAAATGTTTCATTTTTTGACTTTTTTGACATTCTATAGTATGATTTTTTTTATTTTTAACAATTTTCAGCATGCTGTGAAATGCTCTTTTTACCAGATATTTAAAAACATTGTGCCAAGGAATCAGTTAAGTACCTTAAAATAAGTCTTTCAGAAGAGGTTTTGACAACTTTTAAAATTTTTAATTTTTTGACTTTTTCGACATGCTATAGTATGACATTTTTTTTTTACAAATTTCAACATACTATAAAATGCCCTTTTTACTACATATTTAAAGATGTTGTGCGAAAGAATCATTCAGTACCTTACAATAAGCCTTTCTGAAAAGGTTTTGACACCTTTTAAAATTTTTCATTTTTTGACTTTTTTTCAACATACTATAAAATGTCTTTTTTTACCAGATATTTAAAAATATTGTGCGAAAGAATGATTTAAGTACCCTAAAAGAAGTCTTTCTAATGACATTTCAGGACCTTTTAAATTTTTTCATTTTTTGACTTTTTTGACATGCAATAGTATGACTTTTTTTTTTTTTACAAATTTCAACATACAATAAAATGTCCTTTTTTACCAGAGATTGAAAAATATTGTGCGAAAGAATCATTCAGTACCTTAAAATAAGCCCTTGTGAGGTTTTGACAACTTTTAAAATTTTTCATTTTTTGACTTTTTCGACATGCTATAGCATGACATTTTTTTACAAATTTCAATATACCATAAAATGCCTTTTTTACCATATATTTAAAATATTGTGAGAAAGAATCATTCAGTACCTTAAAATAAGTCTTTCTGAAGAGGTTTTGACAACTTTTAAAATTTTTATTTTTTTGACTTTTTCGACATGCTATAGTATGACTTTTTGTTAGCAATTTTCAGCATGCAATTTTTTTTTTTTTTTTACAACACTTTTCAACAGATTGTGCCATGAAATCATCCAACACATTATAAAAAGTCCTTCTGATGAGATTTTGGCACCTTTTAAAATTTGTCATTTTTTGACTTTTTCGACATGCTATAGTATGACTTTTTTATTTTTAGCAATTTTCAGCATGCTATAACATGCCCTTTTTACCAGATATTTAAAAATATTGTGCGAAAGAATCATTCAGAACCCTAAAATAAGTTTTCTGAAGAAGTTTTGGCACCTTTTAAAATTTTTCATTTTTTGACTTTTTCGACATGCTATAGTATGACTTCTTTTTAGCAATTTTCAGCACGCTATTTTTTTTTTTTTTTTTTTTTACAATTCTTTTGAACATATTGTGCCATGAAATCATCCAACACATTATAAAAAGTCCTTCTGATGAGATTTTGGCACCTTTTAAAATTTTTTCATTTTTTGACTTTTTCGACATGCTATAGTTTGACTTTTTTTTTTTTAGCAATTTTCAGCATGCTATAACATGCCCTTTTTACCAGATATTTAAAAATATTGTGTGAAAGAATCATTCAGAACCCTAAAATAAGTCTTCTGATGAGATTTTGGCACCTTTTAAATTTTTTCATTTTTTGACTTTTTTGACATGCAATAGTATGACTTTTTTTTTTTTTTACAAATTTCAACATACAATAAAATGTCCTTTTTTACCAGAGATTGAAAAATATTGTGCGAAAGAATCATTCAGTACCTTAAAATAAGCCCTTGTGAGGTTTTGACAACTTTTAAAATTTTTCATTTTTTGACTTTTTCGACATGCTATAGCATGACATTTTTTTACAAATTTCAATATACCATAAAATGCCTTTTTTACCATATATTTAAAATATTGTGAGAAAGAATCATTCAGTACCTTAAAATAAGTCTTTCTGAAGAGGTTTTGACAACTTTTAAAATTTTTATTTTTTTGACTTTTTCGACATGCTATAGTATGACTTTTTGTTAGCAATTTTCAGCATGCAATTTTTTTTTTTTTTTACAACACTTTTCAACAGATTGTGCCATGAAATCATCCAACACATTATAAAAAGTCCTTCTGATGAGATTTTGGCACCTTTTAAAATTTGTCATTTTTTGACTTTTTCGACATGCTATAGTATGACTTTTTTATTTTTAGCAATTTTCAGCATGCTATAACATGCCCTTTTTACCAGATATTTAAAAATATTGTGCGAAAGAATCATTCAGAACCCTAAAATAAGTTTTCTGAAGAAGTTTTGGCACCTTTTAAAATTTTTCATTTTTTGACTTTTTCGACATGCTATAGTATGACTTCTTTTTAGCAATTTTCAGCACGCTATTTTTTTTTTTTTTTTTTTTTTTTACAATTCTTTTGAACATATTGTGCCATGAAATCATCCAACACATAAAAAGTCCGTCTGATGAGATTTTGGCACCTTTTAAAATTTTTTCATTTTTTGACTTTTTCGACATGCTATAGTTTGACTTTTTTTTTTTTTAGCAATTTTCAGCATGCTATAACATGCCCTTTTTACCAGATATTTAAAAATATTGTGTGAAAGAATCATTCAGAACCCTAAAATAAGTCTTCTGATGAGATTTTGGCACCTTTTAAAATTTTTCATTTTTTGACTTTTTCGACATGCTATAGTATGGCTTTTTTTTTAGAAATTTTCAGCATGCTATAACATGCCCTTTTAACCAGATATTCACAAATATTTTGCTAAGGAATCATTCAATACCCTAAAATAAGTCTTTCTGAAGAGGTTTTGACAACTTTTAAAATTTTTCATTTTTTGACTTTTTGGACATGCTATAGTATGACATTTTTTTAGCAATTTCCAGCATGATATATATATTTTTTTTCTTTACAATTCTTTTGAACATCTTGTGCCATGAAATCATTCAACACATTATAAAAAGTCCTTCTGATGAGATTTTGGCACCTTTTAAAATTTGTCATTTTTTGACTTTTTCGACATGCTATAGTATGACTTTTTTAGCATTTCTTAGCATGCTATTTTTTGTTACAATTCTTTTGAACATATTGTGCCGGAAATCATTCAACAGATTATAAAAAGTCCTTCTGATGAGATTTTGGCACCTTTTAAAATTTGTAATATTTTTTTACTTTTTTGACATGCTATAGTATGACTTTTTTTTTTTTTAAGCAATTTTCAGTATGCTATAACATGCCCTTTTTACCAGATATTTAAAAATATTGTGCGAAAGAATCATTCAGAACCCTAAAATAAGTCTTCTGATGAGATTTTGGCACCTTTTCAAATTTTTCATTTTTTGACTTTTTCGACATGCTATAGTATGACTTCTTTTTAGCAATTGTCAGCAAGCTGTTTTTTTTTTTTGTTTTTTTTTTACAATTCTTTTGAACATATTGTGCCATGAAATCATCCAACACATTATAAAAAGTCCTTCTGATGAGATTTTGGCACCTTTTAAAATTTTTCATTTTTTGACTTTTTCAACATGCTATAGTATGACTGTTTTTTTTTCAGCAATTTTCAGCATGCTATAAAATGTTTTATATTTCCAAGTATTTTTCAACATATTGTGCCATGAATTCATTCAACACATTATAAAAAGTCTTTCTGATGAGATTTTGGCACCTTTTTAAATTTTTCACATTTTGACATTTTTGACATGCTATAGTATGACTTTTTTTTAGAAATTTTCAGCATGCTATAACATGCCCTTTTAACCACATATTCACGAATATTTTGCGAAGAAATCATTCAATACCTCAAAATAAGTCTTTCTGAAGAGATTTTGACAACTTTTAAAATTTTTCATTTTTTGACTTTTTGGACATGCTATAGTATGACATTTTTTTTAGCAATTTCCAGCATGATATATTTTTTTTTTTTTTACAATTCTTTTGAACATATTGTGCCATGAAATCATTCAACAGATTATAAAAAGTCCTTCTGATGAGATTTTGGCACCTTTTAAAATTTTTCATTTTTTGACTTTTTCGACATGCTATAGTATGACTTCCTTTCAGCAGTTTACAGCATGCTATTTTTTTTTTTTTTTTTTTTTTACAATTCTTTTGAACATATTTTGCCATGAAATCATTCAACACATTATAAAAAGTCCTTCTGATGAGATTTTGGCACCTTTTAAAATTTTTCATTTTTTGACTTTTTCGACATGCTATAGTATGACTTCCTTTCAGCAGTTTACAGCATGCTATTTTTTTTTTTTTTTTTTTTTTACAATTCTTTTGAACATATTTTGCCATGAAATCATTCAACACATTATAAAAAGTCCTTCTGATGAGATTTTGGCACCTTTTAAAATTTTTCATTTTTTGACTTTTTCGACATGCTATAGTATGACTGTTTTTTTTTCAGCAATTTTCAGCATGCTATAAAATGTTTTATATTTCCAAGTATTTTTCAACATATTGTGCCATGAAATCATTGAACACATTATAAAAAGTCCTTCTGATGAGATTTTGGCACCTTTTAAAATTTTTCATTTTTGACTTTTTCGACATGCTATAGTATGACTTCGTTTCAGCAGTTTTCACCATGCTATTTTTTTTTTTTTTTTTTTTTTACAATTCTTTTGAACATATTTTGCCATGAAATCATCCAACACATTATAAAAAGTCCTTCTGATGAGATTTTGGCACCTTTTAAAATTTTTCATTTTTTGACATTTTTGACATGCTATAGTATGACTGTTTTTTTTAGCAATTTTCAGCATGCTATAACATGCCCTTTTTACCAGATATTTAAAAATATTGTGCGAAAGAATCATTCAGAACCCTAAAATAAGTCTTCTGATGAGATTTTGGCACCTTTTAAAATTTTTCATTTTTTGACTTTTTCGACATGCTATAGTATGACTTTTTTTTTAGAAATTTTCAGCATGCTATAACATGCCTTTTCTACCAGATATTTAAAAATATTGTGCGAAAGAATCAGTCAGAACCCTAAAATAAGTCTTTCTGAAGAGGTTTTGGCGCCTTTTAAAATTTTTCATTTTTTGACTTTTTCGACATGCTATAGTATGACTTCTTTTTAGCAATTTTCAGCATGCTGTTTTTTGTTTTTTTTTTACAATTCTTTTGAACATATTGTGCCATGAAATCATCCAACACATTATAAAAAGTCCTTCTGATGAGATTTTGGCACCTTTTAAAATTTTTCATTTTTTGACTTTTTCGACATGCTATAGTATGACTGTTTTTTTTTCAGCAATTTTCAGCATGCTATAAAATGTTTTATATTTCCAAGTATTTTTCAACATATTGTGCCATGAAATCATTGAACACATTATAAAAAGTCTGTCTGATGAGATTTTATCACCTTTTAAAATTTTTCATTTTTGGACTTTTTCGACATGCTATAGTATGACTTCTTCTTAGCAATTTTCAGCATGCTGTTTTTTTTGTTTTTTTTTTTACAATTCTTTTGAACATATTGTGCCATGAAATCAATCAAAACATTATAAAAAGTCCTTCTGATGAGATTTTGGCACCTTTTAAAATTTTTCATTTTTATAATGTTTTCAAAACATTATAAAAAGTCCTTCTGATGAGATTTTGGCACCTTTTAAAATTTTTCATTTTTTGACTTTTTCGACTTCCTATAGTATGACTTTTTTTTAGAAACTTTCAGCATGCTATAACATGCCCTTTTTACCAGATATTTAAAAATATTGTGCGAAAGAATCATTCAGAACCCTAAAATAAGTCTTCTGAAGAGGTTTTGGCACCTTTTAAAATTTTTCATTTTTTTAACTTTTTCAACATGCTATAGTATGACTTCTTTTTAGCAATTTTCAGCATGCATTTTTTTTTTTTTCCAACACTTTTCAACAGATTGTGCCATGAAATCATCCAACACATTATAAAAAGTCCTTCTGATGACATTTTGGCACCTTTTAAAATTTTTCATTTTTTGACTTTTTCGACATGCTATAGTATGACTTCCTTTCAGCAATTTTCAGCATGCTATAAAATGTTTTATATTTCCAAGTATTTTTCAACATATTGTGCCATGAAATCATTCAACACATTATAAAAAGTCCTTCTGATGAGATTTTGGCACCTTTTAAAATTTTTCATTTTTTTACTTTTTCGACATGCTATAGTATGACTTTTTTTCAGCAATTTTTTGCATGCTATTTTTTTTTTACAACTCTTTTGCAAATATTGTGCCATGAATTCATTCAACACATTATAAAAAGTCTTTCTGATGAGATTTTGGCACCTTTTTAAATTTTTCACAGTTTGACATTTTTGACATGCTATAGTATGACTTTTTTTTAGAAATTTTCAGCATGCTATAACATGCCCTTTTAACCAGATATTCACAAATATTTTGCGAAGGAATCATTCAATACCTCAAAATAAGTCTTTCTGAAGAGGTTTTGACAACTTTTAAAATTTTTCATTTTTTGACTTTTTGGACATGCTATAGTATGACATTTTTTTTGCATTTTCCAGCATGATATATATATTTTTTTTTACAATTCTTTTGAACATATTGTGCCGGAAATCATTCAACAGATTATAAAAAGTCCTTCTGATGAGATTTTGGCACCTTTTAAAATTTTTCATTTTTTGACTTTTTCGACATGCTATAGTATGACTTCCTTTCAGCAGTTTTCAGCATGCTATTTTTTTTTTTTTTTTTTTTTTTACAATTCTTTTGAACATATTTTGCCATGAAATCATTCAACACATTATAAAAAGTCCTTCTGATGAGATTTTGGCACCTTTTAAAATTTTTCATTTTTTGACATTTTTGACATGCTATAGTATGACTTTTTTTTAGCAATTTTCAGCATGCTATAACATGCCCTTTTTACCAGATATTTAAAAATATTGTGCGAAGAATCATTCAGAACCCTAAAATAAGTCTTCTGATGAGATTTTGGCACCTTTTAAAATTTTTCATTTTTGACTTTTTCGACATGCTATAGTATGACTTCGTTTCAGCAGTTTTCACCATGCTATTTTTTTTTTTTTTACAATTCTTTTGAACATATTGTGCCATGAAATCAATCAAAACATTATAAAAAGTCCTTCTGATGAGATTTTGGCACCTTTTAAAATTTTTCATTTTTTGACTTTTTCGACATGCTATAGTATGACTTTTTTTTGTAGCAATTTTCAGCATGCTATAACATGCCTTTTCTACCAGATATTTAAAAATATTGTGCGAAAGAATCATTCAGAACCTTAAAATAAGTCTTCTGAAGAAGTTTTGGCACCTTTTAAAATTTTCATTTTTTGACTTTTTTGACATGCTATAGTATGACTTCTTTTTAGCAATTTTCAGCATGCTGTTTTTTGTTTTTTTTTACAATTCTTTTGAACATATTGTGCCATGAAATCATCCAACACATTATAAAAAGTCCTTCTGATGAGATTTTGGCAGCTTTTAAAATTTTTCATTTTTTGACTTTTTCGACATGCTATAGTATGACTTCCTTTCAGCAATTTTCAGCATGCTATAAAATGTTTTATATTTCCAAGTATTTTTCAACATATTGTGCCATGAAATCATTCAACACATTATAAAAAGTCTGTCTGATGAGATTTTGGCACCTTTTAAAATTTTTCATTTTTTGACTTTTTCGACATGCTATAGTATGACTTCTTTTTAGCAATTTTCAGCATGCTGTTTTTTTTGGGTTTTTTTTACAATTCTTTTGAACATATTGTGCCATGAAATCAATCAAAACATTATAAAAAGTCCTTCTGATGAGATTTTGGCACCTTTTAAAATTTTTCATTTTTTGACTTTTTCGACATCCTATAGTATGACTTTTTTTTTTAGAAATTTTCAGCATGCTATAACATGCCCTTTTTACCAGATATTTAAAAATATTGCGCGAAAGAATCATTCAGAACCCTAAAATGAGTCTTCTGAAGAGGTTTTGGCACCTTTTAAAATTTTTCATTTTTTGACTTTTTCGACATGCTATAGTATGACTTCTTTTTAGCAATTTTCAGCACGCTATTTTTTTTTTTTTTTTTTTTTACAATTCTTTTGAACATATTGTGCCATGAAATCATCCAACACATTATAAAAAGTCCTTCTGATGAGATTTTGGCACCTTTTAAAATTTTTTCATTTTTTGACTTCTTCGACATGCTATAGTATGACTTTTTTTTAGAAATTTTCAGAATGCTATAACATGCCCTTTTAACCAGATATTCACAAATATTTTGCGAAGGAATCATTCAATACCCTAAAATAAGTCTTTCTGAAGAGATTTTGGCACCTTTTTAAAATTTGGAATTTTTTTGACTTTTTCGACATGCTATAGTATGACATTTTTTTTTGCAATTTCAAGCATGATATATATATATTTTTTTTTTTTACAATTCTTTTGAACATATTGTGCCATGAAATCATTCAACACATTATAAAAAGTCCTTCTGATGAGATTTTGGCACCTTTTAAAATTTTTCATTTTTTGACTTTTTCGACATGCTATAGTATGACTTTTTTTTAGCAATTTTTTGCATGCTATTTTTTTTTTACAACTCTTTTGCAAATATTGTGCCATGAATTCATTCAACACATTATAAAAAGTCTTTTTGATGAGATTTTAGCACCTTTTGAAATTTTTCACAGTTTGACATTTTTGACATGCTATAGTATGACTTTTTTTTAGAAATTTTCAGCATGCTATAACATGCCCTTTTAACCAGATATTCACAAATATTTTGCGAAGGAATCATTCAATACCTCAAAATAAGTCTTTCTGAAGAGGTTTTGACAACTTTTATAATTTTTCATTTTTTGACTTTTTGGACATGCTATAGTATGACTTCCTTTCAGCAGTTTTCAGCATGCTATTTTTTTTTTTGTTTTTTTTTTTTACAATTCTTTTGAACATATTGTGCCATGAAATCATTCAACACATTATAAAAAGTCCTTCTGATGAGATTTTGGCACCTTTTAAAATTTTTCATTTTTTGACTTTTTCGACATGCTATAGTATGACTGTTTTTTAGAAATTTTCAGCATGCTATAACATGCCCTTTTTACCAGATATTTAAAAATATTGTGCGAAAGAATCATTCAGAACCCTAAAATAAGTCTTCTGATGAGATTTTGGCACCTTTTAAAATTTTTCATTTTTTGACTTTTTTGACATGCTATAGTATGACTTTTTTTTAGCAATTCTTAGCATGCTATTTTTTTTTTACAATTCTTTTGAACATATTGTGCCATGAAATCATTCAACACATTATAAAAAGTCCTTCTGATGAGATTTTGGCACCTTTTAAAATTTTTCATTTTTTGACTTTTTCGACATGCTATAGTATGACTTCCTTTCAGCAGTTTTCAGCATGCTATTTTTTTATTTTTTTTTTTTTTTTTTTACAATTCTTTTGAACATATTGTGCCATCAACACATTATAAAAAGTCCTTCTGATGAGATTTTGGCACCTTTTTAAATTTTTCACATTTTGACATTTTTGACATGCTATAGTATGACTTTTTTTTAGAAATTTTCAGCATGCTATAACATGCCCTTTTAACCAGATATTCACAAATATTTTGCGAAGGAATCATTCAATACCCTAAAATAAGTCTTTCTGAAGAGATTTTGGCATCTTATGAAATTTTTCATTTCTGGACGTTTTCGACATGCTACAGTATGACTTTGTTTTAGCAATTTTCAGCATGCTTTTTTTTTTCTTTTCAACAGATTGTGCCATGAAATCATTCAACACATTGTAAAAAAAATTGCTGATGAGGTTTCTGTACCTTTTTTTTTTTAAATTTTTTATTTTTTGACTTTCTCGACATACTATAGTATGACCTTTTTAGCAATTTTCAGCAAGCTAGAATTTTTTCCAACGTTTTTTCAACATATTGTGCCATGAAATTATTCGACACATTATAATAAGTCTTTCTGATGAGCTTTTGGCACCTTTTAAAATTGTTTACATTTTGACTTTTTTGACATGCTATAGTATGATTTTTTTTTACAAACTAACACTTTTGTAAAATGCGTTTTTTTTTTTTTTTTTTTTACCAGATCCTTCAACATTTTGTGCAAAGGAACCATTCAATACCATATAATACATTCTTCTATTGACTCTTTGGGATTTTTGAAAAATGTTTATTGTAGACATTCTTGACATGCTTAACAGGGAGAAAACAAAGGAGATTGTCATTAACCTCAGGTGTCAATTGTGCTGCAGTGGTGCAGTGGTGCAGGTCAGCAGCATGAAAATCCTTGGGGTGAACATCACTGAGGACCTCTCCTGGGCCGACAACGCCACTGCCCTGCACAAGAAGGCCCAGCAACGCCTCTACTTCCTCCGCAAACTCACCTTCTACCAAAGCACCACTGAGAGCATCAGCAGCAGCTGCATCATTGTGTGGTTTGGAAGCTGCACCGCCGCCTACCGCAAAGTCCTGCAGAGCATTGTGAATGCCGCGGAGATGATTACTGGCTCAGCACTACCATCACTGATGGACATCTACCCCATCCGCAAAGCTCTCAGCATTGTGGCTGACCCCACTCATCTCTCCAACTTCCTCTTCAGTCTCCTACCATCCGGAAGAAGATTCTGCAGCCTGCGATCTAGCTCCACCAGACTGAAAAACAGCTTCTACCACCAAGCTGTCAGGCTGCTGAAATCACTCCCCTCCCTCCTGCACACACACACACACACACACACACACACACACACTCTTTATTTGCACAAGGACCCACTTCTTGCACTCTGGTCACTTTTAGTTCATTGCCATTCAGTAGGTGTCTTAGTTACACTGTTTATTTATTATTGTGTTGTGTGTTGTTTCTATTATGCTTAGTTCGGCTTAGAAATACTTAGTACTTAACATAGCATTTGAGTATAGCCACTAAGTTAGTTTAGTTTACATTCATTCTTTCATTATATTGTTGTTTGTGCTGTCTGGGGACTGGGGGAAACAGCATTTCGATCTCAATATACAGTACGTGGCCTGCTCATATTGTGAAATTGACAATAAAATTGAACTTTGACATGCTATAGTATGGCATTTTTTGACATATTTCAACAGGCTATAAAATGACCTTTTTTAAAAATTTAATTCAACATAATGTGCCATGAAATCATTCAAAACATTGTAATAAGTCTTTCTGATGATGTTTTAGTACCTTTTAAAATGTTCAAATTTTGCCTTTTTTGACATGCCATAGCGTGACATTATTTTGACAAACATCAATATGCTGTAAAATGCCCTTTTGACCAGATATTTCAAAGTATTGTGCTAAGGAATCATTCAATACCCTATAAAAACTCTTTCTGATGAGATTTTGGCACCTTTTAAAATTTTTCATTTTTTGACTTTTTCGACATGCTATAATATGACTTTTTTTTAGCAATTTTCTACATGCTATAAAATGCCCTTTTTACTGGATATTTAAAAATATTTTGCTAAGGAATCATTCAGAACCTTGAAATAAGTCTTTCTGAAGAGGTTTTGACACCTTTTAATTTTTTTAATTTTTTTGATTTTTTTGACATGCTATAGTATGACTTTTTTTTTTTACAAACTTCAACATACTATAAAATGCTGTTTTTACCACATATTGAAAAATATTGTGCGAAAGAATCATTTAAGTACCCTAAAATAAGTCTTTTGAATGACATTTCAGAACCTTTTAAAATTTTTCATTTTTTGACTTTTTCGACATGCTATAGTATGACATTTTTTTAACAGTTTTCAGCATGCTATAATTTATTTATTTATTTTACATTTTTTCAACATATTGTGTTATTGAATCATCCACCACACTGTAATAAGTATTTCTGATGACAGTTCAGGACCTTTTAAAATTTTTCATTTTTTGACTTTTTCGACATGCTATAGTATGACATTTTTTTTTTTACAAATTTCAACATACTATAAAATGCCCTTTTTACTACATATTTAAAAATATTGTGTGAAAGAATCAGTCAGTACCTTAAAATAAGTCTTTCTGAAGAGGTTTTGACACCTTTTAAAATTTTTCATTTTTTGACTTTTTCGACATGCTATAGTATGACATTTTTTTTTTACAAATTTCAACATACCATAAAATGCCCTTTCTAGCACATATTTAAAAAATATTGTGCGAAAGAATTATTCACTACCCTAAAATAAGTCTTCTGAAGAGGTTTTGACACCTTTTAAAATGTTTCATTTTTTGACTTTTTTGACATTCTATAGTATGACTTTTTTTTTTTTTAACAATTTTCAGCATGCTGTGAAATGCTCTTTTTACCAGATATTTAAAAATATTGTGCCAAGGAATCAGTTAAGTACCTTAAAATAAGTCTTTCAGAAGAGGTTTTGACAACTTTTAAAATTTTTAATTTTTTGACTTTTTCGACATGCTATAGTATGACATTTTTTTTTTACAAATTTCAACATACTATAAAATGCCCTTTTTACTACATATTTAAAGATGTTGTGCGAAAGAATCATTCAGTACCTTACAATAAGCCTTTCTGAAAAGGTTTTGACACCTTTTAAAATTTTTCATTTTTTGACTTTTTCGACATGCTATAGTATGACTTTTTTTTTTTTTTTTTTTTACAAATTTCAACATACTATAAAATGTCTTTTTTTACCAGATATTTAAAAATATTGTGCGAAAGAATGATTTAAGTACCCTAAAAGAAGTCTTTCTAATGACATTTCAGGACCTTTTAAATTTTTTCATTTTTTGACTTTTTTGACATGCAATAGTATGACTTTTTTTTTTTTTACAAATTTCAACATACAATAAAATGTCCTTTTTTACCAGAGATTGAAAAATATTGTGCGAAAGAATCATTCAGTACCTTAAAATAAGCCCTTGTGAGGTTTTGACAACTTTTAAAATTTTTCATTTTTTGACTTTTTCGACATGCTATAGCATGACATTTTTTTACAAATTTCAATATACCATAAAATGCCTTTTTTACCATATATTTAAAATATTGTGAGAAAGAATCATTCAGTACCTTAAAATAAGTCTTTCTGAAGAGGTTTTGACAACTTTTAAAATTTTTATTTTTTTGACTTTTTCGACATGCTATAGTATGACTTTTTTTTACAAATTTCAACATACCATAAAATGCCTTTTTTACCACATATTTAAAGATATTGTGCGAAAGAATCATTCAGTACCTTAAAATAAGTCTTTCTGACGAACACCTTTTAAAATTTTTTGTTTTTTGACTTTTTCGACATGCTATAGTATGACTTTTTTTTTAGCAATTTTCAGCATGCTATAATTTTTTTTTCATTTTTTCAACATATTGTGTCATTAAATCATCCAGCACACTGTAATAAGTATTTCTGATGACAGTTCAGGACCTTTTAAAATTTACAATTTTTTAACATTTTTGACATACTATAGTATGAACTTTTTTTTTAGCAATTTTCAGCATGCTATGAAATGCCCTTTTTTTTACCAGATATTTAAAAATATTGTGACAAGGAATCATTCATTGTCCTATAATATGTCTTTCTGACGAGTTTTTTTTCTGACGGCACCTTTTAAAATTTTTAATTTTTTTACTTTGTGATGGGAGACCACATGCAAAACTTTAGGAAGTTCTGGTGGTCCTTGAGTAATTAATATCAGGAGACATTCAACATAAGCTCTGTGAGCACAAGGCTCATTTGAAGCTAATGTTATACACTTATTTGTAATTTGGGTGACTCTGAGTACTGTAGCCTCTTTTGCCAGTGCCAGTACACATCTAGGGTGCCATCCACACGACAACAGAATTCAACGGGTTCCAGAGTGAGAACATCTGACAAGTTGCAGTGTGTACCCGGCTTTGTTGCTGACGATGGCATCACGTCATCACGTGACCATGACTTCATGCGCATGCTCACTGCATTCTTTTGTTCTTTTTCGTGGGTCTCTCTGTGTTTCTTTGCAGCGCCACCTATCGGTGTGGCATATATATTACATTCTTATCGCTCGTTGTCACTCGTTATTGCGATGTAGATGGAAATAATTCCGGGAATGTTCTCACAAGCGTTGCTGTGCCGTGGTCACGTGGATGGAGCCTCAAAGTAAACAGAGGTGCACGGTAAGGGGAGAGAGATCCACTTCCTCTCTCCAGAGGGGGGGCGTGGTCAGACACAGCTCAGGAACATTTAAAGGTACAGACACAGAAACAGCCTGTTCTCAGCAGAGCTCAATGCAATGATTTTTAACTGGCTGGAATTCAGGACCAGGGCTGAGTTTGGGGTAATACAATTTGAATACAACATTGTTGGACATCTGAGACCTATATAAAATGCCGAAAAAATGTATAATAACGGGGGCTATGTGTCCGCCACTGTCTCATATGTGGATGGTAAATATGAAGCTACAGCAGACAGCTGGTTAGCTTTGCACAAAATTTAGAATTAAGGGGAGTCAGTTAGCCTGGTTCAAAACAGCACCTCTAAAGTGCACTCACAGAGACTCAAAGAAGTCAATCAGCCAAACAATAGCACAACTAATGTACCCCTTGAAAAGATTAAAGAATAGTGAGTTTAAGAGGTGCTGGTAAAGGGTGGCTTTTTTTGGCTTCGTACACAGCTGAAAATTTATTTTGAACACACAGCCATGATCTTCTCACCTAACTCTGCAAGAAAACAAATCACCAAATTATTTAGTCACTTTTGCAAGCAGATGTATTCACAGCAGATTTTAACATTTTAAACAAACTCCACAATTTATGATGGTAATTGGCACATTTGCTTTATTTTGAAAACAGACATTGAAACCATTTTTATTTTTTTTTCTCACAAGTTTGAATTCCTTGATAAGGTTGAAACTGGACATTGCACTCACTGTAACATGGGAAAATTATTTTTTGTTTGCTCATTTGTTTGATTTTTCTTTTTCCTTTTTTTGCGTAACATCAGTGCATTTTTTATTTTATTCAGTATTTTTCCAATTCATATAAACTGTAATAACAACACCAAAGACATCAAAAAGAAGCCGCCACACCTCTTAAGTTTTTGTGACTGCGAAAAAGTTCCTCTCAGAGGGAGAGTTCCCATCATGCATCTGGTTCGATGGTTCATGCTACTGTTCTCACGTTTGGTTGAAAAAAAATTGTCATGTAAGAGCCAGATATACCAACACTATAGCTGACTTCTACAGTGTATTATATGCGTAGGTCATTTAAATGGAAACAGGTCCTATACTGTAAATATGAGTAGACAGGGAGTTTGCAAAAGGGGTGTAAACCAAGCTTGAATGACTCAAGCTGAATACAGAGAGAGTAATAGTCTTGTTCTATATGTGTATTTTGGAGACAGGATAAAGCTGCCCAACTGGAAATGTTACACATTTAATTATACATTCTATTTTCCATCCAATGTGTCAGTACTTCATCTATTTGCAGTGTTCCCAAAACACTTGTAGTGTTGAAAACTAGGGTTGCATTTTAAACCAGGTTGTTTTTGTGCGTGCATTTGCAGAAATACAGATATTATTTGCAACATGTGTTTTAATAAAGTGCATTGCAATGCAAATAAAGTGTGGTGCATTCACAATGCATTTTAAATGTGTAAATATCCAGTTGGGAGTGTTCATTCCACCACTGATGAACTCACAATAAACAGTGAAGATCAAATCAAGCCCTCCTCCTCCTCCTCCTCATCATCATCATCAAGTAACAATCATTTTTTTCATAATCAACAACATCATCACCACTTCCTCGTATTATTAGCTTGAGCCAAAAAACTTAACGCAGGAAACTCCCCCAACATGAGAAAATCATTGCCACACAAAAAATGACAAACAAATATAAACGGACTGCCTTCACATTGGGAAGGCAAAGAGCAACCTTTTTAGATTTTTGTTTTTGTGTTATTCTTCACACTTTTAATTCTGCTCTCTTTAGGTTAGACTTTGCCTTAGTCATCCTTGGACTCAGTGCCCTCTGCCGCTGCATCTGCAGGGGTGGACTCCTCTGCTTTAGACTCCTCTGCAGCATCTGGGTGGAGGGAGAGAAGGAGGGTGAACGGTAAAGAGAGGAAAAGGCAAAGGAAGAGGGGGGAAATGAGATGCAAGCAGGGATGAGATAAAATGTGGATCAGGGAGAGAAAAGACAAAGAAAGAAAATTAGCCTGTGGAGAGGAGGGTTCACATGGTGAGGTTGGAGTAATCAGGCTATGTATATCCAGGTCTTCTGACACACTGAGCAAGAAAGATTTTCCATATCAGCTGTTACTTTTGAAGTTTTCAGTATATAAAAAGCATAAGGTAAAATTCCCAAAAATACAGAGAAAAAACTGTGTAATGCCATGTTGCTTACAAGATGTCAACTCAATTAAAACAGAGAGCACGTCAGTCAGAAGATACAAGCCGATGTCTGAAATCTCACATTGGCTGTGTAAATAATAAAGGAAGAGAGTGCTCCTAATGGACCCATGAAGCATTTGAACTGACATCCCAACGCTAACAGCAGCATCTCGGCCTGTCATATTGAATATTGTGTGATGCGGCAACATCTAGAGATGCCTTATAAAGAGGTGAACACTGCTGAATAACGATCCACGATCCATCTCTCAGCCATTCCTGATAAAGTATGTTGAGTAACATTGCCCTGACACATCATTTTCTTCATATTATTTGTTCTGTTTTTTTTAAATCATGTGCTGTATAATTTTTTTTTTGCTAATAAATTACTGTCATTGTATGTTTGCAAAACTGAAAGTCAAATGTTGACATTTCCTGGTAAGACATCGTCCTCATGTCATACTGTGTTGTATGGGCTACAATCATTTTAAGAGCTTTATTTTATTGTTTCTGACCAAGCCTATTATTCAAGTGCCCTGAGAGCAGTGATCTCATACTATGATGATCTCATACTCTTTTAATAGAAAGAGGAGACATCAAAGAATGACATCATGGCACTGAAGATGAGGTGATGGAGTGCGTGTGTGTGTGTGTGTGTGTGTGTGTGTGTGTGAGAGAGAGAGAGAGAGAGAGGGAGAGAGAGAGAGAAAGACAGAGGAGTGGGTGACGTGTGTGTGTGTGTGTGTGTGTGTGTGTGTGTGTGTGTGTGTGTCTGTGGGCATGTATTACTAACGTTATGGGGACATCAATCTGTTTACACACTCACATTGTAGGGACTCATCTTCCTTCTTTTGGAGTAAAGACTAAGAAGATTTAATGTTAGTGTAAAGTTAGCTTTTGGTTAGGGTTAGGATTAGGATTACGCGAGTATTGGTCGTAGTTAGGTCAAGGTAAATATCTAGGAAATGAATGTGAAGTCCCCATAACCTGAATAAGACATGACTGTGTGTGTGACTCAACACAGCATGTTCTTCCACGTAAGACGTAATTAGCTTGTTAGCCAGTATGACAGACTTGAGAATGCCTTTCTTTACAGTCACTGAACTGTGTGATGCAAATGCAATTTCATCCACTTCAACAGAGCCAAAGCACATTGGTTTTGGTATTGTGACATCAGCATCACCTCAGTAATCTACACGCCAGTGATAGTGACTAAAATGCTAGTTTTGTTTTGCTGATGCATTTGCAAATAAGAGTTGGAGATGAGAAAAGAAAAATCCAAATTGGTGTTTTGGTTTGGTTTGGTTGATTCTGCTAACAGATTTTCACCAACGTTTTCCGTAAACAGTGTTAATGAGTGAAAATGAGAGAACTCAAATATGTAGGAGAGCTGAAGTTGAAGTACACTTTGCTTTCTATGATTTCATATCAACACATCGAAACTTTATTATTCTCAACTCACAGAACAGACAGTCCACATTCAGTACAGCAAATCCCAAACTGTGGTACTGCCTTGCTCAAAATCTGAGGAGTACAACATAAATCAATCAGTTTTCTTTAAGGGCACCAAGGAGCTCCACTTTACACCCTTAGCTCCATTTGGCATCACCAAACTGTACAGGTGTGAAACGAAAGCTGAATTTGAAGATAGGTGTGGTCGACATTTGCTTGCTCCAAGAATGCACTTGCTTTCACCAAGAATCTAATATTATCTCCCCTTCCCTCCATTTCTTCATTATGTCCATTACAGCTAAACCTTAGAAGATTCAAAATTTTCAAAGATGACGTTGGAGGTGGTTGTGGTAATGATCATTGCTGATGTAGTTATTATGTTATTTATGTGTATCATTTTGTTGTATTTTTAAATGGAATATATATATTTCACTGTTGCTTAAATTATAAATTTTTAGCTTTATTCCATACACCAAAGTTGCTATATAACTTGTAGTGCTATGTCAATATGCTATGACTCTCCCTCATCAATCATTCAGTCAGATCAGAGTACCTGGCATCCTGCGCTGACAAACCTTAACTATGTGACTTAGTTATAAATATTAATTTACAGTTGGTGAAGCAGATTGTGGCCTGCAGTGGATTCTTAATTAGCAGTTCTTTGTCAAGTACTGTTTGTTTGTGACAGGCTTCCCCAGTGCGCATCGTGACCAGTAGGGATCATTAATCATTCATTGAAATCAGAGCACCTGTTATCCCTGCTCTGTTCCATGCAGGGCAGCCATCCAATCGAGGTGGTAACTATGACAACTGAGAGACAGTGCTGCCTAGGTGACCTAGTTTCCATGTAGTTCTCCAGTCGGTGTGTGTTTCCT
Source organism: Synanceia verrucosa (assembly GCA_029721515.1). Taxonomy (NCBI): domain Eukaryota; kingdom Metazoa; phylum Chordata; class Actinopteri; order Perciformes; family Synanceiidae; genus Synanceia; species Synanceia verrucosa. The sequence continues at coordinate 25,821,709 of CM056559.1, forward strand.
ACCTCACACCCCCACCTGCTCCAGACTGAGCATGCTCCATTACCCACTCGTCTGACCCAGTCTGAGAGTCCTTGGACCAGAAATATGAGCTCATGTCAAGACTCTGTTGCATCAATGTTAGAATGTAATTTCATGGTTTTCCAGGTAAATGCTTCCTCCATAATTGGTCAAATGGTGGATTGCTTTCAAAATTATCATCTGGTGTTTTGGGTTCAGACAGCAGAGATATTATTGCTATAAAGGGGTTTAATAGGGTCATCCATTTTCATAACAACTTGTGTTTTCATATGAATAAATGACTGAAGCAGCCACGCCAATATGTTGGCCCTGATATCATGAAACTGAAGTTGTTCATGATCCTTTCTGACTCGCAAACAATACAACTTTGACTCTTAACAATAACTTCAATCATTCCCAAGATATTAGCCCCGTGTCCATCATTTTCAACCCTGCATTTCCATCCTAATCTCATCAGTATGGGGTTTCCATCTGGCAGAGACAGAGATACATGGCTGTCTAATCTAATATTGAGCTCTGTTTCTGTGTTAAACAGTGAATGACGGAGCACTGCACAAAGATCTTTAAATCCCAAAGACTCAGGAAGCAGTTACTTCCTGTGGAGCCTGCCATGCGGGCTACTGAAAAGCATACCTATTCCCTATGATTAGTTTTTCACTGTACATAATTGCTTCTTGATTAGTGAGGGTCTCTGAACTCAATAAACCTCGCAAACATGCACACCTTTGCCGTGTTCGATTGAAAGGTCTTGTAGGTCCTATCCCAGTGAGCTTACTTTATTTGGCATGTGCTTGTGCACATATGCTTTTTATAATGGAAGTTAGAAGTTCAGTATAATCTGCATACCTTGTTTATCTTTTGTTTGGTTAGGCTGCTCCTTCTCGGCTGTCGGACTGACAGCAGCAGGCACATCGGCTTGTCTGGCCTCTTCCTTTTTCTCTTCACTCTGCTCCTCTCTCTTCTCCTCAGCTGTGGCTGTGGTGGGACTCTTGGCTGCCGCCGCTGGGGCCTCCACCTCTTTGGGCTTCTCCTCGGCTTTCTCCTCCACCTTTGGCTCCTCTTTTTGGGGCTCAGAGGCCGCTGTGGTGGCTGTAGGAGCCGGTGCTGCCGCGACAGGAGACGTCGCTGCACCTACAGGAGAGGCGACAGCAGCTGCTGGAGAGTTAGGTGGCTTGTCTGCCGCTGGGCTTTTGGCTTGGCTTGTCTCCTCCTCTTTCTTGGCCTCCTCTCCTGCAGCTTCCTCCTCCTTTGCAGGTGCCTCCTCTCCCTCTGCTTTCTTTGCCTCCTCTCCTCCCTCTGTCGCCTCCTCTGCAGCAGCAGGACTGTCTCCCTCCTTTTCTTCCTCTCCATCTTTCATCTTTTTCCGAGTTATGTGTCCACGGAAGCTGGCCTGTATTTTGGTGGCAGCCTTGTGGGCCTTGTCCTCAGGTTTGTTGGTGGTGCCATCCTGTTCAATCTTCTGGTCCGCATCCTCATTCTTCTCCACCTGGTAGCCGAGAGAGAAGTACAACAAGTTTACCTCTACTATGAGCCATTCAGCAGGTCCACTGCAAACCAGCAGCGGAATGTAGTGGGTGTGATGCTAAAAACTTGCAAACAATTCCTCTGTACTGTGGGGTAATGTAGCTTGAGGATGATCATCCCAAAAGATCATGCTGGAAAAGAAAGGTACACCATGGCAATGTGGAGTTGAAAGGATAAAATATAAAGGTATGTGCTATGAGAGAGGGTTTTGTAGTTAACTTCTAAATGTGTGTATTATAGCAATTACTGCACAGTTTTAGACTGGGAAAAGTTGGGTTAGGGTTTCAGGATTGATTTAGAATTGAGTAAGAGTGAAAGGCTGGATGAGTGACAGGGTTAGGAATAGGACAGTACACAACGTTATACTGAAAGGGGTTCCATGATATTACCTTCTGTAACTGGGTCCATAGCTGTCCATCAAATAGTGGGTTGTGCTATGAGTCATATAAATCTAATGAAAAGAAATCAAATCAAATAAAGGAATGAATGACGGGCACTGAAAGTGGCAAAAAAAATGAATCAGTACATTCAAAATGAACAAGAAAACAAATCAAGGTAAAATATTCTCTTGCTAGCCAAAGTTTAACAAACAAAAAGCTTTAAATGTGCACCTTAAATGAACATGAATAAGCAACATGAAGCAAACAGAAACTGTCAAAGAACATGCAGGCAGTGCAGCATCAGTATGTCAAATGATATAGATGTGAAAACTGCAGGATCCATGGTTTTGTGAAGATCCAGTGATTGATATGACAACAGTATGGAGCAACAGAAATCGATCTTTTGTGTGCTGGAGGTTTACTGACATTGTGAATCAGGAGCATAAAATGTGTGTGTGTGTGTTGTGGGGGGTGGAGGGGTCGATTGTCTCCACACAATAAATTCGATACACTAGCATGTGGGTCACGACAAAAGACTCAAATCCAGGCATGAGGCTGATGCTGTAAATAATTTAACTTAAAAGTAGAACCCCTGGATTCCATGCTAATGATATCTTTAAAATTAACCAGAAAAAAAAGTGTAAGCATTGAAAATTGAGGCTCTTTCTCCAAAATAATGAGCCGGTCTGTATTCTCTAGGTACTGTAGCTTTCTACGGCTTCATCTCTGGCTGCTAGGGAACGAGCTGCCTGCTAGAATCTCCTCAGCATTCACTGCCATACCCCTCCTAACCATCAAAGGTTACCTTGACAACCAGAGTGCTAACTCATCACGACGCTGTCTGCTGGTTGGTGCTATGAAAGACTATATGTCACCCTGATTGGCAGTGCACCTGACCCTTCAGGCGAGTAGGCCAGTAGGAACTCGTAAATCAGGCAAAGCAATCGGCATGGCTAAGGAGGGGCTGCATGTGTGTGCAGCAGCAGGGTGTGGTGCATGGTGTTGGGGGTGGGTGGTTATATGTATCAATACTGATGGTCCATGTCACTGAGCAGAAGCATTTTCTTTCAGGTCAGTGAATAGCTACATCTGTCGGTCTACCTCCTCATACCTCCTGTCTCTAATAGTGTCATTATAGTGGGGATGAGGTTTAACTTGGACAGCTGCCTGTATGAGGAATCACATCTGCGTGACATGATTTAAGAGCCAGAGGCTGTAAACCAACATGTCGTGTTCAGGGTCAGTGTGTCAGTCCAATATTGGAGCGACGAGGCCAAGGTGCAGCTGTGTTGGTATATTCACCTCCTCCACCTTTATTCACATGCCATCCCCAGGGTTCAGGGTGTAAATCTTACCCCAGGCCTTCCTGCAGTTTTTAATACACACCGTCTTCCTGAAGCAATTTCGTGCAATGTTATATTAAAAAAAAATGCTGGATTTGAGAGCAGATTTTCATTAGCTTTACACTGTATATGAACTGGAACTGTTTACTAAACAATCAGCTGTTAAGTGGAAATAAACATTAGCATGTTTCGCTGTTATGCCAGCCAACGTGGAAACAGAAAAAGCTCCAGCGGCACACCCTCTGCTCTTAATAATATCCAGGTCTCTGGTGACTTATTGGGCTTTTACTACATCTGATCTCATGGGTGCTTACATTTGCCAAAAAAATTGACCCAAGCACTTAACTCTAAATAGAATTACTTACTGGCTGCATACAGTGAGTCAGAGAGGGGGAGAGAGAAAGCGATGGATGAGGGTGTTTGGGAATATGGGGGTATGACATCATTGCTGGAACAGAGGGTATGTCATTCACTTCAGAGATCTGGGTGTGTATGAGTGCAAACATAATAAAATGCCAGTAGTGTCAGGTGATCTCATATCAGTGCATGATGGGGAAGAAACATCACCATCATGCTTACTTTGACTACAATCATGGCATCATCATTTGAATTATTGATATACGTCTACATGCGTCAAGCTCAAAAGTGCTGCGCTGTGATTTTTTTGACTGCTGTAGTTCGTTTCCATGAACCACAAGATTCCGTACAGAGCCACTTTGACCTGTCAAATCTGACTTATTATTATACACAGAAACATTATTACAAATAATTTCAGTTTGGTAACTGTTAATTGAACCCCGGTCACGTACCCTCCTGCAGGCACTACTCCACTCTGTGCTGTCTGTGCAGCACACATTTTCATTCACAAATACAGCAGCACCTCCCAAAGGTACAGCACACCACAAGGTGCACTGCCTTTAAGGCACCACCACTCTTTTTAAAGTCTCCCTTCATTAATTTGCAGTGTGGCAATATATTTGTATTATCAGGTTAATTAAATGACTTATTAAAATTAGCCCACAGAGTTTCCTCCTCTTCAACATGGGCCTTCTGGTTGCCATAGATACGCTACATTAATTTGTATTATCCAGCAAAAAGTGGAACATTTGGCAATGATATAAAAATGCTTTTCTTGCATGACTGTTAAATTAGATTAATAAGATAAATAAATAAGATTACGCAATCTTACTGTTATAAAAACTACAGTATGATGTAGGAACATTAACAGCCTGCTGTGGGTCACTCCATTATATGTAGGTGACAAATACTGACTGCCATCTTCATGTTCAGAAACACACACTCACAATAGATCACAGGTTAATTTCTCTAAATACAAGGGTGCCATTCTACGAAGGACAAACATCTCTGTCTTTCTTGTTGGTAAAAGTAATAAATGGCAGCAATAAAATGTGTCCAGCACACTGTCTGACACCTGGAAGTGTCTGGTTCAGCCTCGTCTGTGAGCTGCAGGCTGCGCTCCCTCCCTGTCTCCGTCCTTGGGTGGGCAGTGGCCGCCGTGAGAACCACACCCGAGATTCAATGGCTCTCCCGACAGATCCATAACCACACACACCATCCCCCAATGGTGACACACAGCAACAATCCACCACATCTCCTCTGCCTCATTAGGGCCATGTTTCAGGAGGGGGGAGAAATGTGGAAATGTGCACAGCAGACGTGAATATAATCACGTTTTATTTCTACATTTCTGATCCATTCAAGCAGGAGACTCACTTTTCACCTCGCCACTCCACCCAGCTTTGGGTCCAATGCCGCTAGCGAGAGGGTCGAGAAATATTAAAGATAATATTTGCATAAATAACGGTGGAGCTTTGCAGTTGCCCTTCTATCACAAACCCAACAGGTGTAGCTGCTGACTTTATCCACTTAAATATGAATTATTGAAGATTTGTGTATATTAAACCAAACAATTGCAATGAATAAAATGCATAGTGTGTTGGTTAATTTAAATTATGAAATAAATTATGAATTAAATTAAATATGACAAACATTTGACATATTATTACAGCTCCAAGGCCAGAATCCAGATAATATTAGCTACCCTGCTAGCGGCACATATACTTCCTCTCCTGAAAATCCCGGCATGATTTCAACGACTGTCTGCTTTTTTCCTGCAGGAATCATCCAGACACTAAAGAGCAAAGACTAGCTGCTGTCTGCAACTGCTGAATATCTCTCTCCTTCTCTCTCTTTCTGTCGCCTTTCACTCTCTTTCTCACCGAGCGAACTGCTACCCACTCGTTTTCTCTCACACACACATGCAGGCACAGCGGAGCACCACACCCTTTTAGCCAGCGATCTCCTGCAGATGAGGAGAGGGGGGCTCAGGTGGTGACTGCCACAGCCCTGTTCGCTATCTCTCTCTCTTCTTTGACAGTGAATTGATGAGCGATGTTAAAGGATGTACTGCTTTTTTACGATAATACTCCACGGCAACTAATAAGCAGCCATATGCCAGCGTCATTACATCCTCTGGAGCAGCCTTTAACTCAATTACATAGACGCTCTACCCGAACAAAGGCTCTGCAATCGCCTCTGATCTCATAAGGGCTGGAGATGAGGATGGAGAAAGGGACAGTGGGGCTGAGGCAAAAACACTGAAAATGTTTGCCTATAGGCTGAAGCCAAGCTCTGAGGAAAGGGGCTCTGAGTGCACAGAGAGCCACAGTGTGAGAGGAGATAATCATCTGTTTCAGACTGGGTCTTGATTTTGGTCCTGGAAAGACGTGCACGGCAGGTGGTCCTGGTGCTAGGAGGACAACGAGGGATGGGACTGGGGCGGAGTTGGAGAAGGGTGGGACTTTTAGGGGGGCAATGGTAGCTTTAAGTGTGTCTGGTGATGGAAGAAGCCCTGAGTTCAAGATGGAATTGGAAGAACTTGATCCTTGATTGCCCCCCAAACCCAGAGGCAAGGATAAGGAGCAGGGTTTTATTCTAAAAGTGCATGAAACTAGAAGATAAAGCTGGGGGCTGGGGCAAGCAGCCACTCCCACGGTGAAGATGTTGCAACAGCACTTAACACTCCACAATGGCAGGACCCACAGCAACACTGCCATGTTTAAATCAGCAAACCGTGCTCTTTGCTCATCCATCCATGAAGACCACGGAGTCTGTCTGGATTAATTTATGCCTCTGCTCCCTCAAAAGCAGGAGGCAGGAGGATAAGTGCTTGTAGGCCGGCAGGGTATTTTTTGCTTTCGTGAGACGAACGAGCGACAGCGCACAGTGGGAAAAGCTGGGGCCTCACCCACATGGCTGCAGTGTGCAGCACGCCGGCTTCCTTTCTTTTGATCTCTCTCACCTTTGCGCCTGTTCGCCACCTCCTTCCATCATCCCTCGTTCTGTCACCACTGATATTTCCTGACGTTTGTAGCCACCTTCCCTCCCTTTTTGCCTTTCTGCTTTGCTGCCTCTCCCTACCTTCCCCCATACCTTGCAATCCTCCCTGCTTCAATCCCTTTTTTTCTCTGCCCACCAGGTTCCCTTTGCTCTATACCTTCTCTTGCATCCCCCCTCCATCTACCTCCATGTGCACCAGCTATACTCCACCCTGCCTTCCTCTCTGGATCCGGCTCTTCCTTCATGTCTCTGGCAACCCTTGCTTCCTCTTCCTCTTCCTCTCTCTCTCACACTCTCTCCTCCCTGCTAATATGACTCATACTGGCTAACATTTAAGAAGCAATCAAGTGGCATTGGAATCCAGTGCGCTACGAGTCCGATAAAATCACAATCACTTTGAGATAGCAGCAGGTAACCAGCCCTGCTGAAACACAGAGTGAAGAGCAGGAGGGTGCCACCTTCTTCTCCACCCGCTTCCATTCAACACTTTCTTTTTTTATTATGATTCTCTGCTGCTGAGACTAGCCATGCCAACACCAGCCTTTCACACCCTTTAAATGAGTGCACACTTCATAGTACCCTCAATTGACAGCATCCACTTATAAAGCTGGAGGGCTATGATAATCCATTTAGACTCATTTATTCCCATTGTATTCCCTCAAGGCCACTGACATGATGGTGCTGTTCACTCAATCCGTACCCCACCCTTTTTCTCCTCTCTGTGGAAATTTACTTTCCTGTATCACCATCTCTGCTCAAGATAGCAGAAGTACAAAAGGCACCAATACCCCCATTCAAAGGCATTAATTAAGAGCAGGCATGTTGGTCTAATTAACATGAATCATCATTAACAATGGTGGACTAGAGAGTTCAACATAGCTCCTGAACAAAATGAAGGGACATTTCAGAGACACAATACAGAACCTGTCAAGTGCCTTTCAATAATCTTTCACTTTTTTCATGTGTACAATCAATACGAGGGGATGCCGGGCAGCCCAGGATCCAGTTACAGTCTTGTGCCTCTCCCTGCGAGTACAGTGTGAGGTCTGTGAGGCATTGTGGTGACATCCATTCATGCAGGATAATCACATTAACTAGGCGTGTCTGGGCTGCGTTGAAAGACTTCTCTAAAAGACAAGAAAGGCCCCCGAGTCAAAGCAAATTACACCCACGTTTCCTCTAATCTCTCCTCGAGCATCCTGATCTGGCTACAAAGCAACAGTCACAAAGTTCAGAGTTCACAGATGCATCATTATGTCGTTACGAAGGAGCTGAAAATATTGATGGAGAAAATCAGAGCAGTTTACCGGTTTGGTTCTTCTTATGCAGCACAGCATAGTTGTAGTTGTTGTATCCTCCCTTTTTTCTTCTCTGCTTCTTTCTTCCTTTTCACTTCTACTCTCTCACCCTCTCTCTCTCTCTCTCTCGCTTTTGTGCACACACACTCTCTCTCTCTCACTCTCTCTCTCTCGCTCTCTCTCACTCTGGCTGTATCAACAGCTAAGCCGCCTAGTGCATTTACTCATCCCAGTTTGCACACACAGGCTCTTTAGTCAGTCTGCCTGGGCACACCTCTCTCTCTCTCTCTCTCTCTCTCTCTCTCTTTAAACCCCTCCCTCCTCCTCTCTCCCTCCATCCCTCTCTCCTCCCATCTTCCCTTCACACTATTCCCCTCCTCTTTCCCCTCCTCTTTCTTCTCTTGCTCATAGTGATGAACCCCCCCACCTCTTTTAGATCAGCACTCCTCTCCTCTACATCTTGTCACCCTCCTCCTCCTCTCTTTCAGCCTGGCTCCAGCAAAAGCTTCAGCCCCACCCTAAAAAGGTTCTCGCTTAATGACTGAATACCTGCAATGCTCCTGTACATCTGTTTTTTGTATTATAGTCCTTTATTTTTGCAACCCAATCTCTACTTTATCTCCTCTCCATCCACACACAAAACGGGGTGTCTTTTTCTTTAAATATAATATAAATATTTTAAAAAAAGAAGCTCCCAAATGTAAGCTGCCTCCTCTGATTGCTCAGACTCCCTCTCAGACTGTGTGTTATGGACTCTGGATCCCTGATCAGCGATATGAGCCTGCAGGCTCTGCATCCAAATTGTCCTCAGCATTGCCAAAACCATGTTTTCTGGCACAGCCGGATCTCCTGCCAGAAGAGACGTGTGAAAGAGAGCAGTGATCACACACACACACACACACACAATGTGCTCTTAGGACACGTCACCCGCACCACCAACCAACCCCCCCATACCCAGCGCACTCTGTTCTCATGGAAACACCAGCAGATAGACGATGAGAGCAGAGGAGAGAGAAAGGGATGAAGGTAGGAGGAGGAAACAAGAGGGACGGGTGTGGTGGACGAGGCATGCAAGGCAAACTGCCCCCCTCCCCTTTTTTTTTTACCCCCCGATCTCTGTGCTCACATTTGCAAATGTGTGCACACGGTTTAATGAGCAGGCACCATGCATGCATTACCCCACAACTACATTTATAACCATTACGGTACAGTGATGCTTGCAGGCGCATGCTCACGCAAACACCCACACTCTGTATTTGTCTTTCATAAGACACACACACACACACACACACACACACTGTGGTGACAGAAAAGTCCCCACCCCCGCTCTGACAGCAGCGAGCACCAGCAGATGCTACAGACACAATGAAGATGGAGGGAGGGATGGAGAACAGGAGGAGAGACAGAGAGGGAGAGGTGGATGGAGGGAAGATGATGACGAGGAGGAGGTGGAGGAGGAAGAGTCCTGAGGGGTTGTGCTCTGCTATTCTTCTCTCTTACAGGATTATTCCACATCCAGTTCACTGAGGGGAAATCATTAACCTGCACCGCTGAGCCTCAGTCTTCCTGGTGGTCTGCTGCTGCTGCCACACAGGACAACCGAGCATCGTTACTACATCATCATCTGTGTGTCATCATGTTCTATAGCCGACTGTATGACACAGGCACTTTTCTCACAAAGAGCTCTGCTGAGCATGCACAGGCTTACTGCCCTGCTTTACTTTACATACAGCTGCCAGCTCACAGTCCTGCTGGGTCATTTCACTATTTCACTGGAAGCACTATCAGACAAGGGTCAGGTCAAGGTGTCTGAGGCCTCCAACTGAGAAACAGGTGAAGAATTAAAGGAAAAACCTTAGTGGAGAAACATAGTGCAGTGTGAGATAAGAGATGACATGCTACGGCCTTCACTTGTCAACTGATGAGTCGTGATTCGTCAATGAATTGATTAGTTGAAGCAATGGAAATGGTCAATTCTTTTCTTTTTTTCTTAGCAAGAAAAGCAAAATCATCTTCATCTTCTCTTGTAATAATTTGTCTTACACAATAACAAAGCACTGTTTCTGACAGCTTAAAAACCTGTTCTGTTGGCTCAACACTTTACCAAGAAACTTCATGTTTGTCACATATATGCATATATTTATGTATTGTGCTGTTCCATCCTATTTACTTACATGTAGAGTACTTTGATCAGATAAACTCAACAACAGGTATTCATTACACATTGATGAAGAGGTTCACAGCATCCACATGTAAACATCAAGTAGCAAATCAAATCGAATGCCCACTCTGAGAACAATGAGTCCTTTAGGAGAAACATTACCACAACACAATCCTTTAACAAATAACTGTGCTCTCTAAATGAAAAATAAAAATAAAAAAACACTCAAACTTCAAAGATGCAAATCAAGCTGATGTCAGGGCGGTTGACAGTTAGAGTTGGAAGAGATGATCTCTGAAAACAACAAATCTGCAGTCCCAGCAGGCCAGCAGTTAAGAGCAAACTGAGCTAACTAATGTAGCTCCTCTTCAGCATCCCATCTCAGTATGCTAATCTATGTCCAGCTATTTGATTGTCCTGTTAAGCAGCTGAATCTGCTGCTGCACTGACCTCAGGGATCAATAATGTCACACTGTCTTGACAGTATTGAAAAGCAGTCAAGAGGCGTGTGGCAGCGATTCACTGTCACTGAAGCTCACTGCGGTTACAAAGTCATTTTTGTGATTACAGTTTAGCTTATAATTTAACATGAATACTCAGAAATGGGATGTACAGCTTTATATATAAATAAAGCATACTATAAATGCCATAGGTGATGAAAGAACACCCTGAAAGTACATATGAAATCAGTGCTTATACATAAATGAAACAAGCCTATTTTTACATTATTGCCAGTTCACCTTTGAATAGTTGTTGTTTGTTGTGTTGTACATCAACAATGCAGTCTGTCCTTTCAGATAGACAGTGATGAAGCTCCTCATTTGCACCATGAAAGGTCACTGTATCTGTGAAAGACAAAGAGACTCACATGTGTACAAACTGCAGATAGTCTTACACTGAGGCAGTATAAAATATCTCTACAGCATTCAGCTTAAAACAACCAGAAAACGTTTTAAAATTGTCACAGGCTGCAACATTTATTCATCCACAGACATAATGAATAGCTTGAGATGTTTGAAATGAAATGAGTCTAGCATTATTGCATTAAATATTAGTATTGGTGATACATAATGGATGTTATCATGGCTAAACAGAAATTAATGGAAGCTGTTGAGTAGATGGCTTTGAAAATATCTCTACCCTAAAATACCTGCCTACAATACAATTAGATCAAATATTTATGAAGGTATTCATGCCTATAAGCCTGCTGAAAATATTTTTTTTCTTTAGCTGTAACCGATCTTCTACATGAAAAAAATCTCAAATCTCTCTCTCTCTCTTCAGTGTGTTTCACTTTTTCAAACCAATAAAGATTTATATGCCGTACAAACGCCTAAGAGGCTCCATCCAAAGCCAGAAGCCACCACATTATATTTTATTGCCCATTTAACCAGGAACATAATAAAATGAACTATTTACAGAGCAATAATCATGTATTCCTTCCATCTATATCCATTCATACATATTGTAGATACAGGCAGTAGATTAAGCCCATGTAACGTGAGACTAGTTCAACCAAAACTGACCAATTTAAAGGATTTTAGATTTTCAGGTATTAAGTGTTTAACAAAAAGACAAATAGATAAAATATTTTGATGATGGATCTGACCTCCAGGTTTGGAACCACAGGTTTAATGGTGAGCACCGGAGTATTTCCTGAACAAACATGCATCTTTTCAACCAATCAAAAGGACTTATGTTTGACACTTATGGGCACTGAACAGACGACATACCTTGGTGTTATGTTCAGGGACATCACTACTCAGCAGACTTCCTGTGGGGGGGAGCTGGTTTGAGGTTGAGCCATCTTCAGTGGGTCTGGCTTCCTCTGGATGCTGCTGTTTGGGAGTTTTGTACATCACTGTTAAGATGATGATGATGACATTATCTGTACACCAAGACTTATTTCTAACAACAAAAACGCTGAAATAAATTTGGATGAGTGAGATCGACAGCCCTTCAACGAGGAATGATCCTTCTAAACTCAAATACAAAGAGTTCACTACTCTTCACCATTTTGAACAGCAGTGAGGAATTTAAACTGAATTCACCTTTTTAGACTCAAATTTGAGCCAGAACACTGGACTTCACTGAGAAGTCAGGAATTAATCCAGACTAACAAACAACTACTAAAATACATTTTTCTGATGTTCAGGAAGGACAGGAAATAACTGGAATTTAACATCTCAATCAAAAAATAATAATGTACTTCTGTGTTTTTGCTTTTTTTTTTGTAAAATCATAACTATAATTATATTTTGGCATTAAATATATAAGTTTGATTGAAGAGCTTGTACATACTGGTGGATTATCCATTCCTGCATTATGTTAATTTAGGAAAGCTGAGGTGGTCTAAATGTATTAAGCACTGTATATCTACAGTGACAGTAAATCTGTAAATGTGACTGATGCTACTTGTCAGTGATGATATTATATATCCCATCACCATGGTGACCAGGAAGTCTGAATGACCCCCTCCTCAGCAGCACTTGCCCAGAAAAGTCCAGGCAGTCAGCGGCACATTTTCCTTCTTCAATTTTTAAAATGTTTTTTTTTTCATGCCTGACATGAGTAAGCTGTTGCCATGGTAGTTCAGATGAAGCAGGAATGATAATTGTTTCACCATAGAGGTGTGTGAATTATTAAAACCTAGAGGGCATGAATGGAGCTGCATTAGAAATGGAAAAGAAATGAGACAGAATGAGGACTTTACTCTGCCTTTCATTGGTGGGTTTTTATTACGTCCTTTTATGACTCTGGAGTCCCACGACTGCAAAAATGAAACAGATGTTGATGCAATTTGTGAGTGAAGCTACGAGACTCCAGCCTGTCCTCGGAGTTTTAAAGGAATATTCAAGAGCATTCATGAATAGTACAAAAGCCCAAACAAAGACAGAGCAGAGGAGAAAATGGTGGCCACATAAGCTTCACCAACAAACATCAATCATGCATCAATTTAATGAACAAATTATTTTAATTAACTTGCTGGAAGCAGCCTTTTGAAAAGTCATGCTCATCCCCTCACAAAGCCAAAAGAATCAGCTCTTAAACTATTTATTCAGGCAAAAATGTTGCTAAAAATGCATTAAGCTGTGCATCCAAAGCAAAGACTCAGTCCTGTTACAACACATGATCCAAACTCATACGTCCCCAAAATATACTGAGTAGTCAGGTGGCACACACATTTACTGCTGATGTTGAAATAATGACACTAAAAATCTAGGAAATATTCTGTACAATATACTGCATAAATAGTACTAGGTGGTCACTCAAAATCATTTATTTTCGGTCCAAATCTTAAGGATATAACGGAAATGTTCCACCTCAGATAGACAAGGACACTGACAGATATCATACAGCCACTGTGACACAGGCAATAAATTATTAAACAAAACACATTTATCTCCTTCACAATAAGAAAAAAAATATATATATCATCAAGACTACAAGCTCTAAAATAAACAAATAAAGACCTCTGGCTTGGAAATTCAAGAGCTTGTAGGCATCAGTAAATACAATTATTGACATCGTTTGTATCATAACTCAGATTGAATGTGTCGCTCCACATGGATCACCACAACAAGTAAACATCACCAAAGTGTGTGAATGACTGTGGCAAAGAAGACAATGAACCCAGCATTGATTTCCATCAGTACCTCCCACAGTGGGTGGAGACGGTGCAGTTACACCTCCCAACCACAAGGGTCCCTCTAGAACTGAGACTCTGCATAGTCTTCATCCACAGGAGGCCTCTTCTTTAGGTCATAATACTCATCCTCATCCTCCGAGTCCTGGAAAAGACCAGAAAACAAGTCAGACATCAGACACTAGACCCAGACACAAAACTACCACACTGGAAAAATCTATATTTTATAAACCCTCAAGTCCTGTTGTCAGACACAGAGGGCATGTAAAATTAAACGTGAAATGTATCTGGCAGACACATCTTATTCAGATATTTATGAGTTGGAAGAGTGACGTATAATGAAACGTTCTGTACTGTACCATCATATATAGGTCACAGCATGAGACCCTCTTTTCTTTGGCTCCTGCTGGGTGGATGCCATACTCCTCTCTGGTGAAGGCAGAATGGACAGCAGAGGCCGTTATTAATAATAATAACAATAATAATGACAGTAATCACACTCACAACTGACACAAAAAACATGTATATGACACTATACAGGGAATAAAAACAACCATACACTCATCAGGTTACTACTCGTTATTTACACCAAAAGAAATAGTGGTGTCCTGATCCACTATTGATATCAGCTATCAGTCCAATATCAGCAAAAAAAAAAAAAATCACCAAAATCAGATTATATGGGCACTACGATACCAGCAGTCCATTCCAGACGCCACTCCAGCTCTTCTATCCAGCAGCGTTGCTTTTATTGGATTTATTGGGGTTATTTTTCAGGGTCTTCTAATTTATATTTTATTTATTTTATTCAACTGTATAATATTCTTATGTTCTTAAGGATAAATTCATGTAACCCATTGGTTAATAATAAATGGATCAGTTGTTCTCAGACCTACTGTTCTGTTTGAGTGATATCACTTGCTCATGACTTTTCTAATATTCCATACTACAAAATAAGCAATAAAAGTCTGTACGATTAGTGCTGATATTGTATCGGATCAATATCGGTATCGGCCAACACTCAAGGCTGCAATATGGGTAGACAGACACCCCTAAAAAGAAACGTCTGAATTTTGTGCAACTATTTAAACCACTATCTGGTTATTTTGAAGCTATTTAGCTTAGCTTAGAATAAAGGCTGGAAACATGGGAAAGGCTAGCCTGGTAAACCTAGTCTGAGCCCATTCTGATTAACTTTCCTCACAAGAAATAGTATTATATTATTAGATGTAAAATAATCATGAGGCACATAGTTGGAAATTTGACTGCTTTAAAACGGTTACAGGATACTGAATGACTGGACAGTTGGGGCATCAAAAACTTTTATGTGTTCCACAAAAAATCAGAGCAGTGAAAAGAAATTGTAGTACCCAAACCAAAATAAAATCAGGAAAAACAAATACAGAACTAAATTATAGGACCTAAAGTGTGCTCAGTATTTCCATGACCTTATCCAAGTTATTAATGCAATCTGTTATGTTTTACAGAGTAGCACCGACTTGTTTAACATCTGTATTCCTGTATTACATCAGTCCATAGAACAAATGCCAGTTCCCATTGGACTGCAAAACCACAGCCTGCAGATCAGTTAATTGCACACTATCTACAAAAGGCCGGCCTGCTCAAATCAAACCTTAAATTACCGTTTAACCTTCATCAAATTTGCAATGCAGAGGCACATTTCCAAACATCAATGACTGTCACAACCCCCAGGAGACCCACAGCAGAAACTGGTTGAATAAATCTACTCACCCCTCTGTGACCTCTATGGGCGATCTGTAGGCCTTTGATTGGCTGCGGCGTTTCTTGGGACAGAGCATCCGTCCAATCAGAATGAGGGTGATGACGGCGGAGGGGAGGAGGATGAAAGCGAGAAGGACCGCAACGTCAGAGAAGCGAATGCTGGGCGCTGGGGTGGAGGACGTGAGGTTATTGAAAAGACATTAGCGAGCTGTTTGTGACCACACATGACATCACACCATGCTCACTAGCAAAAGATTTAAGTGCACAGAAAAAACCACACATGCACACCTCATACAGCAGCGCCACAGGTGTCACTATGTGGTAAATATGATAATCATCACTTCTTCCCAGACTAAATAGGGAATAGTTGGACATGAAAATGTGCTTTTTCACCTTCTTACCAAGAGTCAGATGAGAAGATTTAACACCACTCTCATACTGTCTCTGTAAAACTGAAGCTGGAGCTTAGCTTAGCACACCATAGCATAAACAGTGAAACTGTTGTCATTAGAAAAGTTTAATCATTCTAAGTGTGATGACAACTATAAATTTAGGTCAAAACATGAAGATCAGCCTGTTAGCTCTTTGGGTGCCATAAAGTGGTGAAAGTGTCCTCTATTCTACCTCTGGTAAAACAAGAATGGAACAAGGTAAAAACAAACTTTTTTTCATGATGAAATAAAATAGAGAGGCTTTTCTTTCATTTGAGCTATTCAGTGTTTTCACAGTCATAGCACAAAATATTCTGTGCATCATGAAAGATGACTCAAAATGGCCAAAAACGCTGGAACAAGGCACTTTTGTTTTAGAAAATGGCTGGCACTAAATGAGTAAGTTAGATCTGATGAGCTGTCCTCTGCGACATCCCTGCTAAGCTGCCAGGAAAGGCTAATGCAGTATTTATGAGCCAACATAGGGAACATCATGACAGGCTAACACCAAACACAAAAAAATATGTGGCAGGAGCTGCACATGATTCAAATTATTTTAATATTGATTTAAGCTCATCCATGTCTGAAAAATCACTATACATCAAAAACTCATCTAGTCATCATTTCACTGCTGCTATGCTACATGCATTCAAGCGTGCACACTGTTGGAAGAAGTCCAAATGCACACGGCTGAATATGCACTAAAGGAATTTCAGCATTGTGAGAAGAAACGGCCCCATGTTTACCTTTCGGTGTGACAGTGAGTACAGTGTGCGACGTTGGCGACCCGTGAACATCGGGGGGGTTTCTGACGGAGCATGTGTAGGTCCCATTATCATTCAACGTGGCATTGATCAGAGAGATGGAGGCTTCACCACGTGCTGGGATTCCCTGCCACCGGATACGACCAGTAAACTGACCACTAGGTGGAAGGAACGCCCGTGAGGAGAAGTGGAAAAACTGGAGAAGACAGAAAAAAATGGATAGATATAACATATATTTGCATAAAACATATGTTTTATGTTTTTGGTGGTGGGAGGAAGGAGGAAAAGCTTAAAGTGCATGGCCTTAGTGACTAACATAACTGGATGAGCAAGATCCAGAGCAGACAGAAGACATGTAAACATTCAGTGATGGATTACATATTTGCTTTCAACTGTTTCCTCTCAGACACGAATAGCAGTCTCACCTGGAAAGCAACAACTTCTTACTGCAACTCAATGATTGGTTCTCATCCTCACAGAGCATAAAATAATCAGCACTCCTAAATCAAACTTATTACTTTTCTGCCAAGGAGAAAGTATGTGGAGCAACAGGCGGTGGGACAGATGGTGGTGGGACATTTTCTTTTGGCAATATTGTTGATAGCCGAGAGAAGAAGAAGGCTGCCTGCTCAGTCTGAGAAATGTGAACAAAAATCTGATCAAGACCAAGAAAATGCATCTGAACTACAGGTGTCTATAAAGCTGAATTTTGTTAAGCATTTGCCACATAAGTCTGTCTTCAACTGCAAACTCCATCTCGCCGTTACGCCCACGTCAAGCTGACCCAGACCTCTCCACACCATGACAGTGTGCTGTGTGTGGGTGGAGAAGGGGGATGGAAATACTACAGAACAATATATGTTTTCACCGACTAAACTAGACAGTAGAGTTTGTGTTTTAATACATTTCACAACACACTGGTTAGTCACATGTAACCAGAGACGTATAAATCCAAATGTAAAAACAGACCAATAGGCCTACTGTTTGTGTGCTGTATTGTCTTATGTTGTCATTTTACACAAAAGTATTAACATGTACAAAATCAGGGTTCTAATAGAGCTGAACAACATATTTAATCCTTTTATTCGCTGGTATAAATGAATGCAAAATCTAGACAATTTTCCCAACATACACACACACACACACACACACACACTTAACAGGACCAGGGAAAAAAAAAAAACTCTTGCATTAAGATAAAAACATTAGTAATGTAATACTGCTGGAAGTACTCCTCCCACTACGTCTTGTACTGAGCTGCTTGAGTCAGATAAGGAACAAGAAGACATCAAGTGGCTTTCAGATTATCTGCAGGATAAGATCAGAGCTACATGGACTTCGTTTATGGCCTAAAAGCACAGCAGAAGGCGGTTATCGATTTTGTCGGAAAACACTATGGATGTTTTTGCATCCAGTCAACTCATGCTGCTCCATTCCAACTTCACACACACCTACTGTATAGCACCCTATTTTAATCACAAACGCCACAACAAATGCACAGACTGTGTGGGTGTCTTTTAGCATACCTGCTAGTTCAGCTCATGTAGGTGCAGCAGCACAAAGTGCAAAAGGGCTGGGTGGAGTGGAGTATAAATCAGAGGGTGTGGTTAATAATAAATACACTGTCAAGCAGTCACATCACTGGTCGCATCGCTCTGAAACTGTTGTGCAAATCACAGTGATGCATGACGACAAGAGCTCAACAAATGAATACTGGGCCTCTCCAGGAAACCATGTGGTGGTCTGGATGGTGCAGAGGGGCGAGGCAGAGCCAGATGGTGTGGGGCTTTTAGCAGTTAATTAGTGCAAAGATGACAGACACTAATAATTTTTTAAAAAATGATCGTTTCAATGCAGTGCTGTTTCAGTCTTAATTCTATGTTGTAAACTATTAGCCTACATCATGTCTAAAATATGACAGCATCATCTGTTCTGTAGTGCAGTTCAAGAATGAAGACTGAACAGGTGATTCTTTTAGTTTAAAGTACAGTAAGATGAGCTTTGATGCACATAATTAACGAGCTCAAGTAATCCAAGGTCTCTGGCATAACTAGGGCTGCTACTTTTGTTGCACTGACAGAAAAGCTCAGATCCTATTGGGTATCAAAAACATTAATCATCCTTTGGTGCCAAATTCTGATACCAAAGTGTGTGATCCATGATGTCAGATGTCGTTATTGACGGAGGGGACATGTCCCCTTCATGTTCATAGTTACACTATGCATTAGCATAAGACAAACATCACCATTTAAACAAAAAACAAAAAAGGGATTAATGTCATTGCAGCAGCAGTGGGAGCCTGGCATTTGTGTGTTTAGACTCATGGTGCGTTCAGGTTGCGCACAAATGTCAGAATTTCCAAGCTCTAAGTCAGAATTTAAATCAGAAGCCCAGTGAAGTCAGATCTCCACCTCGAAAAATCTGATTAATCTCATAACTCTCACATAGAACTCATGCTATCTGCTACTGATGTCAACAGGCGCTACATGTTTTTTTTGTAAGTCTGTAACCCCTAATTTCCACTGGATGCAGAACGACACCGACACCCATCGTCCATCATCTGTTAATACGCACCAAATCCCGTCGCCGTTGTTCTGCATCCAGTGGAAATTAGGGGTAAGGCTGGAAGAGCACTAAACTTTGAGGTTATGTTGATCTTTCCAAATTCACAAATCATGGGCAGCAAACGAAATCCAGCGCCATTAAGGACGGCCCATTCTGACCATCTTCACGCCTCACAATCAAGAGGTTCTGCAACATGCCATGTTTCAGAATAATGGGAATAATTCAGACCATAAAGAGACGAAATGTCCAAACACCAAAAGGTCGTGTCACATCTTCATCTGCAGACCGCTAACAATGCACAGTGCTTTATGACAAGCATTACTGAGTATTATTATTATTATTTAAAACATTATTCTAGTGGCTCTTTGCATAGCTTTAATCATCTGTAATGTTTTTAGTAATAAACACAGCAATGTTTTCCAAGTACTGGCACTCAGAAACACAAATATCTCTGTCAGTACCACCACACAGTGTAGTGGCAGTAATTTAAACAACTGCCAAGTTAATCAAATCCTCTTGAAGCTTATTCAAGTATCATGCATGTATATTGAGGCAATACATCTGTCCAATTTTGGCAAGTGTTTATAATGTTCAAAATTAAATCAACAGTATCAGCTTGATAAGTTTTCATGATGTTACCAAACTAACATGAAAAAAGTTCCATAAAAAAATATCTGTATAAGACAACATGCAGAAAAATAAGCACATTTCTTCTTATTTATTTGCAAATTTCTCTATTTGTAGGCCTAATAAGGCATTATCTTATCTTGTTTAGAATGCGTACAATTAGTATTTGTTTTCCTGTCAACAGGGAATGTGCAGGATGTGTGTAAAAAATGTTTTGGAAGAATTTACTATGAAACAAAAGCATGTCTAGTATGATGTGGTGGTTTACCCACACTAAGAATAAATGTCAACATGGATAAAAATCAAAAGCAAACTGAACCTCCTGAACAATCACAGGCAGTGATGCAGTTTTATGGTTTTACAACGGTGCGTCTATCAGCTGCCTTGTTCAGACAGACACAGTGATTGTTGAGGACTTGGCAGAGCTCAGTCTACATGAGAGCAGCTTGAAGTCACTGACTGTGAGAGTCTGCTCAGTCTGGAAACAAACATTAAACCTGACGATCCTTTTAAAGTCACCAGAAACGCAGCAGCTCGGCCAAGGCCACTGGATTGTTTTCAACTATTCCTCAAATATATACAATGATTTAGAAAGAAGCCTCCACACTGACTTGCCATATTAAAAAAAAAAAAAAACACTATTAAGTTTTAGATCATTCACTTTTAACATTATTCAGCAGGATTCCATTGCCATCTCCTCCAATTTACCATCAGCTTTCTCTGATATCTGACTGAACATTGAGCCTCTCTTCTCCAATCTGCAAAATGAAAATGCTCATCAGGACTGAGTTAATTATGCAAGTCACTGAAGCACTGCAGCAATTCAGATTGACACTAAAGCTTTGGCTGCAATATTACATTTTGTGCTGAAGCTTTTCACATGCTTATTCATGGTCTTTCCCAGCGTGATATACGACTGGGAACACACAGGCCAATCAACCAGCCAAAACTGCTAATGGAATTGGACAGAAAGTAAATGAAGGCTTAGAAATACAGAAAAAAAACTTCCAGACTTGGTTCCATCTGTGGGTCGTATCAGCAAACTGCCACAAATTATTTATCTGTGATAAAAAAAACAAAAAAAAAAATTGGTTGGGCTGAGTCGAAGGAAACAGGCACTGGTGTGGCAGCTGGCACTCCTTTAATACCTGTGCAGTTCAGTGAGGAAATACCATACCACGCCATCACGTGCACATGTGCTCCTTCTTCTTCCTCGACACACTTTCAGACTCTTAATGACTAAACCAACAGCACTCCATATCAGCGGAGCCACAAAACATTAGTCTCCACTTAACTCTGAGTGCTCCTATAGGAAATGAGGCCATATAGGGTTGCAGCTACCACACTATGGATTCCCATGTTCCAAATGCAATTACATAGAACCGCACTTGATGGCTATCTTCAAGTACAAATGGAACTGCTTAAATTATGTGGTGGATTTTTAGTAGATTGGCCACTGAAACTGAAGCCGGAGTGTGCAGGGTTCGAGGACTGAGTGCAGTTATGGGCTTAGATGGCTGCATCTGAACGCATTTCAAACAAGACCGCGAGACCACTGTGTAGGAAGGGGTAATATGATTGCCGACCAGCCGGGCTTTCCTAGGGAGGCCTCCGGAAGACTGCGCTAGAACATCAATAGTGATGCTGATAAACCAAACGGTATCCGAGACTGACCTGAGTTTGCTTCAGAGTGCATGAAAGTTCAGAACATAAAGGAGGTCAAGAATGCAAATAAAGCAGCCAGATATTCAAACAAGCCATGTTTGTACAAAATGAGCACTGGGAGTCAAACACCTGCACGATGTGACGTCTTAAAAATGTAACAGAAAACTTATTAACTAACTAACCAACTAACCAGGTGATTGTCTTGATTATTTGACTAATCGTTTGCTTAAAAAAATGTCAGAAAATATTTGTTCACACACAAGTTTGCACTATTAATGCCAGGATTATTTTTTATAATAGAAGTGGTTAATGAGAACCTGCATTGCTACATACAAGTTACATCCCAAAACAATGCATTAAATGTGAAGATGATGATGCTGGGTTCCCACACACCCTGGAAAACCTGGAAAATGATTGACCAATTTTCCAGTTATTGAAAACATTGAAAACTAGAAAAGCACTCAGAGAGCGCAGACCTCCACCGAGGCAGCTTTTTTTTATTTAAAGTTACCCCCACCGCCAAGGAGGTTATGTTTTCACCGGGGCTTGTTTGCTGGTTTGTCTGTTTGTCGGTTTGCAAAGTAACTCAAAAAGCTATGGACAGTTTTTGACAAAATTTTCAGGACTGGCCGGAAGTGGCCTAACTTAAAACCGATTTTTGGTGGTGCCATTGAATCGGATCCGATCACCACCAAAAATGAATCAGTTTTAAGTTAGGCCACTTCTGACCAACCCTGAAAATTTCATCAAAATCTGTCCACTGTTCAATCTGTTTTTGAGTTATTTTGCAAACCAACAAACAGATAAACAAACCCCGGTGAAAACATAACGGTCAAATGAGAAAAAAGGTCAAATGTCCTGCAAACAGTTAAGGTATCCTGGAAACTTATTCACAAGGCATGGGGAGGATAAATAATTTTCCAGGACCTTTTTTCTCATTTTCCATGTTTTCCATGGAAAATTGGTCAATCACTTTCCAGGTCTTCCAGGATGCGAAGGGACATAAAAGCAGTATATTGTGTTCATTTTCATGGTAATTCAGATAACTATTTGCTCACAGTCTGTGGAGGCCCTCCACTCTGGGGCCGATATGACCAGTCGACAGTCATCTTACTCGTCGGCGTACTGGAGGAAGTGAAAGTGCAGGACAATGTGACGGCATCCCCTTTAGATGCATGGAGTTCTGCTGGAGTATAAACCGTGATGGAGGAGACTGGAGAAGGGGCTGGTGGTGAAAAGGTGAAGAACACAAAGAGAGGAGGACACATTGTGAGTTTACTCACTTACTGTAAGCTAAACTGTGAATCAACAACTTTACAGCATGCACAAATATGCCCGCATTGTGGTGGCATGAAAGTGTTGGCACAGCACATTCCTCCTGATGGATATGCTGAACAGAGAGATATTCTCATACTAGTTTCTCAGGCTTGTCCCCATGACCAAGAGCTGAATACTGACAGCTTCTTTTACAACAGAGCCTTTAAAGAGTAAAAAAATGAGTGATTAATTGGCTGCTTTTAAATGTTGGGTTCAACAGCCTGACAAAGATGAATTCATCTCTCTTTCCTTTACATCACATCACAGAATATCTGTACAAACTATTGGGCCAATCCTCTCTGGACCTTTAATGTCGGGAACATTTTACAGTAATCCATCTAATAGTTCAGTACAAACTGGTGGACTCACTGGTCCTAAATGTACTAAATATAACTAACTAAATAACTTAATATATTAGAGATTTGTGACATCACAAATGAACACTTAAATCTGCTTCATAATAAAAAACTATAATGTGGGTCCTTTAACATCAGCCAATTATGGAAAACTGTCTCTATCTGCAAGTCGATTTCCCTTTAGAGACATTAAGACACAGCTGTCTGTAATGAAGCCGTCCTCCATTTTAAAGCCAAAAACCACCTTTTCCTCCAGGGATGAAGTGGCCAAGTATCCCATCTTAGATTAACACCACTGTTTCTATCAGAGGCCGCAAAATCCATGATAAGGTACAGAGTTTATCTCACTACAGAGTGTGTACAAGATATTATGTGATCTGACTGATTTATCTACAAAGACCCCAGGGTGAGCGAGTCAGCAACACAAACAATCTCTTTATAAAAGTAGAAAATCAAGCAGAGGAGCCATGAAAGCTGAACTGCTTGTTGATTGTGTCAACCAAATAATTAGTAGTGGAACATTTTGGACATTTAAGAAGAAAAGTAAGAAGGAAGCCATCATATTGTGATAGCACTTGTTAGACACTAGGGGTGGGTATTGGCAAGGACCTCACGATACGATACGTATCGCGATACTTGAGACATGATACGATATATTAATGCTTGGGCTGGGTATGGATTCAATATTTCAAGGTCCAGATTCGATTCGATTCACGATTTGATATTGATTCAGTCAGGGATATTTCAGTTAAAATAAACACTCATTTATTTTCTGCCGTGCCGAGTCCACCGACTGGGTTTCCAGGTGATTGTCTCGTCAAATGGTTGCGAAGATTCGTCGTATTGCCGCTGTATTTTATCTTCCCTTTGCATATTTTGCATACTAGTTGTTTTTTGTCCAACTCGTCATTTTCTTCCAACTTCTTAAATGGGAAATGCATCCAAACATCAGCTTTTAAACTCGTCGGCGGTGCCTGGAGAGGTGGACTCGCTTCCGCCATGTTTGTTTGACTGCTGGCAGGAACATCTCATGAGATCTTGTTCCTTGGAAAGCAGCACTAAACGCTGATCACAAGAGACTTCTTCTTCTTCGGTTTCGGCAGACTAGACGTATGTATGGAGATTGATGCCCTCAGGTGAGACTGGCAGGCAAGTTTACACTTCAGGCTGCTTCTCCGCACGTCCAATGAAGAAAAAAATACGCAAGTTAAAAGATCGATCTTTGGATTTTATGAAAAAAATTATCAACCATTTAAATGAGCCAATTTTTTTAACCCAGCCCTAATTAATGCGATATTATGATATTTTCCATAGATCACTGAGAAATTTAAAATGCAAGTACAGTACATATATTTAAGTTTTTATTTCAACATGCGGAAGTTGCTTTGGATTTACAATTGGCCCAAAAGATGATTTTATTTTATATTAAAAGGGACACTATGTCATTTTTAAGTATTTTATTACCTCAAATCAACATTTTCATTCATAAATAGATCCTCATTGGTGTAAAATAACATATACCAACAATCCTCCTGGGTGGAGAATCAGTTATCTGTCTTTACATAGAGCGGGTCGCTCATACGGAGGCTTCCATGTCTTTCCGGTCTATCAAAAACTACGAACTGCTGAGAGGGACATAAAGCACTACCTGCTAGTACCCATAGGACAAAATGCATTTCTATGTTTGCGATTCACTTTTCACAGAGAAGCAAGGTGGAGACGCCGGTTTTACACCGGATCTGCGGTGATAGTGGCCGCCCGGGAGTTGACCCATTCCACTTACCGTAGTTCCAACCATGTTGCAATGCACGCAAAGTCAAATTTACCCACTAGATGGGAGAAAAAATGACATAGTGTCTGTTTAAGAAATTAAAAATCGATGTTATATCAGAAGAAAAAGTATTGCGATAGAGTGTCATACTGATATTTTCCCACCCTTACTACACAGGAGATGTGCTGCTGTCCTGGTGTGACCCTGACAGTAAGGAGTGATGTGCTGAGTCTCCGTCCTGCAGAAACTGTGCTCTGGGGACAAATGTAGTGAATCTTGAGTGTAATTAAATAAAGACAAGCTGTAATGATATTAATGTGGCACTGCCTGGTCCTGACTGAGACACACAGCAGCCACTGAGCTCTCATTCGTGCTATTTCAAAAGCAGGTCAGCTGATTTGTGATGTGTTGAGACAAACGTCCATGTTTGTAGTGTAGCTGGCAGAAAGACAGCAGCTCATACCTCCTGTCAGGATCACTGCTGACACTGTGCTGTAGCCACACAGCATGTGAGCTACACCAAACCTTCATATTTTAACCGTGTAGCTCATCAGCATGATTACTCATGTTATCACGGGTGGTTAATAAGAGCTATATATTAACTTCACACGGTGTTAGCATTAAGCTAATGTGCCCTTGGTGAATACTGAGCTGTAGCTGCGTGGCTAAAGTAAGATCAAGTTAAAGCAAAAAGTTCGACATTGTTACTGAAAACTAGCGACGGCAGCCTGTGTGAGTCATCTGTGCTGTAACGTGTTTAAACGGAGCTCTGGCCTGTTTACTTACCGAGCAAACACAGCGACAGGAGCACACTGAGAGCGCTGCTCCTCCAGACAGGTGGACCCATGTTCAGCTGGGAATAAAACACAAACACACAGAGTCCAAATGTGCGTCAAAGCTTCAGGAAAACACCGTCCATGGTCTATTTTGTCGTGACTCAGTTTCTCCGTTGCGTGTGCAGACTGACAGTCCTACCTGACAAACAGGTGTATCAGGAAGTGACCTCTGCCAAACAGCAGCTGACTTTAAATGTAGGGAGGAGAAAGGTTCTTATAGCTGCCCAGCTGTGCTGTTCATGGTGACTGAAAAGTGTGCTCATGAACTTCATGTGCAGAAAAGTTTTTAATCCCACCAAAATAACCATGTAAACCAAAATCAATCAAAATGTGTTAGAAGGGACTGGACTGGATTACAACCAAACTGTGTCTCAGATACCAGGGAGACATCCAAAAGTATAATAACCATAATGATAATAACAATAACAATACCGGTAATAATATTAATGATTTTAATAACAGTAATAATAATAATAATAATGATAATATGCTGGATCTTTTCAGAACAAATAAATGTTTTTCATACATGTAGGAATAGGATTATTCCTGAAGAGCATGTTATTTGGGCAATTTCATCTCCCCAGAATATATATATTCTGGGCCTCTTTTTAAAAAAAATATTGTATATTACAGCCAACCTCTCAATACCAGGGCAACATCCAAGAGTATTAATAATAATAATAATAATAATAATAATACAGACTGGATATTTTCAGAAAAAAAATAAGCAAATATTTGTCGTACATACAGGAACATGTTATTTAGGCAGTTTAATCTTCCCAGACAGCTTCTGTATGAAATCATGGACGTCCCATGGTCTGTTGGGAGTTCCCTGCTATTCTAGACATATTACTCCACTATCTATGCCTGTCCCCAATCTGCTGTCTTTACTGGAGTAATTTTCTCTAATGGGAGCAGATATTTGTTTTTCGAAAGCCTCTCCTGGTTCAGTCTCACTCTCACTGGTGTCATGTTTTATCTCTTCACCTCATGTTTATACAGAGTCCTTTTGAAGTTTATTTATATGCCTTCATTTGGTCTGGATTGTCAGTTGCATCTTTGCGTCCATCTGGTCTGCCGGGAGCGTTTCCTCCATCGTTTTATTTAATTTCATGACACATCAGGGGATAGTGGATGAGAGCAGCATCCTCTGTTGCTCTGGGTCTTTCTTCCTCGCTCAGATACACTGACAGAATTACAAACCACAGTATATAGTTGGATTTTTATTTGGAGTTAAATGCATAACAGAAAGCAAAACATTTTCCAGACAAATGAGCCTGTGTACAAGCTAATTGTGTCACAAAAACTAATTTGATGTAGTTAATGAGTCTGAGGAAAAATGCTTATTCCTCATGTTTGCACAACTTGATTAAAATGAAAAAGTCTCGCCTGCAGGCTCTAAGGGGCAGTGAATCGCTTGTCATATAATAAATCTAAATTATTCTGTGCATTGCATTGCATAGCTTCTACTGCACGGCACATGAAAATAATTCCTGTGAGAAAAGGTCAGGACAGTGAGATTCAGCCATAATAAAAATACATTTTGGGTGAAATGTTGTGTCTGAAATCAATATTTTATCACTATTTATCTTTTGACAAACATCCAGCAATTTCTGTCGTAGGCCGTGCTTTGCGCATATGTTTGTTTCTTTGCAAAATCCAAATTCACTGCAAATCTCTGAGGATGCAGAGCGAGTTGGGCACAGACTTGCCCCTCCCCACCTCCATTCACAAGTACAGTGTATGCATTGTATCTGCTAACAATATTATGTAAGAGTTCTCACACTGTGGTGGGGATACTAATTCCTTTTTTGAATAGATGCTGAGTTAAAAGAGTTTTCAAAACTTTGCATTGCAGTGTTGCATTTTGTGCCACCATACTAAACAGAATAATGGGTTTCGTAGAGAGTCTGCATCCTCTGTTGGAAGATAAAGTCCTGAACCTGGGTGCTTTCACACACACTTCATTACACTGTGTTGTGTCCTGAGTGTGTGTGAATACAGGGACTCTCTGTCTGGTCACAGTAGAGCGGTTTCAGTTTCAGCTGAGATCTTCTCAGTCACAATGAAGGCTCTCCCCACTTATTGGCTTTCTGGCGACTCTGGTCAACAAGAGACCTGTTCTTCTGTTGTCAACACTGGAGGGGACTAATAAAGGTGATTTAAATTGTTGGGGCCAGACGGCTTATATAATACTTCAGCAGCCAAAAAAACGTGAGAGTCCTTCTTGTCTTTTCATCAGTTTTTATGCACTGGATAGTGGCTGAAAAGCTGTCCGCTGCACTCTGTTGCACTTTTTGTGTTTAAAGGGTTCACATACAGAGACACTTTTTCTCAGGGCTGTCACAAAAAAGTATGATAGTATTACTCATTATCAATAATAGCTATAGGAGGCCCTCTGTACGATGCACTGAGGCAAATAGAGCTGATTCTCCACCTTTAGAGTGAACAGATTAGTAGTGTTTGAGTACATGTAGGCAAGTGTATGTGACACTAAGTGACAGTGAAACAGCAGAGAGGTGATTTGTTTTCTCTTTCTACAAGCTGTCATGCCAAGCCTGTTGTGAGTGTGTAAGTATGTGTGAAGGAATTTAGTGCTTGTCCACATTACAGCAGCAGGTACAACACCCATTCTAAGATGACGAATGCAGGGAGAGAGATATGAAGCAAGATGGAAACCGAGTGGGAGGGAGAGAACGAAAGACAGACGTAAAAGCCTTCCTTCATCAAACAAACCCCAGTCCGTTCTTCACAGAAATGATTCACATGTTGCAGCAGTGAGCGTATTGTTGTCAAGAAAATTAAATGAGTCATGGACAAGGAATGGTTGAGGACACCTCTGCCAGGGGTTTGGTTTACATTTGTCAGCTTGTCGGCACAGAATCAGAATCAGAATAATCTTCAGTCATTGTTGTTCAACATTCAATATGTGGGGAGGGACAGCTGCTAATGTCTGTCTGGTGGTCAACAAATGTTTCATTTATTTCCATTTCTTCTCCTGAACATTCCTACATTCGCCTTTTGGCAAGCACCGGAGAACAGGCATGAACTTGTAGCTTGCAGATGTAATTATGTTTATCTGGGTGGAGAGATGATATTGTTATAATAACACTCAAAATGGAAAGAGCGCCTAGTGTTGTGTTACAGTCTAATGCTGCTGGACAAAATAGCACATCTGCTTTCTCTTCAGTTAATATTTTTTTCAGCACATAAACGTGTCACGTTCACATCCACATACATATATTGCTTCTGTGCATGACAGACTCTAATCAAATCCTATAAAATACCATCTTTATTTCTACCTCAACAACTGATTACTGAGGTGGCAGAATTAGTTGCTCTGAAAGAGTAATTAACGGATGCTTTGGTGATACAAACAAGATAATCTGGAGACAACATTGTTGTTTTATCAGTTCAGCACAAGTGGCCTTTCTCTACAACAAAATGTAATCACTTAGCTTGGATAAACAGAATCTGTCTCCACACACAGTTTAGGTCCACCAGTCAGTAACTAAAGCTACACCCACAGGACTTTGATCAATGCGCACACACACACACACAATGATAAAGAGCAACATATTCATAGCCATGAACAAGCTCATCCAACAAACAAGCAAACCCATTCTGCAGTCACAAAGACAGCAATAAACATATTAGACCTGCAACAAATTAAACAGTGACTCACTGCAGTAATACTTACAGGTAAACAAGTGAAGAGTAGACAGATACTCCATAAGCACAACTGGAGGGAGTGCATTAAAGATAATGATGGATCATAAATGATTCTCTTACATAATAGATGAGTTCTCTCAAATCTTTCCAAGTTGTTGTGTGATTATTTGTTTCATGGCGCTGGCTAGGCATCTGCTTTTGTGTGGTGAAATCTCACGTGACCCAATGTGGTAAACATTTAAAGGCAATTTTATTAGAAAATCATTTTTATATATATATTTATTTATAAAACTTCTATAACAAACAAGTAGAGTCACACTTGATAAAATACTTCTGGCAAATATCTAAAAAATAGGAAAAAAATAATCTATAAACATATTGCTCATTATTACAACACAAGTACAAAATTCTGTCATGAAAAACAAAGAACGACAGGTGTTACAATCATGTTAATATACGTGATGTATTCACAGACACACGGAGAGAAAACATGTTTCAATCAAAGGGTTTTCAGATCTGTGACTGGTGTCTGTGTGTTCGCTCAGATATTCGGCCTTCATTGATGCTTTTTTAACCCAAGTAACCTGATGTGACATGAGCCTCTCAGCCTGCAGTTTGAGGATGAAACTACTTTTGACAAGTGCTCTGAGACTAGCAGGTAATACGAGGATTGTGCATGACTGACTGGAACGTTAGACCTATATTATCCCCCATTATGAACAGTAAAAGTATTAAACATGCATTATGTTGTCAGTTAAAGATGCAGTATGTAGGATCTGGACAGGAAATATGAAAATTCAGATGGCTACAGACAGAACTCTGGGAAACTGTAGAAACATGATGGCTGGCTCGCACTCAGTCCTCATGTAAATAGCTTGATCTAAAATAACAAAATCACAATGATTATATTCTGCCTCAGCCAATACATCCTTCTAAATGTTACACACTGGTCCTTTACGTCAATCAGAGAATGCTTTTGAAAAATTCAGCACCCTCAAAAACGTAAAAGGTCTTTATGTGGCTCATCATTGCAGAAAATAACTTGCTCACTCTGACTACTTTCAGTCATACGTCACAGCTGATTTTGCCACTGACTTCCTGCACTGAACAAGATCCACGTCTAAAACAACAGACAGTTATTGAGCATCAATCGTCTCTTTTCCCCTGCAGGACACTGCAGCCAAGGCAGTTTAAGGATTATAATGCCTGCAGGTTAAATCCAGCATTTCCTCCCTCATGTGGATTTTTCTGGACTATCTGAAAAGTAAAGTTACTCTTCTTTTGATCCTGTTTCAAAGCCTTGATCATCATCATTGCTCTAATCTCTTCCAAACAGAACTTTCCTTCCACTTCTTGGACACAGCAGCAGCACTCTCTTCATCTAGTCTCCACTCTGCAGAAAGTCCATGGGCCTCCTGGCTGGCCTCAGTGTTTCTGACTTTCTGTCTATCCCCACATCCTCAGTCGGAGTCATCCCCGCCATCGTCGTCATCTGAGCTTGGGCCCTCCTCCTCCGAGGAGCTCGAGTCTTTGGTGCTGGGGTCTGAGATCATACCGTCTGAACTGTCAATCTCTATGGACGTCTCTGATAGGTAGAGGTGGACGGCCCTCGATGGGTGGCTGGGACACACAGAGGGGAAAGGGACACATGCATTGGGGGGACAACAGAGCACACACACACACACACAACGGATATGAATTCATGAATGATGCGTTCGTGAATTATTCATGTGCATGCATGTGCATAAGTCACATGCAATGGGGATAGGACAAAGACAAGCAGACAACAAAAACACAGCAACAGGGACGAGGGGTTAGTGTCAGACGGGGTTAAACGTCCAGAACTGAGAGTGAAGGTTGGATGAAAATCTGCATCTGTTTCTTTCCTCAGCCAGTTTTTTTTCAGGAACAGATTTGGTTGCAAGTCTCAATAAATTTAATCAGCAAAGTTGTCAACTCTTCCTGGAGGTGGACTGCAGTATTGCAACACAGTTATGGCGCCTATTACAGACAGATCTGAAAACCCAAGAGAGAAACAAAGCCCAGGACAAAACAGCTTATTGTTCAAAACAGACAATTGTAAAGATTTGCCACTTTAATGGCATTTACAATTCATATTGCATTTAACTATGTGCTCATATTTTTTTACGAAAGTAAAGCTTGAAATGTCTGTTTCCAACAAGTGCTCTCCACGAGATTTGGATTATCTGATAGCACCTTGATCATTTCTGCAGGACATCAGGTTTATAAAACATACAGCAACATAACTTCAGTAGTGAAACAAAACAGAAATGTACACCAGCATCCTACTGTGGATTAAAATAAAACACAGTAAAGTACGGACCAGATAGCTCATATATACACCCGTTGACATGAGGGTTGACAGCTACAGATCATCTGGTGATTAAAACCAAATTTCAATAGAAGAATCTGCTCATTCACTGCTCCACAGTTTCTAGTGTTTGGTGAAACAATATAGCAAAGATGCATTGGTATGTTGGTGGATTGAAATGTATTAGTAGGGAAGTAAACAGCAGGAATACACCATTGTTTGACCTCTACATCATCAAAACATTTACTCTAAACAGGAAATGTGTTTGGAAGCCCATTTAGCTGAGCAGGAAAAGATGAACTGATAAACCAGCTGTTTTTCTCTCCAGTAATGAAAGGCACATGGTGATATCAGAAGAGCAGAAGTCTGGCTAAAGTTCTGTATCTACAGATTCTTATACAAAGGCACGTTCTTAATTATTTATCTATCTACTGACAGCTACCCATCAACTTGTCCAGCTTTAGGATCCAAAGACTGCGGTTGGAGAGGAAGGAGGAAGTGAAACATCCAGTAAGAAAAGAGCCCCCGGCCCCAAGAAGGAGCGTCACATGCCCTGATCCCCAGAGTTAGACGGAGAGCAAAAGAGGACGTGTGTGGTTCTTCTCTTCTTCTCTACATCCCCTCTTCCTCTTACCACACTGTGGGGTCTTTTCTCTCTTTGCGGGGAGCCTCCTCATTCCCCTCCCTCTGTCTCTGCCTCCTCTTCTTGCACCGCCTGCAGGACACAATGATGATGAGGAGGATGACCACTAAGGCGATGCCACCCCCGATGGCCAATGCCAGAAGGACAAGTTCGGAGAAAGAGGCTGTGGATGAGATGGAAAAACCGTAATGCAGACTGAGTGTGCAAAGCAAAAGTAACAGCAGTGCTCAGAGGC
The DNA here is from genome assembly GCA_029721515.1 of Synanceia verrucosa. Classification (NCBI taxonomy): domain Eukaryota; kingdom Metazoa; phylum Chordata; class Actinopteri; order Perciformes; family Synanceiidae; genus Synanceia; species Synanceia verrucosa. The sequence continues at coordinate 25,854,396 of CM056559.1, forward strand.
ATTGTGCATTTGTACCTGTCTGTCTCTTTATTATTATCTTTGTCTGTCTTAGTTAAGGATACAGTGTGAAAAACACCTCCGGTTCTTGCTGATGCTCTCTGTGTTTCTGCGGCAAGGCTGCAAAATCTGTCGTTCTTCTTTCCTCCGGTGATGTGAAGTTGTAAAGAAGAACTATAGAAAGCTATGACTTTATCATACAGCTATGGTGATTAGCACTAATCAGCAAAAATTAGCATTGTAACACGCTAAACCAATATGATGAACATGGTAAAAATTAAGCATTAGCATGTTAGCATAACCATTTCACTCAAAGTGTTACTGTGCCTATAAGGACAGAATCACAGAGCTGTTAGCATGGTCACAGACTGCTTCAGTATTCATTTATAATGGGCAGCTCTGGTCAATAGTCCTGCTTACACAGAGAGCCAGAGTGAAATACATCTTGTGATTAGGAAAGAATACAACAATCACACTGCACAGCCACTTTTTTCACTACTCTTCAAAGGCTATTATGATTACAGGTTTTTTGCTGATTGGATTAGGCATTGCCGTGGTTGATCAAAGAATTCAGAAAACGGTGACAGCTGTCCAAAGCATCACAAGCTGCACGGCATGATTGAATCCGTGGGAAGAGCTGTCGACACTCAGCTATGAACCGCAACATGGAGAACATCATGGAGAAGCTCACAGCTTTGCAAAGGAAATGGATTGATTCGGAGACCAGGATGGACAAAGAGAGCTCGTGTAAATTGGAATGTGGCTACTCGCCCCAAACCCAAACAGTCCCAAACGTATCTATTTTTGGCCTCCTTCTACTATCACTGGCCTCAGCCAAGGCCGCTGCTGCGACAACAACTGCCCTGGAGGAACACGGCAGTGGGACGCTCTTCCCTCACTTCCCATAGACACCTGCTGATTGTTGACTCTGTCTGGGACATGATCAAGGATGTCTCCATGGCAACTTGCGGTGTTATCACTATGACATCTTGCGGACTGTGGCACCAAGATTGTGGTGTCAGGCGAAGCCACTCTCCAGATACTCTCCACATACACAAGTTCTTACATACATATATACATACGTATATATATACTGTATACTGATATGTGATCACCTGTGCTGTAAAATTACATTCATCCATCCTAAGAATACTGTGCTTCATTTGAATCCAATCAATGAATTCTGTAAAACTACTGTCCTCTCTTTTTCAGCAAGAGACAAAAATATATTTTTCCCAACCTGTGGTGACGACACGGAGTCGAATCTCTCCTACCGCTCCATGGACATCCGGCGGATTCTTGACCTGGCAGACGTAAGTGCCGTTGTAAGTGAACTTGACCTGTTGAAGTATGATGGAGGCGTCACGGCCCATGACGTCGCCGGCCCAAAGAACGCGCTTCCTGAAAATGCCCTCTATAGGAGGATATGGTCGCTGTTGGTAGTGGAAGACCTAAGAGTGGGAACATTGATGCAGCAATAATGGATTGTTAGAAAGTCATTATTGTCACAGACATAAAGCCAGACCTGCTGCATCTTTTTCTCTCTGTTCACACATAAGCTGACTTGGACACAGTGTATAGGCAGCCGGATGAGTCACCATCTCCTCTCTCAGTTGGTTGAGGGGGTGGATGCTCTCTGACTATGACAATGAGGAAGGTTTGTTCACACACACACACTCACCGACTCCTCTCGACCTGGTTTGAGGGGTCTGAAGGTCCAGGAGATGATGACAGAGTTGGGGTTGATGGTGGCAGAACTCTGGAAGGTGCACTTCAGACGAACATCTGTCCCATTGACCGCCTCCACATCCCCAGATGTGTATATACGCATCCCGCTGACCCGCAGCACGCCTGCAACATATAGTCATATGGAGTCAATACATGGATAAATGCTAAAAAATACACAGCACAAGATATGCAGAGTGCATTCACCCTCACCCTGCCGAGTGAGTACATACAGGATGAACCCAGTGACCCTGCATCAGCTGCCTACACAGATTCTGCTGCAAGAAAAAACTCAAAGTTGTCACCATAAATGTGTTAGATACATGGAGTTCATGCTGAAACACCACAGATACCACTGACAGTGAGTCAGTAAGTGAACATCTGCTTCATTACTTCCTGAAAGTCCAAACTGATTTCAGGTCAGTAGAGCAAATCTGTGACATTTCATGAATAATAGCCACTTTAGCCACATTACTGCAGCCGTCTGGGTCACGGCTGAAATTGAGAGCCTGCTGTATATTGTGTGGATATGGACTATATCAATCTTTACAGTATATGTGGTAGACCTATTAGATGGAAAATAAATGGAGTGGAAGAGCAGAGAGGGATTGGCAAAGAGTTGACTCCTCCACATAATGATGGATGGAGCTCCTCTGAATTGAGTTAGCGCTAACACACACACACACACACACACACACACACACACACGCACTCTCTCAGACAGAAGAGACATGCTTAATGCTGAGTTCCTGTCTGGCAACCGGTCAGCGTCACATCAGGAGCCAGCCGAGCCGATCGCTCCATCTCCCTGAGATTGCAGAGTCTTTTTTTATCGAGGAAGATCCAGTGAGTGTGTGTGAGTCTGAGTCCCTGTGTAGGTTTTTGTGCAGGCTGACTTGCCCGAAATCACCTGGTCTATTTAAAGAGAGTTCTAATATCAGCAGCCATGTCTAGCCTTATTAGAGTCAATGCCCACGCACACGGCAGACCGTCCGTCTGCAGCTCAGGGCAGCCAAGGCTTGTCCTAACGTCATTTGACAACACTCTCCACATGAGGACCCTGCAGGAGGAGCCAAACACTTGATGAGAGCTCTGCCTATCAAGAAAACTTCAAGCTGACAGAGGAGCTGTCTGAGGCTCCATGCTGCACGACTATAATCCCAGACCGCAGTCTCACCTATGAGATGATTCGTTTTTGTTGATGCAATGAGCTAACATCAGGGTTATGCTGTCTGGGCACAAATGGATGAGATGTAACCTCCAGCTGCTGATTAGTTAAAAGGGTTCATAGTGTTTACTGTGATTTAATTATACCTTTGAGAAGTAAAACCCTAAAACTATGGACTATTTTACAATTTAAAATGTGGTTTAAGGTAAGTGAGGTGCCCTATATTGAATGGCAACAACAAGGCTCTGAGTGTAGAAATAAGAAAAGTCAAAGGAAGGTAATTTGAACCATACTGTTAGCACTGCATTATAAACCCAGGGAGCTGGCTGGGGAAAATGTCAGCGAGGGCTTGGCTCCTCTGGCGGAGTGTTCGCTCCTTATCAGGCTGAAAAGAGTTTCCTGTGGGCTGGGATGAGAGAGCAGGCCGACCACAAGGCATTAAAAACAGACAGTCTTCTCTCTCATCGCTGGGCCCTGACAGCGCTCTAACAGCCTAATGTGGCCTAAATGAGCCTGATGAAACCTGGGAGGAGTGAGGGAACACTCTGCAAGAAAGGCCATCTTTACAAATGATCCAGTCTTAAATGACAACGCAGAAGGAGCAATATTCTGTTTTGTTCTGTTTTTCTGCAGGTAGTGACAGAATAATGGTGTGATGGATGGACTCTGTTTTCTCTCACTTCCTCCTCTACCTGAAAAAATGAAGTGAGAGAATTAAACCTGCACCGTGTTTAGGATATTCATTAGGCAGATAGCATCAGTGCTGGCTGCTGGAAGAAGTGTGTGTGTCTCATTTTCTATACTTCATGTGAAGTTTGATGAAAAAAAGAGGGGAAATGGAGGAGGAGTGGGGGGGGGTCTAAAGGTCATAATTTTAATCCATCCCATACTTTGGTTTATCACTTCGTGCTAATTTACAAATGTAAGCTATGCTAGCACACCAAATAAGGACAGGGAACATGGTGAATTTTACATGAGCGACATTGGCATTGTGAGCATGTTAGCATTAGCATTTAGCCCAATGCACCACTGCAGTACAGCCTCTCAGTCTGGTTTATGTAGAAAAGAGAGAGTCATCAAATCAGCCTTATATCAGGATGGTGCACATAGTGCAACGCTCATCCCTCTCTACCAAACTGCTGAAAAGCTGATGCAGAGATGATTCATCATGCTTCATGTAGCAGCAAGCCATAACACTTCATTTCCAAATTTCTTCCCTTAACCAATCAATTTACGAATTTAAATAAGCGTAGTTAATCTCCTCTCAGCAACAAAAAAGTGAAGCGTTCTGCACCATCCTTTGACGCAAGCTGAGCTGATTAAGAATTGAGGTTAATTAGGCCTTTTTGAAGGCATAACGGATATTAGCAGAATGACAGAACAGTTAAGGCGACGTACAGCGTCTCATTTACAGCGCTAATTTGTCCCCGCGGCTAAAAGTACATGATCGCTATTTAATCGGCCTTTAGCAGGCACTAATGGCTGAGGAGGGCGCATGTCATTACATAAGTGAAGTGCAGAATTTGACTCATTTAGAGAGAGAGGAGAGAGAGATAAACAAGCAGAGATGAGAGGGTGAGCTGAAGTGATGAAAGAGCAGCAGATGAAGGAGTCGGTGCTGCACGGATAACTAAATGATGGCAAATGTATTTTTCTACATAATTGCAGCCTGTAAGAAGGAGATAAGATAATAGTGTTTGCTTGTGTGTTTGTCCATCCATTCTTCTGTAGTGCAGAATTTTCTGTCCTTCCAGTGCGAGTCGCTCTCTTGTTTATGTCTGAACTTCCTGTCCAGCCTGTGCTGACCACACCCAGCAGAGACAGAGAAAGCTTTCACGGCTTATTAAGATGGAGTTATGTACACGACAGAGGAGAGGCTAGAATGGAGACAAATTACTTTTCAAATATAAGGATAAAATTACACATTTTATCCAAAAGCAACTAGAATAGTCTTGTCGTTCATAATCGTGCTATAGGAGCAGCGATTTTATTTGAACTGAGTCAAATGCTTGTAAATATCAGCTAGCACAAAGCTCAGATCATACAAAGCATAAAAAGCCTTAATTCAGACTCTCGAAATGCTGTGAAACATGAAGGAGGTCAATTATACTCTTCACTTGTAATTAACAAGACACAATTAGAGCCTTTGAGTGACACATTTGCTGCCCGATTACTTGAACTTTAGATAACTATTGTGACAATTAAAGACTTGACACATAACACTTCACCTCAAGTCTCATCTCCCACAAACCTGTGGTGTATTTTGCATAGAGTAAACTCCAGATGTCGCTACCAAAAATATGCATGACTGGAATAGGTCGTAAAAAACATCTTTCATTGTTGTGCATCGTATGTGCGTCTATGTGTCAGGTGTCTCATTGTTGGCATAATAGATGCCGGCTACTAGTGTTGCCATTCGACAGTAACATATGTCAGTGTGTCCAATATATCACTGTGAAGTGAACTTGCTGAACCTTTAATGCACTTGATTCTACCCGTCGACACTGGTCCGCCTATCTGGGGCCGATACTTTCATCTAATATAAAATAATCAAACCAGGCCCACTCAAGCATGATTAGGTTTGCTTGACTTGGCAGTCATCCCAACATTGTATAAAAGCCTCCAAAAGAGGTGCAAGAATTGTCAAGTAGTGTTTGACCTGCCTGTGTAATATTTCATCCAATGTCAAAGAGTGTGAGGAGGTTTAAAACTGCTTTAGAGTGACTGTAGGCTCAGATTGGCAGATCAGTGCATGTGATCTAAGCAGAAGTAAAGGCTAGTAGACTCAAGATACTGAACACATGTTATCCTGGACTCTGTTAACCAAACACTGTCACATGAGACACAATTATTCCACCTCTATCTTGTCCAAAACCGTATGCAGCATTTTCCAGCCAGTCTGGGTGTGTTTCACACAGCAGAGAGACATGCTTGGTATATTGAACTGCTCTGCAAACTGTCTCTGGTATTCTAAATATTTTTCTTTGAACGTCTTAAAAACAAATCCACAGAATGAACAAGCCACGCTCGCCTGCACAATCCAAATCTGTGCCAGTGTTTTGTTGGTTTTTTTGTGTTGTCTTGTAGCTTAAAGGCTTCTTGATGCAGTTACTCATAAATATGCAGATTTAAAAACAGCAAAGGGAAAGCACAGGGAGCTGATGTGTTTTACTGTGTATTAATATCCACCATAGGGCAGTGCACACAGGTGTTTACGGGATCCACGAGGCATCGTATCCTCATACAACGGCTCGTATGAAAAGTTGTTTGTGACGCCCTGATCTCCACGCTGTATGTCACTCTTTATATTTCATGGGATGTACAAATTAAACTTACAGTGCATAAGAACAGCCTATATTAGACATTGTCTTTCCACTGGCCAAGACATTGTTGAGTCTTCTTGGACTTCAAGAGAAAGGCGGAAACACTGCAGGAGAAATCAAGCTGCTGGCACGACTCTCTGAATCAGGAAATTGGTTTCATTACATTCTGTCCTAGACGGTGTGTGTTTGTGCCTTTCCTCTCGTCATTATGGCTCAGAAACAAAGGGACCACCGGAGGAAACCTGATTCTCTGTTGCACCGGTTTGGGAGGAAACACTTAGGACAGAACCAAACACACAAAGAGCCCGGTGGGTTACAAAGAGCCTCTTCTCTCCTTTGTGAGATGTTTCACAAGCCCAGGTTAGTTTTCTTTTTTATCAACAAGGCCCGTCTTTCATGAGGAGCTGGAGTGAAGGCTGGGAATAGCAGGTTCAGGTAACAGTGGGTTCGCAGTAGAGGAGGAGGACACAGAGCATTAAGTGTTGAGTGGTGAATGAGGAGGGAAACCCTGTAACGTACCAGGCTGTACATTTTCTCTGTGCATGTTTCCGTTCCTTCCACTCAGTCATGAACATGAAGTTTGCCAAGACAAGCAAATAACTCTGCAAATATGGTGTTCAAAGGAAATATGCATGCTTCAGTTTGACGACTGTGTGCTTGTGTCAACAGTTTAGGGAAGGTCTTTCCTTGTTTCAACATGACGACACCTTAGAGCACAAAAGCAGCTTCAGAAAGAAAAGGTCTGCAGCACCTCAACCCCATCCAACCCCTGTGGGACGAACTGTGAGCTGGGCCTCATCGCCTAACGTCTGTGGCTGTCCAAGCAGTAGATTTACACACACACAAGCAAATATCACATATAGGTGTAATATTCAGGCATCCATACTTTTGACAATGTAATGGATGATAAAAAGGAAACTCATCCACACACAGGACATACCAGTCTTTCTCTTCTCTCGACACAAAGTCATTTCTTTTTATTTTAGGATTTGTTTCTACATTTTTGCTGCTAAGCTCTCGACGTCTGCAGCCACAAACTAGTTGACACACTTCACCAGATCACTGCATCACTCCTGGATGTTCTACTGACTTTGACTTTCTGCAGATGGTGCTGTTTTCTTTCATTCATGGTGACAAAGTATCACCACCACAGAGATGTACCAGACACCGGGTGTTTGAGACAGCAAATCTACATCTTCAAGACAGTCTTTGTAAGATAATGTCACAAATTACTAGTTTTATTCAGATTTTAACACTATAGACGTATGAACTGTATACCAAAACAACAAAAATGTGTTAAATACACTCTACAGGTCAGTCCAAACACAGACCAAGCATCAATCTCTTTTTCTAACACATTCTTCCTCTCCCTCTCTGCACCCACCTCCTGCTTCCTCCAGGCCAATTGCAATTCATCACACGTGGAAACGTGTAGTGGGTGAGTGAGGATAAGAGTTTAATCCCTCAGACCTCTTCCACTTCCACCTCACAGCTGACTCAGCACCTTCTCCCTGGGATTATAAACTCTTGTGGGGGGTGGGGGGCATCCAAAGTGCATCTTTCTATTCAAACAGTCACAGTCTAACCATCCATCTCTGCCCCTGAGCACATGAAGAACTCAGACAATGATGATATACTTTATGCACAGACCAGAAACTGCACCGTGGATGAAGGACAGACACAGTATCTCATCTCATTGATCAGACTGGGACGATCTAATGATCTAATGCTTAGTTGCATTTTGGTTTATCCATACTATGAGGGCCCAAACGTCAGGCCCTAGTGTCCTTAAATACCTTTAAATATCTTTAACTCTATTCCTCGAAGGTTTTTCCTTTCACTGATGCACTCTGGCGCTGGTTGTATGGGATAGTTGCAACTGTCTGTAACATGCTTGGAACATCAATCCACCTGTCGTGTGACGAGGTGTCCCTGTCTGACTATGAATTTGTTTTTGTATTTTTATGTTTGTTTAGTTGTTTTCACTTGAGAGCCTTGGGGGTGGGGGGTGAGACTTCCTCTTGTTGTTGTTGTCTTTGTTTATGCATATATGGTTTGTATGTTGACTTAAACACCACTAAATTAAGTTTTAAAATATATATATATATATATATATATATACACACACACACACGTATATACATTATATATATACACGTATATACATTATCAGAGAGACACTTGTATTCACCGAGCTAAAAAAGAATGCTAAATGCAGCACATTTAACACCATTGGATCCCATCTTAACTCAATGAGTGCCATTGACGTAATAATATGTCAAAGTGTTTTTTCGGCAGCACGTTGCCAATAGCGCTGTCACACAGCCTGTGAATAATTTTGGGGCTTCTGGGAGATGTAGTCAGAGCATAAAGAGACGGCATACACCACAGAGATCAAAACAGGAAGTGGAGACGATCGAGATTAGAGAGCAAAACAAACAGAATGTGGACAAAAAGTGGTGATTTTGGTGAAAGTGTCCTCTACTCTACCTCTGATAAAACAAGAATGGAACAAGATAAAAACAAACATTTTTTTTCATGATGAAATAGAGAGTCTCTTCTTTCATTTGAGCTATTCACTGTTTTCAGAGTCATAGTACAAAATATTCTGTGCATCATGAAAGATGACTGAAAATGGGCAAAAATGCTGGCACTCAAATAGTTAACAGACTTAAACAGGTTGGACATTAGACTGCTTTTTGTAAATGAGCCAGGGCTAACCTGAATTCAAACAAAAGACAATCACATGTGATTCAATAGAAATGAATGAAGGGGTAGGGAGCATGCATCCTGTCCTTCACCTGCCTCACCTCTCCTCCTCTCCACTCACACTCTTATTCATGTAAATTACTGCATAGAGTGTCATTTAATTACGGAGTAAAACCGGATAAGTAGCTGCCTCTGCTACACTTTCAATGTCTACGCAAGTCAAATACTGAACAAGGAAAAAGGAAATGAAGACAGAGTGAACTCTGTGAAATTCTATCCTCATGTCTACAGTTAATCACAAATTACTGAACTGATGGTAAATGATTATGAAATCCTCCTCGGTTTTTTAATAGATCAGATGACTGGAAACAACTGCTGATATTCTGTGGAAAACTTTGTTTTGCCCTAAACCTAATAAAGGTGCAGCTTTCACTGGAAGAGCTACTTGTTTACCATAATTCTTGAGAAGGAGGGACGAACCAACAGAAAGTGCCAGAATGTAAAAAAAAAAATGCTGCTCTTGCTCTTAGATTCCAGCGAACATTAAACACTGAATATGTTTGTGTGTGGAAACGTATTCATACGTCAGCAAACGCTTTCAGGTCTGTGAGAAATGTCTTTCAAATCCCTGTTTACACTCAGAGCCCAGCACGGCCTTGTGGTTTAAACATTACACAAGCACGGCCTCGTCTGCACACTCCAACACTTCACAGATGAGCCCTAAGCCCACTGTGTCTGGGATTGTTGTATTTTACTCAAAGACGTGTCATTGTCAACTCTACACACCCCCAAAGCCTGTCCTGTCAGGTGAACACAAAAGACACACGTCCTCCAAGGTGTGTCAACACAGTACAGCCGCCGTGCTTTCTTATAGCAGCCTCTTATTGTGGCGAGATTAGAGCCGACGAGGCAGAGCGATAACTGTATTATCCCAGTAAACAGATACAAGAAGCTGCTCATCGACACTGTAAACCTGACAGAGTTAAAGTGAAGCCTGAACAAACCTGTAAGTCAGGACAGGTTGACACACGTCAGCCTGAGAGCATGTCAGAGGAAATGTTAGAGGAAGACAAAAGCACAAAAACAATGAAAGACGTATTTATCATGAACAGTAAGAAAAGATGTTTGGCCTCTTCTCTGGTCCAGTGCTGCTAATTTACGATATCCTTTTTATTTCACATCAAACACATCAGAACTGAACAGAACAAAGGCAGGTGCAGATTCAGAACAAACTGTCAGGTTACTGAATGTGCCGTAAAATCAACATTTTCCCAAGGAAGTCTATTGAAAGCTTCTGCTTACAGTTCAAACAACATGTTTTTCCTTTTTCAACAAGAGGACAATGTGAAGATGTGGAGGAGACAACAAAGACATCTGCATGTCTGTTAATTTTTCAGCCAGTTGATGAATTTGCATCACCTAATCAACTTAAGTTATCTTTTACCCATCTTGTCAATGGGCCCTGTATCACTACATCTAGTTTAACGATCCTTATTTACTTCTGTACTTGATATTAACCTGGAGCTGGGATGTTACCCTATGACATATTAATATTTTTAACTGGACACGTGACAATAAAAACTGCTCCTGAATTCAGAAATCCTGTGGTGTGATTCTTGTGGTGGTCCACTGTTCCTCTATGAGACCCACGAGCGCTTTTCACAGATAAAATATGAAAAGTTTAAATCTGTTAATAATCACATCTGCTCTGGAAAGAAATCCCATTCTGGGGCTGTGAAAAACATCTTGACACAAACTATGATTTATAGTATTTACAGGCTCCTGCCCATCGCTCTGTTTATCTTTGGATTTTAACCACACCAACACTTGCTGTGATTATATTTGGAGCAGCAGGGAGACGGAGTTTAATCTCTGAAAAATAGAAGTCTGCAAAAGAACGCATGTCAAAGCAGTGGCTGATGGGTAAATGTGCTGGTTCAGTGCCACAGTGTGTCCCTGTACCTGAGGGCAGGAGGAATGAGGAAGATGCAGTTATTTGGCACACATAATTGCAGTTTCACACCAGTCATGTCTCATGTGGAAAAGATGAGTGTGCCGGCTTGTCCCATCATGCCATGCTGTTTTTGCCAACACAACACAGAGCTGCTGAGCTGCAGTCACTTCCAACATGCTTTTCCCACATGCCGCTGTCTGATCATCCACACAGTGCCTGCAGTCATGCTCCTCAGGTAATGACTGCTACAGTGGATCCCTGCATGCTGCTTTATGGAAGTGATGGACATGTTCAATCAATATAATCCACTTAAACGGGATGGACGTAGATTACTTCAAGGTTAAACAGCCTGGCGTCTGCTGAATGAATTGCACACTGATGCGCCGATTGGTTGCATTAAAACGTGCTCCATTAGCTGCTGCAGCTTTAGATGGGAGGATGGCTACTAGTGTTTGTTTTCATGTGACCAGCTGTAATGATTAAAACTGACACACGGGAAGCAGGTGGACTTATCTGCGTCCAGCACGGACGCACATTAAGAGGCAGGAAAGGAGAGAGCGTGCGTAAAACCAAAAACAATGCGGCCAGGATTCTGATGCCGGTGAATCGACCCATTGTGAAGTAGGTACGTCGTTAGATGAAGTTTTATGGCTTCACATGAATCCTTGAGCACCGTGCTGCTGTGCCAAGTTCTCCACTTCCCAGTGACGCACAACGGACGAGTAGGGACAGAGGTTAGGGGTCCCTGCGGAGCTTCCACACAATAAGACAGACAACAAGGCTTTTCCCTTTTACTCTGAAACTCGGTTGTCTCTAAACTGTCATCCTGTTAGGTCTTAAGCTCACTCCTGGGATGTGAACAAAAACACTGGCAATATAAACTTTTGGGATGAAAAAAAACAGAAACAGATGTGTAAATAAATGTTGAAGGTATTTTCATTGTTTTTAGACTTCTGTGTCACAGGAGGGACATGAAACAATCAAAACAATGTGATATTAGCTGACTGTAAATAACATTAAAATTATAAATGTCACATGATGACCACTACAAGTAAAGTGCTGAACACCCCAGGTTGCCTGAAAATCCTTTTCCCACCTTTATCCTCTGACACTGAACTGGGGTCTCACCTGAAGCTGCAAGTCCAGACAGGACGGTGAGGAAGTAGAGCCCTTTTACGCACATTGGATGGACGGAGAGTCAAGTAGCCCGGTGAGACTCCTTCGTCGACTCACAGTGATTAAAAATCCGGGCGACAATAAATTCGTGGATCTCCTGTTTGGAGAGGGATTTGAAAAAAAAAACACGAAGTTACGCTGAGTCCTCTGCACCACCTTGTCTCTCTAAAGACGCGTCCCAACTCGCCGCTGCCCTCGAACATTTCATTTCAGCACCCTCCCTCCAACATTTTCGGGCGGAGTAACAAAGTGATCCACTCTCCTCACTGGCTTCTTATCTCTCTCTCTCTCTCTCTCTCTCTCTCTCACACACACACACACACACACACACACATACACAGTAAACCCAAAGATGCTCACCAAACCTGTTCTGCTGCTGCGTAAAAACACATTTGCGTGTTTCTAAGTTGTTGCGCAATCACATCCGTTCAGGAGAGCAGCTCTCATCCATGGTCTATGATCTAACTGTGTTTTATGATACAATATAACAACATAAAGTATAAGCCATGCTGTGTGCTGTAACATCTTTATGACTGTGACATATGTTGACTTCATATTGTGGGATATGTCCTGGTTTCTTGTGTTTTGTTATCCTTTGATGCCTCCTGGAACAAATAATATTCAGTGAAATGCTTTGACTTGTTATTCATCAAACTAGAACTAATTAAGTACATTTTATTTAAAAATAAATAAATCAGGTCGCCAGAGATGTAGTGTGCTTAAAGGTAAATTCAGTATAAAAAGGCTTACTGACAGTGCTGTGAGGGGCTGGTTGCTGGTTTGAACCACTTGGGGGCAGAGCTGCACTTTGATGTTTAAAACCTCCTCAGTGACTCTGGACTGAAAGCTGTCAGAGAGAACAGAAGAGATGATATTCATTTCTTTCATTTGTTATGGCAGGAGTTGAATCTTACCAAGTAAAGAGCGTTTGACCATGAAATATCATCTGTTGTGGTAACTTAAACTATAAAATGTGACATTTTTAAAGTCTAACCTCAATAGTTGTTTTTCTTATGAACTTGTTAACATAGAAGTTCATGAGCTGTGTAATGAAGTAATAAATTGAGTAAACCGACCAATCAGCATAAACTGTTCATATTTACATATTAATGGTGCTAAATATGGGATTAGATGCATATTTCCTCATAGCTGCAGCTGACGGCACTAACATATGAGAAATATATCTAAACACCACTAGAAACAAGAAAAAAGAGCAAACAAAATCAGACCATTAAGACATAAAGTTCTTTGTTATTATAAAGCTATAACTCACATTCAGGCTACCACCGTGAAATATTAACAATACGAGAGAGAGAGAGCAAGTATAAATATAATAAATCTAATGCTAAGTTACTTCATGTTTATATTTAAACAAACTACCTTGCAGCTGTTTTAGATTAAGTAGTATATATAATCTGTTTTCATATGTGAAACCTGAGCACCCAGTTAAACAGTGATATAGATCTGAATGTAAAAATGTGATGAAAAACCTAAAATATAATCATGAAGGAATAACAAAAGATGTAAGCAAACACCCTCTACTTTTCATTTTCTGATCTGAATATATGTTGGTAAATATAGAGAGAGTTTCTGTGCAGCAAACTTATTTAGTTTGACTCTGTTTTGAGGTTTAACGTGAAGTCATCTTGAAAAAAAAACACTTCCTGTGGGGTGAGGGGGAGAGAAAGAGAGGAAGAGAGAGAGAGAGAGAGAGAGAGAGAGAGAGAGAGAACCATCAACTCTTCGTCATCTTTAAATCTGTTTGTCTTATTTTTTAAATACTGTATTGGACACATTCACAGATCTGATCTAGAAAGACCTAGAAACACTTCTTGGTCTTCATCATGGGTGTTCAGGCCTCGCTCTCCGTCCTCCTCCTCTTCATCACTACTGTGAAGGCTGCTGAAGGTAATTATCTTTTGTTCATTTCAACGTCAAAGTCAGTTTTATTTTCAATCCTGCAGCATAAACAGGACATACAGAGGACTTATGTTACGGTTCCCTCAAACACTGGTGCCTGCAAAATAAAAATGAAATAAAATCGATTAAAATGAGAGGAATAACTGCGACATGTTAAGATATACAGTCAGTGCAAATATATATGGATATAGTGCAAAAATTTAGCTTATTGTCTGTCTTTGTTTCATTTTACTTCATACTAAAGTTTAAATATATTCACCTGAATTTAGAACAATAACTAATTAACCCTGGTCTTCCTCCTGGATTTAAAGGGTTAATTTAATCCAAGTGGCAAAAAAACAGAGTTACAGTCCAACAGGATAGTTTCATAGGTTCATATTTCCTGGTGCCAGAGGAACATTAGAGGTGAACAGGGTTTAATTTGCTCACAGTCTATTAAAAAAAACTACTCAGGGCCTTGTTCTTTAACTGTTGACAGGGATCACTGACCACTGGGTTTTCTTTAAATTCTGCTGAACTGATCTATAAAGCCATCATATCTGTTTGATACATCAGACAGAAAAGGTTAAGAGCTCCTGCTGTAGACTATTTAAAAAAAAAAAAAAAAAAATCAATACTGTGAGCACCACTATTTATCTCTATTCATATCCATTGTTTCCCTCAAACACTGGTGCATGCAAAATAAAAATAAAATAAAATCAATTAAAATGAGAGGAATAACTGTGACATGTTAAGATATACAGTCAGTGCAAATATATATGGATATGGTGCAAAAATTTAGCTTATTGTCTGTCTTTGTTTCATTTTACTTCATACTAAACTTTAAATATATTGACCTGAATTTAGAACAATAACTAATTAACGGACATTTAAGAACATCTTCTTTCATTCTGTTTAATTTCTGCACCTTAAATAAAACTGCTCTGCTTACTTTTACTTTTCTTTGGTTTGTACTTTTAAGGACATAGTTGCCTGAATTTAATTGCATTAATTTTTGTTCGACATTATGGGCTTTTATGAATCTCTGTAAACATTAGAAACACACCTCAGCTCTCTGATCAGCATCATTTCTAATCTTAAAACCCACTTTTACTCCTTGGCTTTTGGCCCAGCATGAGACTTTGTTTGTTTTACTATTTTTATTATTTTATCTTTTTTTTATATATATATTTTTATGGTCTTTTGTGTACAGTACTTTGTTTTAAGTGCTTTACATGTAAAGTTGAGTTGAGTTAATGATGAAATGACAAACTAAAGCAGGTCACTGGTGACTTAATATCTCTCCATGTGTTTTAAGGAGGAGTAACTTTCTCTGGGGTAAATTTCACCATGACCTGTCCAGAAAAAGGAAACTGGTTCAATGAACGGAAGGCAATCTCCCAAGGAACAGCAAATGAAGTGAAGTTAACATATGAGCTGCAGTATAGTGACCTCACTAAAGGCTCATACTACTGTGTATACACGAACAAAGAGGAGACTACACAAAAATACTATTTCTATGTGAAAGGAAAAGGTGAGTAAAGAGAGATGATGATGATGATGATGATCTGTGTTCACTGAGCTTTCGCTCAGTTCACTGCTGCTCTTTGACCTCCAGTTTGTCCAAACTGTGTTGAGCTGGACGCCACTTTGTTCGGCCTGGTTATTGTTGTGGATCTGGTGATGACAACAGTCCTGATGATGATTATCTACAAGTGCACCAAGAAGAAAAGCTCAGCTGGACTCCCTCATGCCTCCAAAGGTAAGAATGTCACACCACTTTAGAGATGTGTGTCTTAAAAAAGGCTGAAGCACTTATCATGTATCGCAGTGTTAATGCACTAATGAAAAGTGTGTGCAGAGGTTGAAAACATCGCTCTTATTTCTCATTATCTTCTAGCACCTCCTCGATCAGGAGGCCGGGCTCCTCCTGTCCAATCTCCCCACTATGAGGTAAATATTCTGCATCCACTCCTCTTTCAGACACATCTGACATGTCATATTTAACAGTTAGCGTCCATCAAATTCAATCAAAAACAAAAAATGTAAAAAGCCAAACGAGGAGAAAAACCAAGCTGAGCCGAGCCGAGCTGAGATTTAGATTTTTTTTTTTTTTAAATTAAGTTAGATGGGTTAGATGAGAAGGTCAGTGAAACAGCTACGCTACAGATCATCAGGTCAAGTTAATTTCATTTGTATAGTCCTCTGTCCTTTACAAACTCCCCCCAAAAAACCTTTTTAACAGGGAAAAAGAAACAGAGGGAATAAAGAACAACAGAGTATATATATATATCACTCTGTAATTTACATTGTTTATTACATTTATCTATTTACTATTTATCTCATGCATCATTTGCACTTTTTATCTCACTCAGTATAAGTTATGTTACGTTCAGTTGAGCTGCTGCTGGTTTGTTATTTATCTTTTACATATTTTATTATTTCTGTACCTTGTGTGCTGCTGTTGTCACTCTGTATTTTTTCTTATACTATGTTGGCACAAAGAGAGAGAGCTGAAAGCATCCTTCTTCAGGATGGACAGATGTGCCGTGTGTAATAGAGTAGCTTAGTATGAAGAGTAAAGTTTAACACGTTATACATCATTTGTTCAATCCATTCAAAAATATTAAGAGTAAAAAAATGACACATTGTGCTTTTTAAGACTCCAGGAAGTCACCATACCAGCACAAAAACAAAAAAAACAACGAAACAGCAAAACTCTTTCATCTTCCAAATGAAAATAGATTTTTAGGGAATTGTGTGACTCTATGATCGACCTAACGCTGTGTATGCTGTGCTTCTGCAGCCGCTGAACACTCACACTCGAAGCCAAGATCCTTATTCTGTGGTTCACCGGATGGGATAGAGACCGACCAACAACATTCACAAAAAAAGACAGAGATGAACATCAATCATGCTCCCAGCATGACAACCCTGGTCTTCCTCCTGGATTTAAAGGGTTAATTTAACCCAAGTGGCAAAAAAAACAGAGTTACAGTCCAACAGGATAGTTTCATAGGTTCATATTTCCTGGTGCCAGAGGAACATTAGAGGTGAACGGGGTTTAATTTGCTCACAGTCTATTAAAAAAAAACTACTCAGGGCCTTGTTCTTTAACTGTTGACAGGGATCACTGACCACTGGGTTTTCTTTAAATTCTACTGAACTGATCTATAAAGCCATCATATCTGTTTGATACATCAGACAGAAAAGGTTAAGAGCTCCTGCTGTAGACTATTTAAAAAAAAAAAAAACAATACTGTGAGCACCACTATTTATCTCTATTCATATCCATTGTATCAGCATGGAGGCAGAAGTCTAAATAATAATGAAATATAACCTATACTATCTGAAATATGAACGGTTTGATGCCAGTATGGAGAATTAAAAACATGTTGGGTTTTTTTTTTGTACATATTGTGTTCAGTTTTACTGGACTGCATCATATTCAGATGTGTTTTTTTTAATATTCTGCCACCCTCATGTACTGTATGTATGTAAATGGAAAGAATTTTAAAAAAAAATCCAGTCCAACATGAACTGTAAATATGAAATCAGTAATAGATTTGATTTGAATTTACACATTTTTTCCCAAAAAGGTAGCATTCACAAATGAAGTACCTAATAAAGTGGCCATTGTGTATAAAATGTTGTTTTGTAGTGTACTGACCTTTTAATATGAAACATTAAAGGAGATAAACGACCAGCTTTCTGTACATATACACTGTGTGTTTACATCTTTATTAGTAAAATCTTTCTGCTC
This sequence comes from Synanceia verrucosa, assembly GCA_029721515.1. Classification (NCBI taxonomy): domain Eukaryota; kingdom Metazoa; phylum Chordata; class Actinopteri; order Perciformes; family Synanceiidae; genus Synanceia; species Synanceia verrucosa. The sequence goes on from CM056559.1 coordinate 25,872,110, forward strand.
ATCACATTAAGCCACTGTGTTTTTTTTTCACTGCTTATCTGCCTCATGAGGCTTCTTGTAACTGTGATGGACACTGAAGCGTGTCACTAATAAATAAACCTCCTGTTCTTCTTTGCTCACGGTCGGAAACACTGAGAAGTTTCTGCAGATATAAGAGCAGAGTATTCAAAGCCACAGCTCATCACATCCGGAGCACATCCCATAATAACCATCAAGCATCTGTAGAGCCTCAGCTCTGTGGGAAACATCTGACACATCTGTGAGTGCATATTAAACATGTAGCATGTACAGTGGAGACGTCTTCAGTTTTTGTTTGTGACTGAGCACAGAGGGAAATAAAAAAATCCTTCTCCTGCATGCAGACTACACTGATGACTGATGAGTCTCTCTTACAGCATGCAGCTTGTCCTTCTTCAGTGGAAACACTCCCACACGTTCGCTGCTGCAGTTATCTTCCTCTAACATCAGCTGGATGTTTGTGAGAGAATCACAGAGGTGGAGGAGGGTGAATACAGAGTGTGAGAGCTGTCTGAGCTTCAGCTGGTAGTTTGTCACAGCAGCGTCTAGAACAAGGTGAAAACCTCTCCTCCTCTTTGTTACTATTTTCACCTTCTGCTCTGCTCTTCTCTTTTCCCTCATCATGTTTTTCTTCCTCTCTCTCCCTCTCCATGTCTCTCTCTGTACTTTTACCTTTTCTGGTGCAATAGACTGATTCACACCCCTGAAGTACTTTCCTCCTGAAGAACTACATAGTATTCAGTACCAATACAACAATACAGTATGTTCCACTACACTGACGTCCACAGTGCACATGCACAGTTAGTTAGTTATAATGCTGCTGCTGCTTTTGGAGATATTGAAATCAGCTATCCGTCAGTGTAAGGATGACCTTGAATTGGATCCGATCACCAGTTTTAAGTTAGGCCACTTCCGGCCAATCCCGAAAATTTCATCAAAATCCGTCCATAACTTTTTGAGTTATTTTGCAAACCGACAAATAAATAAACTAGAAAAGCACTCAGAGAGCGCAGACCTCCACCAAGGCAGCATTCTGAGAGAGCGTCTACTCCTGTACGACTGAATGTGTTATTCACATTAATATCATGCTTTTATTTGTTTTCTCTATTTCATATTTTGTCACCTTTGAATTTTAAAAAAAGTAAAACTTTGCAAATGCAATTTGAGAATTCTTTTCTGGATATTCTGAGACCCGTTGCATTGCTCTAGCTCCTTCCTACATGAAGTTATGGGCAAAAACGCATATTTGACCTTGGTGACCTCGATCTTTTACTGATCTTGACGATTGGCTGAAAACTGTACACCCTGGAGCGTTCAGAACAAGGCGTGACCTTACATTTCACCTTGAACCGATCACCACCAAAAACTAATCAGTTTTAAGTTAGGCCACTTCTGAGCAATCCTGAAAATTTCGTCAAAATTCGTCCATAACTTTTTGCGTTATTTTGCAAACCAACAAACACACACACCAGAGGTAATGATGGCAGTTTGAAGATGGAAGAAGGGAGCAGGAGAATCTGCTTTTAATATAGAGAGGTATTGTAAGAAATGTAAAACTAATTTGGATTTTGCTGAAGAAGTATAGCAATTATAAACGGTATAAAAACACTGCAGATTATAACTTTAAAGTATGAAAAATGAAAGTGCTAATTTACAGGTGGAGCTGATTTTAACTATTTCTAAAAAGTTCTAAAGTTTAAAGTCTGATGGTGAAATATTGGATAAAGAAATATAAAAAGGCATTAATTAATTAATTAGGCATTAAAAAGCACAATATGTACTGGGGTAGAAGTAGCCTCAAAACTGTGCAGTGTTTGATATACATATATATACATACATACATATATATATATATATATATAACAAGACGGTACAGTTTTTTCTCATTTTTTAATTTTGCAACATGGCAGTGTGATGTTTGGGGAGAGAAAAACATAGATAATATATGAAAATACCACATCGGCCAATTCAAATGTAAAAGCAGTCATCTGCAGCGACAAGGTGAGAGATGAGGTCGTTAAAGAGCAAATTTTATAGGCGAGGTGAAAAGAAATAAAGGGATAAAAGCTAAAGCAGAGCATAGAGAGTGACACAGATAAGAGACTTTTCTGTCCTGCTGATAGGACACATGAAGAGGACGTCTTCAGCTGGACAGTTGGGGTCTCCTTCTACTTCCTGTTCAGCACATCGTACGTTTCTTTCTGACGACCTTTCAGAGGCTGAGGGACAAATGAAGCAAAGAGGGATGAGGAGAGAAAAGGTGTCTTTTATCATTTCATTTTCAAATTTCAAGAGTTTCCTTCAGGATGAATAAAGTTTTATCTTATCTTAAAATAAGCTCACCTGGTAATGATCGTTGGGGACTCTGCTGCTCAAATCGTTTGGAACAAGACGCTGTCTGTCAGAGCCTGAAGATAGAGGATAGAATCATCAACAAACTCTGATATTTCGGCTTTACTTATTACAAACACTGAGCTAGACTTTACTCTTCTTGTGAGGGGTGTTTGGACCGGGCCGACTCTGAGATGCAACAACGTAGACAGCAGCTCCAACCAGGATCGTAGCCACGACGTTTCCAACCACCATTCCGGCTATCGCAGCCTTATCGAACTCTACACAGTTGTCACAGGCTAGACACAAACAGACGACTACTTTACTGTCAAGAAATATCGTGCATATTATGGTGTAAATGCAAGTAAAACAAATACAGAAAAAATAAACACAAGTTGCTGCAGAACTTACTGCGAAATTTCACAAAGATTTTGGGTCCGACTGGCCGGCCCTCATTAAGGGGGGTGCATGTGTACTCTCCGGTGTTCTCATCACTGTATGACAACATTTTACTGCTTTCTCCATGGATCGTATGTTCAGCACCACAGGACAGCTTAATGCCACCGGCCACTTGACTCACTGTCATCTCCACTGCTCACAGGAAGCACACAGAGAGGATTAGTTCATGACTGCAGCTGCTGTTTGTCAGTAAACTCAACTGTTCAACACTTCTCACCTTCATCACAGCTGACAGGTGCTGTGGAAGAGAAACATTTACTTCCATCAAACAACTGAAATAATTAGAAGGTACTTTTTTTTCTCTCGTGTTTGAGGCTCACCAGTCAGCGTCCAGAGCAGCAGCAGAATATCCAGCCGATATTTCATTCTGTGTTTTTGAGTTGTGCTGAAGACAGAAAGACATTTCAGATCTCTGCATGATGCAAGAGAAAACAGGAAAGACGCCATTTTCTCCTCTGCCATCGACCATTTTATTCAACTTATTATACCAGGTAACTTGATGATGAAAGACAACATTTAGGATGCTCTTTCAATTAATGATTTAGCTAATCTTTGCTATAATAACTATGTTTGTTTTAACCTGAATAATCAGTGTTATTTGATCTCCATCGAAGCATAAACTGATGCACAGAAACAGTTGGAGCTGAATTAAAAATAAAGAGTGAATGTGAAATAAAGTACTGACCTCAGATAAAGAGCTGCTCTTCCTGCTGGCAGAGCATCCAGCCTCTGTTCACGACTCACAGTTTGTGTGAAGAAAGGAAGGAAGTGAGTGTGATTGGTTTATTTTCCCTCTCAGGCTTTGTTGACTTCTAGCTCATGATTTTGGTGGAATAAACTGTACATGTATATTTATTTAACGTACTTGTACTCTGCTTGAGTGCCACTTTTTTTCTCCTATCTGACAGAATTCAGAGATTATTGCAAACGTTTCACTCCACTGACAGCTATTGTTACTTTAATGACTCTTTAATTAAGATTTTACAGGAGGTTTCACAATATAATCACATAAACATGACATAAGTGTTAAAACTAGCTCATAATTGACAAACTGCAGAAATAAAGTGCGACTCACACATAATAATATATAGGCTAATATGACAAGAGCACTTTTACTTCTTTGATAACAGTATTTACACAATTACTCAAGTAGTGCAGGACTTTTATTTGTAATGGAGTATCTTTGGTCTGGATTTTTTTCCTGCTGATGTGGATTTAAATTAAACTATGAAAGCTGCAGATCATTGTTCATTCAGTCATTGACTAGGACTTTATAGCATGGAGTTCAAATATGCCATAACTAGGGAAACTTGACTAATTTCACTACAGATTTTACCCATAGGTTATGATTAATTTTGACGAGCCTTTTCCTTAAAAAAGCAGAAAAATCTGCGTATTGACGAAGGAGATAAAGTCACCCGCAGCCACATATCAGCTGAAATGACTGAGCACAACAACACATGTGTTCATATTAATATTTAAATTAAATTACTGTGTTTGTGTGACAGACTTCATTCCCTGTTCAGCAGCAGAGAAGAAGAAGAAAAGATGCTCCACAACTCAACTCTGACTTCCTGTGTGAAGAAAAGCCACAACAACCTCTGATCTAGAGCTAACACCTGACACACACACACACACACACACACCTGCTGGTATAAAAAACACACACATACAAAGACAAGTCAGTAAATGACTTTAAAGTATGTTAAAGCGCCCCCTGGTGAGCACCAATAAAAACTACAGGAAGCACAGCATCTACCTCATCCTATTTCTATGTTATCTTTATTAGATGTCCTCTTTTATACACATTTATACATCAGCATACAAATATACAGTACATGATGGCATGTCCATAGACAAATAATTATTTGGATAATGTTGGTCAGAATAAGGTAAAATGTTTTTTTTCTGGGACACTCTGGTGTTAATAAAGGACAATGGGTGCATTCCTATAATGTGACAGGTTGGAGGAGGAGGAAGTCATGTCCAGACGTACAGAATAAGAGCGTTTTTAAGTGGAGTTTGTGTTTTTGGAGGTTACAGGCCAGCTCTTTTCATTCAGAGACAGAAACTCTGACAGTTTTGTTTTTGTGGAGGAGATTTTCATCCTCATGGAGCTGAATGAGACACATCCCTGTCATCCTGCTTCATGACTGACTGGCAGCTGTACTGTGTTTCCTTGCTGCACTGTTGGAAGTAGTTATGCATGCATGTGCATTGTTTTGTGTGCAGCTTGAGGTCAGTCAGAGCCAGATCTCTTCACTACTTGTGCTGTTCACCCTATAGATGTAGCCCACCATTGGATATCTGGCAAAACCTGAGGAGGAGGGAAGCATTCAGAGAGAACAATCCTTCCTTCACGCTGAATCTGGAGTAGAAATGATGAAAAATGTAGTGTGTAGTGTGTTTTCCTGACCTCTGGCGGCGTAGGCTAAAGACAGATCTTCCTCCTCCTCCTCCTCCTCTCTCCTCTCTCCCACTCCGTTCTGCCGGCTGCTCTCTCGGGCTACGAGGAAGACGGATGGAGGACAAAAAAACAACTTAAATAGATGAAATCAATGAGCCAAGATGAGCATGACTGCTATCAATCATCTCATGAAACTTTAAACAAGAAAGCAAACAAACATATTTCATAAAGCCAAACTCTTTTTGGAGTAGGATAACATAGCGTTTGGACTTGTAATGTTAAATGTTGAATAACATTTAAGCGTGAGGCCTCCAGTCATTGTTACTAAAGTCACAATCAGATGCATCAGAAATTTTTCACTTTTTTTTATGTCTATTTCTACAGGTCACATCCACATAAACAGTAAAAAAAAATATGTTTTATTCATCTAATAATTGTGTTTAACAGTTAATATATATATATATATATATATATATATATATATATATATATATATATATATTTTAAATGTTTTCCTTCCTTTGTTATTTAGTTCATAATGTAAATATCCATTCTATTATTAATATTTATTTTATTATGTCTTTGCTGTTGTTTATAGTTTTTTTTATTACTGGGGATAAATAAAAAAATATTCCATCTTTGGCAAATCTCTGTATCTGCTGTAAATGTTGCTCCCTCCTATATGGTCATTAATCATCAGCTCTTGTCAATGACATTATTATAATAAAGTGTAACTGTCATAGAGCTGTAATAATGCACATTAAAGTAATCAAGCAGTGTAGTTTTTCAATACTTATACCTCTTCTGGTACTCGTTTGGCATTATTCTACTATGACTAACACTGGAACAATATTTTTATTTATTTCATATATTACGCTTCACATGGTGAAACATGTGTACTTACACTTTATTAATATTCAGAATGCTGGATCTGGATTTATTTTACTGTTGTTATCTATCAGTCTTCTCTGCCCTCAGCCCTTTCTATTTCCTGTCTGTCCATCCTGAAGAGGGATCAATCCTCTGAGGTTTCTACCATTTACTTTTCCTCTTAATGTGTGTGTGAAAAATTTGAACATTATAAGTGATCTTACATGTAAAACTAAGAGGCTCCATATTGTAAGTGTTAACCACTGATGGACACAGACTCAGCCATCATGTGACCCTTATTAATTAATCTTAGCAAAGCAGCAGAACCTATCATGAGTTCATAAGATCACCATTTTCAAACTGTAAACTGTAGTATTTCATATACTCCTCACCTTGGGATTAAATATTGTATGACTGTATGATTATATGTACACAAAAGTTGCAGTCTGCTATGATTTGGTTACCCTGTTAAATGTTTTTACTTTTTTATTCAAATGCTATACATTTTAAGGGATCAGTCATTGTTCTTAAGAAGGTGTCTTTCCCCAGTTTACCCATATATGCAGACACAAAATTTCTCTTAGCAGCTACTGGATTTGACCAACTTCTGCCCTCCCTTATAATATTAGGACACTTTGTCTTATAAAAAGTCATAAATTTGCACCTTTTCTCAAAGCGTTGAGGTCGTTGAGCTGCATGTTGGACGGCAGAGACATGTTCTCTCTGGGGAGGATGGAGGTTTTAGCAGCTTTCTCCATCTTCAGGTTGTCTGAGTCGCTGTGCAGGAAGTAAAGGATGGACATCAAATATTCTCAATGATTTCATCACATCAGTGTTTTTTACTTCCAATCCAATGACGACGATGGGATGGAAATTATTGGATGAGATGTGATGACAGGAGTGTGTGATAAACACCGGATGACATCTAAAACTTTAGCGCTGAATCACCATGACTGAATATGCAATACTGTAAACAGATAGTTCAACATTTGCTCAGTGTTAATATGAAATAATCAGCAGCTCGTTGGGTTCGGTCTGGATGTTTATATCAAGCTAATCTAACATCTCATCTAACTCACAGCAAGAAAACAACAAAAAAAGTCAATTTATTCCTTTAAATTAACCTCTAAGGAAATTGCATATTTTATAAGTTTTATCACAACCGATGGATTTCTTCCATTAGTCTTAAAACTTAAATGGTTAAAATATGGAAGAACACAAACTAGTAAATGACATTTATGACATATCTAGCTGCTGTATTTCCATCCATCTTTTTAGCTTTTCTGATTTTCACACAGAATATCCACAGACAGAAGTCTGATGACTTTATTTACCTTTTCTTGGTCATCAGAATTTCCACTGGCTCATCTGAAACATAATAAAAAAATCAATTATCCTGCAGGGTATTATACTAATCTCTCCACACACACACAGACACACACACTTCTCACCAAAGGCCTTGCTTTTGTTTTTTTGCATGAGGCAGAGAACGATCAGACTGAGGATGAGGAGGGCCATGAAGGCCATGGCTCCTCCAGTCACTATTCCCAGCATGGGCACCTCCACACGGGACTGCAGGAACTCTGGAGAAAGGAACCGAGAGTTAAAGGAATAGTTTGGGGTCCTGCCCTCATATGAAGCTCCACTTCCCATCACTGACCTGCCAGTGTGAGGTTGCTCTGCACCGTTCCCACACTGTTGCTGACATTCATTGAAATATTCCCTGACAGGCCGCCGAGCGTGACCTTCAGCGTGTGATTGGTCAGCCAGGGGTAGCTTCGTGAGTCCAAGATGAGGAAGTCGGAGATGTTGGCAACTAGCTGGCCGGACTGGTCCATGAAAGTGATGGTGGCAGGAGGGTTGGACCGCACCAAGGCAAAGAGGACCAGGGAGAGTCCAGGGCCCGAGTTTTCACTGTAGAGGGCGTTCAGCCTGAGGATCTCTGGCTGGACTGGGAGTCAGAAGAGAGGACGGACTTAATTCATAGAAAACAGCTGGGAGCTCTTACAGTCCTGAAATATTCCTCAGACTCACACTGGACGTTGAGCGTCACCGTGGCGTTAAAGCTCTCTCCAGTCCTGGGGTTTGAGGCGACACACACCAGCTCCCGATCCCACTTCCTGGCCCGTAGGGAGAAGGTGCTGTTGTGACGAGGACCCAGCTTCATGACCTCAGAGTCCTCCAGGTGCTCATGGTTGGGCTGCTGTTCCCCGTTCAGGTACCAGGTGAGCAAGGGGGGAGCGTGGGGGTCCCATCCCTCTGAATGGCAGTTGAACCAGTGGGTCATGTTCTCCTGCAGGGTCGCGGCCGTCCGGTGCTGTCCATCAATTTTGGGGGCGGGCTCAATCGCTCCTGTAAATACAGGATTAGTTCATTTGACAAATTGAAAGATTTAAAATCTAGTCTGAATGAAAAGGTAGCAAAATGTAAATTCTGTATTTGAATACTTGTATATTCAACACAAATATTACAAGTTAAAAGAACAGTTTGACATTTTATTCTTTTATTTACAGAGTTTTGTGAAAATCACTCGCTTTGCACAAACTTCCTGCAGTTGTGTTCACTGTTTGGGTTAATATGTCACTTAATCAGTGGTGGTCAGTTTAGGGGCTCTTTAAGGACTCAGTGTGTCTCTTACCTGTCCAGGTTAAGGCCAGTGTGTGAAGGAACACAAGAGCAGAGCCAGATGCCCACCTTCTCAGACACTCCATACTGGCTAACGGAGCACTGTGCACATATATGCATCTACCTGCATGGAAGAGGAAGTCACATGTCCATAATCTCAGATCTAAATGTCTCAGTCCCATCAGGGTGGACACCTGAGGAGGAACATACTGTAGATTCATGTTGGGTGAAAGCCTGCAGAATCAGACTGGAGCTACTGAAAAGATGAGACAAAGCATGTCTCTCACTTTTCAATAATTCACCGCCTGGTCAGCTTTGGTTTGCAGTCCATCGCTACAGCACTGAACATTCACAGGCCTGTTTGCATCGATGGTGAGTGTGCACATACAGTACAGTGAGTAATGCCTGGTGCTTGCTGGGTCATGTGACAGGTGTGAGCACCTCGGACGAAAGCAGGAACTGAGACATCGAGGAAGCACTCATAAATCCCACACATATGGAGACGATCACCAACATCGTTGCGTACATACAGATAGGTGGTGAGGTAGCTGTTCAGCCCTCATGCTGAGGATGCTGGGGGTTTAACACTGACAGTGAAAACAAGGGGCTATGCATTACACTACCTCCACATTCTGCATGCAGGCATTTCAATGCAGATGTGTGCATTTGAATATAGAAAGAAAACCCTGCACAACACAGAGACACAGTTTTACCTCAGCCCTTTCTGCAGACGCTGCTGTGATTCAGCCTTCTGGAGCTCCATGGCAGCGGAGGTGGAGAGGAGGGCGAGTGAAGGATGGTGATAAGAGCGGAGATGAGAGGCAGCCCTCCCTTACTCACAAGCTTTCCCATCTGCGTACACTCACACTCACTCTCTGCAGGGGAGAGCAGCTCCAGTAGCAGCATTCAGTAGCTGGCAGAGGCTGGCTGACGCAGGCAGTCAGGAGGAGAGAGTGGGAAGGGAGGAGGGGAGTAAAGGAGCAGGAAGCTGAGGAGATGGAGAGAACGAAGGCAACGGAGGATGCAGAGAGAGGGAGAGTGGGCACAGAGTCGTGAGGGAAGAAAAAAGAGACGATGTGGGAGAGGAGGTTATAGAGGCTAGAAGACAAGAGAAGCAGCTCTGCAAAATATCAGTCTGTATCAGTATCTGCTGCATGGTGCTGTGGAGGATAAAGGAGAAAGTGTCAGCTCAGAGAGGTAAACAGATCCTTCCTATCACCAGACATGGGACAGACACACTACATCAGTGTCTGAGCTCCTCCACAGTGCAGCTGTACAGACAGATGAAACAAGCTGGTGTCATAATATAATAATACTAGTAAGGTACAGGTGAACCATGCAGATGCCAACATTCAAGATCAAATTACTCTTCAGGAAACTTCTAGTTTTATAACATTTCCTCATAATAAAACTGCTTTTCCCATGAGGTAGCTCTGTCCTTTAGTGGCTGGCAAACAGGCTTCGATGAGGAAAACAAAAACTAGATATGCTCTTCCTGGCACTTACATCATCTGTGGAGCAAGGTCACCAGAAGGTCAGGCTTCAGGGACTGGTGAACAACATCTTCAAGTCAGTGTTGCATCATTAAATGTGAACTGATACAGACAACTGTTTGGTGTGAAACAAACAGGTACGCTGCATTTTAAGCAAAGGCCACCACTTTCAGTGACACAAACACAAACACATTTCAACTCCTCAAATAAGCTAATCGCAGGTATATTCATGTGAGCATACCAGCTGATAAGTAACAGGAAGATCCAGTACAAAAATGCCAAAGTAGGTTTCGATAAGCCATTTCAAGACAACTCCTTTTGTTTGAATTATCCAACATTTTTAGAGCGGTGGCTGAATCATGACATTAACTGTGAGAGTTGAAACCGTGACTTGTAGCTACAACGTGGCATCATCCTTCAACACTATGATAGAAAACTGCTCTATCAGAGGCCAGGTAACACAAAGACACACAACATGACCTTTTTAAATTATTTCTTTATTTATATATATTTATTTATTCATCTCAGTTTGGTTGATATTCTTTTTAATCATTGTTGTTGCACTTTAGTATTTTTGTACTCAACAGAAATGAACATGAAAACAACAAAAACAAACAAAAAAATGAACCTAAGAAACAGGAGTAGAGCAGAGCTGGCTTGCCGAGCAGGGAGGCTGGGATGGAGAGAAAAAAGAGTTAAGACAGGAAAAAAAAAGGAAAGAAAGTAGGGGAGAAGGGTCAGTGTGATCAGGCAGAAGATGTTTCTGTGCAGCATTAACTCCTATTCATCTGCAGCGCTTTCCATTCGCTTGAGCAGTCCCTTCCTGTTTCCCTCTCCAACACTGATGTGCTCACAGTATGAGACATGCTGGAGCCTCTGGACTTTATTCTGAAGAGTCATGAGACCTGCACTTCCACTCCAGCTGTTTCCTCTCCTGGCACCTTGGCATGAACGACTACAGAAAGAGGACCGTATGAAAAACAGACACTTCAACCACTATTCTGATCTTCTCAGACAGGGAGCGGATGTTTGGCAAACAGGAAGTGACACGGTGCGAATGGAGAGCGCAGGTCCTGCATGACAACATCTACAAGATGTATATGTAGCTTATGAAAAGTCAACTGTGCAGCCAGGTGTTATGAAATCTGGCCAGTATGAATACATACAAGCAGAGATTTGTTCTTTGCACCACAGTTTCCTGCTGGCCCACTATAGACTCGGGGGGGGGGGGGGTACAGTATAAGGGAGGATAAATAGAGGTCGAACAAAAAATATTAAACAGGGAGGTTCAATCTTCTGCTGAGCTGAGGGCACAGGCAGGTAGATATGTTTCAGCTGGGCTAACCCTGCCCCGCTCTGCTGTCCAAAGTCCAATACAGGCCGCTCCTTCCAAAGGTCACCTTCTGAAATTTTCCCTTTTTTTTCCCCATATTTTGGAGGTGTGTCCAGGGTGTATCCAACGACAACATCCATCAACTGTTCATGAAACGTAGCCATCACCTCCTCCGATCTTCCCTTCAGGGCGAAGAGACGTCAAAAAAAGTTAAAGGAAACCAAAAAGAGAGTAGAAGGGAAGGGTTGTAAAAGTAATAGTAGTAGTTTCCTCCTTGGTTAGCCTGCGGGGAGGGGCTATATCCGTAAGGCGTCGTCCAATCAGAAGCCGATGTGGTAAAAGATGGTGGGAGGATCACAGCAGACAGGGCAGCGAGAAAGAGAAGTGGGTTTGTCCGTCTCCACACTTGGGATGTTCAGGATGATATGTCAGCTATATTACAAGTTATTCCCTTGTTTTTTGTTTTGTCTCTTTTAGTTTTCTTAGAGTGTCAAGTCTCTGTAGCACCCGAACCAACCCAAAAACCAAAGCCTGAGCCTGTTTAGTCTGCCACTACGACCCCATGAACAGAAAACAGGCCCGACATCAACGAGAATGACAGCCACAAGAACATCGATTGAAATGATAACTTTAAAAAGCAACACAAAATAATTACTCTCCTCTTATTCAAGTGTCTCGATAGAATAATATTAAAACAAATAAGAACAATCTTTTATTCACGACACAGAGAGAGAGCGCTGTCTCTCTTCTCTCTGTCCTCTTTTGGCTAGAAGATTCATAAAACAAAAAAAACAACAAAAAGAAGACATCCAAAAATACAAATGATAAACAACGGCAATATAAAAGCCTCCCCAACATCTAAAAAAAAAACCCAACAAAAAACAAAGGATTTGATACAGAAATTGCGTTCTATACATGGCATCACTGTACAAGGAAAGGAGCAAATGTCTGGTAAAACTACCCACAATATACTGTCACAGACATGGAGGAGGAGGATGGAGCAACAGGGAAACCTGGTGGGGCTGAGTCAGGACCGGGGGGAGAGCTGGTCTAACAGCGTGGGGGGGAGACAGAGAGAGGATAGCTTGAACCGAAAGTGCAGAATTATTTAAGTCATGAAAGGACAATATCGTCTTCCTCACAACACAGAGCTGTTTTCATTTAATAATAATAATAATAATAATAGTCAATATAATAAAACCTCTTTTACAGAAAACAGTAATAACAATAAGAGTAACAATATTGACGTAATGCCTACATGGACATCTGGTGTAAAAATGAACTTTCAAATAAAGCAAAAAGGAGAAAATGAATGCCAGAATGAGAAGAAAACAAAAACAGAGTGAGTGAGCTGGTTTGTCCTGTGCCGTGTCACTGAGCTCCATGTGTGGACGGAGCAGCCCGACCAGAAACAGCCTCCACCCGGCCCAAGAGAGGGGCTTCAGCCTGCTCAGGAATGATCTGCTGCAGGGGGAGGAGGAGGAGGAGCAGACTGAACCCCTCCACTCACCTCTTCTTCTCAGTCACACACACACACACACACACACACACACACACACACACACCTCATGTGAATACTTTGGGTTTGTGGCAGCAGTGTGTGTGTTTCTTTGTGTTACTGAACTCTATGTTCCTGCAGCTATGACTGTATGAATGCGTTGGCCAGTGAGGCACATAATGAAGCATACCAACAGTTATTAGGAGACCAAGGGTGAAGGAGGTGGGGGTGGGGGTGGGCAAGGAGGGCTTGAGTTGAAAAAGGGAGGAGATGAACCCCAATCTACCCACGATGGGAGGTGAACAGAGGAGACAACCTGCGGCGATGACGGCTGGATGTCTGTGCAGAAAACGCTGGCAACGTTGACCTTTGATTAACGAGGGCCCACCTGTGACCCCCAACCCTCTAATGTCTACATCCACCCACACTCCCCCTCTCTACCGCAGACTGCCCTCCCACGGACAGTTGGAGACAGACAGATGGACGCAGAGCTCCCCGTTAGGGCAGAGAACGGTGGTTTGGCGTGATGCTGCTCAACTCAAGTCAACACAACTCAGGATGGCTGATATGGACCGCTGTACACAGGATGCTAAGAGAGGAGAGGAACACAGGAATCATCTTCAATTTCCGATTGCCTGTCTTCTTCCCTTGTCATAGGAAGTTCTACTCTGTATATTAAAAAAAAAAAAAACCTTTCCAACGCCCGGCAGAACATAATGTCATGTTGGATCGGGCTTGAAGACAGTACATTTTTAACAGAAAGCCCTGACACAAACTGGAGGTTTGGAGTTTTAAAGACCTGAAATAAACCAGGCAGTGAGCATCAAATGAAAGACATTAATTTTACATATCAAGGCAGTTGCCATGTAGTGGTGGTTGCTATGGAACCGACACCAGCAGCTAGCATATTTCTTTTTTTCATTACGGGCTAGAATTATTGTTTTCATCATTTCACGCTTTAAATACGTTATTATACAGCAAGTTGCAACTACTGAAAAACCATCGTCAGTGATGCCCTTGTGAACCTGTTGCTTAGCAACCACGACAAAACATTAGTCTAAGGGTTTTTTTCTTGGATGTGGAGTGATACGAAAAGTGCAATAGAATTAGACGTTATATCGATGGACCAATTAGACTGCTTGATTCAAGCAGCTACTGTATAATGCAGGAGTGAAAATAAACAGGTAAAATGCAAAGAAAGCCTGGTATTAAATGTTTAGTCAAGGCAAGGTCAAAAGCACTTACTACAAGGTTATTATATAAACTCAAAAAAAAAAATCACATATGGTGATGATGAACCTGTTGGACAAGGTTTCACTGTCTTCCTGCTCAGTCTGTGCTAAGGAGGTGACACAGCTTAAGGCCACTTACTTAAAGATAAGGAACATTCTTGAATTAGCATTTGTATATGTGGCTTTTAAGCAAGTACCAAGCATTTGCATGTGAGTGAGTACCTGTGCTAGACCCCAGCCTGCTCCATGCTGTACTGCAGGTCAGGGGGTTTGTAGCTGAGGAGCATGTCACTGGTGCAGGAGGAGGGGTAGCAGGCTGCCGCATGGGGCTCCCCTTCAACGCCACACACTGCATGAGGAAATGCATATTATTCAATGACACGGAGAAGGGAAAGCAGCACCATGTTTCAGGTGCATTTGAAAGCACACAGATGAATGTTTCCACTCACCCGACTCTTCCCGCTGGTGCAGCTGCTGGCTTCCTGTCAGCGACGTCTGGCTGAGAATGTCCGACATGCGAGCGGAGCTTAGTGCCTTCCCGGCCAACAGACTCATCCCCGACATGGGCTCTGCCTGATCCTGGACAGAGAGCGAACAACCGTTTAGGACACAGAAAAAAAGTACTGATACTTAATGAGCAGCTTCTGCTGACGATGATGAGTCAGAACTTTGTTGGGATAATTGGGGATGGTTACAGGGTGCGGATGACGCAAAAACATCAAATGAATACGACCTCTAGGCTTTCTCCCTTCAGCTGTCATCTTACTAAAGAGGCTACTCAAATATTCATGTTGCAGACTTAACAACTAAAAACTAATATGTGTTTTGTCTGTAGAAACTAGCAGCATGTCTCACTCACATAGGCGTCGTCACAGGTCTGGATGGTGTGGTGGCGCTGTAGCTGTCCACGGGACCTATATGCGTCACCCTGTGGACCTCTTGAATAGCCCACACCATTATGATCAGGCATCTCCATGGCCTGCCCATGGGGCCTGCGCTCCACATGCTCAGATTCTGACAGAAAAGATGTGGACACTGAACACGCTGTATAATGACTCTTTAAATGTTGGACTCTGTAAACAAAAAGTCAGTTGAAAGATTGACAGCAGCTGTGTGTGAGCAGTCTCACCTCTAGCTGCTGAAGCGTTCCTTATGTAGCCTCCATGTCGGTGTGTAGGGGAGCTGTAGGGTGGGGTGCCTCCTCGTGGAGGCCCCAGGAGCTCATGACTTTCGCCTGCCTTGGTCAGCAGGCCCTCATGTGGGTGGTGGTAGCTAGCCGGCACCTCATCCTCCTCCATGCTTTCAGAGTGAGGTAAGCTGGGCGCTTGGGCCGGGTGCTGCTGAGGCTGGACCTCTGGGGGTCGAATCTGGAGGAGGTGGTGGTAGTGTTGGCCTCCGGAGGCTCCCTGTGGGGCCGGTGGCTCCAAGCTTTCACCCTGGCTCAGCTGACGGAGGAGCAGCATCTCTCCATACTCTTGGGATGCACTGCTGGGCTGTGTGGCGGCTGCTGGGCATGGCCGGGGGCTCTGCCTCTTCAGTAAGGCTGCCAGGTCCTGGGGCGGCAGCCTGGGGTCAGCGTGTCCTGTTAAGGAGTGGCGGGGGGACAGAAGGCCCTGCAGGGTGGGAGTGACATGCTGCTGTGGGGGGCGGTAGTCCAAAGGAGTCGGGGACAGCAGGGCCTGCTGTAGTGTAGAGGGGGTGCCGTAGCTGCTGGTCCCGACTGCCCCGCCCTGGTATTCCTCCAGGCCGGGCACATTGAGGGAGGCTCCCTGTAGGTAGTGATTGTAGGAGCCAACCACTCCGGTTGTGGCTCCCCGGGAGGCAGCGTCGCCAGAGAAGAGGTGCGGATTGAACTGAGCCTGGTCATATGCCGACGTGAAGCGGCCCAGGCTGCGACTGGATAGATGGAGGTAAAACAGGAAATGATTAGCCACCAATATGCTCCAAATGCTGTGGTTTGCTTTTAGCTTTCAATTATCTCCAGAAGGCCTTCAACAAATTACCAAAAACACAAACACACACAGAAGAGAGTCTATCAAACACTTCAAGTATTCACTAAGAGGTGTGTCCACATCCTCTCAGTGAAGGCAGGGACTGTTTATGGGGTCACAGGACGACTCATCTCCTACATTAACTGCTTGACTTGGGACTACAGACGTTTCCAAAACATTCACTTCCAATCACTCACCCAGCTGAGGTGGAGAATTTGTTTAGGAGGTCCTCTCAGCAAAGTCGATGAGGGATTTACACAACATAACTTTTCAATGCCGCTAACAAGTAATGTTCTCAAAATCAGTCCTGCCACACAAAACCTCTGGCCTGAGCATCAGTATCTCAACAGTATAACCATTTCAAAACACAGCTTGTAGAACATCAGTGGACATGGCAAAAAAAAGCAGGCAAACAAAAAACAATAAAAAAAAGAAAATGAGAATCATAAGAACATAAGAAGACACAGATGGCCATCATCAGCACAGGTGGAGACAGGACAGTGAGGTCACCTGTGCGTCTCGGCGTTGTCTGCGCTCAGCTGCTTCCCCAGGACTCTGTGTCCAGGTGTGGACAGAAAGCCGCCCTGTCTCTGTGCTACACCTCCCAGCTCCACTTCCTGGACCTGGATGGTCACCTGTATGGACGACAGTAAAGTTTAATCAACACCATTGATCAGATTATCGCTTTCAGTTCAGAGAACAGGTTGGATTGGTTTTTTGCAGTCACCTGCTGCTGTTGAGGGACACCCTGTGTCAATGGGACGGTGGTGCGAGCAGATGCTGATTGTTGATTGGTTGGTAGAGCGACTCGAGGCAGAGCAGTGGGAGGCGGACTGCCACTCTGGCCCTGATACAGAGCTGGAGCACCGTGCTGGTACTGCACTGGTGACGGACCTACTGGCAAAGGACAGGAACTGTGAGGGACGAAAATCTGTGGCCAAACTTCACTGAAAGCTGGTATCCTCCTCCACAGGTTCTTTCACCCACTAAAACCCTTCTGGCCATGACAAGGAGCTTTTACAAAGAGGGACCAAACAGGAAGTTCAACCTGAACAAGTCTCACATGATCACTGATTCCTTATGAAGTTTCCATAGTTCAGCTGGTCTTCGTTTCACCTATTTAATATTACTTGACTGTTCGGCCACTAAATCATATTAGTATCTTTCAACTAGTTGTTAGGCTTGGTCCTGACTGGCAGCCTAAACACTAGTACCCTTACAATGAGTGAATAAAATAAGCTGTTATCTCTATGTTACCGTGTTCTTGACGGCAGACGTGTTTACTCACCTGCAGCCCCTGGTCACACTTGAAAAAGCATTTTGATTGAGTCAGCGTAAAAGGAGCCCTCTAGTACATTACTCATAACACTATGTCAAGAATGGACATAGAGTATGTCAGGTGTTATCTGCGTTTGTATACAGATAACAAAGGCCAGTGACTAATTAAGATCGTGAAACGCACTTCCAATCTAAAGCCTAAAAAATAAATAAAAAGGTCATAACATGATGTTATTAACGTAATAAGTCAAGTTGATGCCAATATGATACAATAAATCCAACCAACTACAGCATCCACTCTTTAATTACATTTACATTACAATTACATTAATAATTGTAGTAATTGTCTCTCTAATATCAATTTCATGTTGTGAAAATATCTCCTTCAACATTTTGCAGGATCACGTATCATAATGTTAGATTCTAATGCCTGATGCTCAAATTTACCGAACAGAACCTGAACACATCATAATATAAATGAATTGCCCCTTCTGTCACCATCTGCTGCGAACTCTGTGCAGGACTGGCTGCACTAACGCTCTGGTGCCTTGCCCATTTCAACACAGATTTGTTGCCCGCAGTGTGGCATTAACAGATTTAAAAAAAAAAAAAAAAAAAAATAGGGCATCCAATCAGAAGAAGATAACTCTATTCACTTCTAGCCACCTCTTTCCCATCAGCTAGGTAAAGAAGCATTTTAAACAGCAGTATTACTAACCATGCCCTTGCATTATGCCTGCAGAGCCAGGCGGAGGGCTCTGGTCGGGCTGTCTGAAGAGGTGGTTGCTGGGATGTGTTGGCGGAGGGCTGGAGGGCTGGATACGCAACCTGAGGGAGGACGGGACAAAGTAGGAGAGGAGAAGAGAGAGAAAAGGACCGTGATGTAACACCTCAGTCGATAGCACTGCACCACAGTATCAAGTTCTCTGTTCACCGTTCAGGAGCTGATGAGTAATATGTGTGTGTGTGTGTGTGTGTGTGTGTGTGTGTGTGTGCGTGCGTGCGTGTGTGCGTGCGTGCTCGCTCACCTCTGGAGCTGGTGGGTAAGGTGACTTGGCTGGCTCTCTCCATGGCCTAAAGACAGACCCTGCAGGTAAAGACAAATTCAATGTGACTCAAAGCTTCCATATAACAGGATTTGCTAATGTGATTATCACTATGTGATGCTGACTGTATGGAAGTGCTAATAAGTGTCCCAAAGAAAGAAAATCAAGTTAAGGAGACAAATGAGGCCACAGTGTAGGATATCCAAGCTGTAGCACTTTCTATGAAGATCACATCTATGCTTTAAACACACCATCACAGCTCAATACAACACATGCATCATGTAAGTCGTCACACAAGTAGGATAACACAGTGCTTTACAAGGTTGAGGAACGCAGCTCAAGCCATCCTGCATAACAGCAAACACCACGGTGTTTTCTCAAACACACACACACAGAGAGTGTGTTTCTGGCCTGTAGTGACGTCTTCGTGCAGGAACTTGTCATCTTTGAGTACCTGGATTTGCTGGTGGAGGATTTGTTGCTCTTGCTGGTAGAGGATATGCTGTTGCTGGGTGTGCTCCAAGAACCGCTCATCCTGCTGGGCAGCGTACATTTTCTGGAGCTGCTCACACTCCTGTTGGACACACAGACATGACATTTCCATGCAAACAAGGGAGGTAATTTTGGGTTAATTGAGGGTGAAGCGTTGGATCTAGGAAAGTATCAAATACAGCAAGAAAAAGTGATCCAAGTTAAGACCCAAAAAGTCATAACTTTGGTAGAAAATAGTCAAATTTATTGTAGGGCCAAACCAATACTGTGTTTTTGAGGCTGATGCCAATATCGATATTTAGCAGGAAAAAAAATATCAGATGAATGCAATTTCATATTTTTAGAGATGCACCGATTGCAAAATTCTTGGCCGATACCGATTTCTGGTTTTAAAGGAGGTCTGACCTGCCAAAACCGTTTTTTCCGATACCGATTTTCTATCTAAGAAATAATTATAATCATATAATAGACATCATATTTGTTTGGCTTGAGTACCCTTTCCCAAATTTAATACAAGTACCCCTCTCCCAGACAACATTTTTGCTTATATAACTGCAATTAAAACCACAACTAATGGTAGGCTATATGCTATCATAACCCCTCTTTTCAAGAATAAAACCTTCAACAGTGCCTCCTGAGCAGATTTATTTTCAACACTGACCATAACATTTAGTCCACGGCGGAGGGTTGTTGTGGTTGCTGCGACTCTGATGCATCCCTCCTCTTAGCGGCAGTGTCGTCCTTATATTTGCTAAACAAGCCTTGGTGCTTCTTTTCCAGGTGGCGTATTAAGTTTGTTGTTCCAAATGTCTTAGGCGTTGATCCTCCACGGCTGACTTTTGACTTGCTAGCATTACAAACAGCGTGTTTTGGGTCGCTCTGGCACACAGTGAAATAAGTTCATATCACCGACATTTTTTCTTCCTGAGTCTTGCTAGTTTTTAGCTGTTTTGCTCTGAGCTGATACGCAGTGCGTGACCCGCATGCGCGGTGCATGAACAACACAATGGCTATCACACGGTTAAGCTACTGCCTCATTTAATGACACTGATCACTTCTAGTATTTGATGTAGAGTAGCTTCTTAATGTAGCTCAAGTCTCCTCTGCAGAACACTTGAGAGAAACGATGAACCCAGCACGTCAGTGCATGCCTAAAATGAAGCAGCACCCACTGTGAACATGATGATTAACCTCCCTGCCTACGTCTCCTCCTGGATGAGGTAATCCCATTACAGGGTCACTGTGAATGATGTGATGTCTCAAGTGGCAGCTTGAGGTTTTCTCAGATCAAAGACAATATGTTGTGTGTCGAGATGACAGTAAATCTAAACTGCTTCACTGTTTAATGTCAGTGATCAGATTTGTTCAGCTGGTTCCCACATATTCCTGTCGTTGTTTGCGGCAGGGAGAAACAGGATGCTGATACAAGCAAGGGTGCATTGAAGCAAAAAATGATGATTAATGCTTTTTGAAAAAAATAAATTGAATTGTTATGTTTGACTTTAATCACAATTGTCTGACTTGTATGGTATTTGCCAAGTGAAAATTAGAACAGATTTTTTCACTTACTGTCAATATTCCTCAAAACGATGGCCCATTTTGTCAAAAATAAATTCAACAATAAGCCATAATCAAGCTATTTTCAACAATTTCTGTTGATGTAATAATCAGTAACTATCAAAGCGCCACAGACTTGTTACCTTATTTCCTCCAACACAACACGAGGAAAAAAAAAATCTCTCTTTTCACGAAGCTAAACAAGCGAGAGGAACAGCAGCTGATCTGCCTCGGTATTGAGCGAGGAGACGTACCTGTTTGAGTTGCTTAATGAGGCTGCTGTTCTCCAGATGAGCCTTGAAGGCCTGGATGGTGGCTGCACCGTCAGAAAAGCGCCTGACTGGAGAGAAGCGCTCCATGGGGAGATGAAGGGTGTTACAGTCCTTATAGCTGGATCTGAGGAGAGGACCAGAGGAAGCAGATCCAGACGTGTGGACAACATGGACACACAAACACACAGACACACATGAGAAGCTTGAGCTCTTCAAACCTGCACAAAATATTACAGGTTAAATGTCTGTGATATACTGAGTGTAGAAAACCAGGCTTCTTGCACCATTTTAAAAGTCAAATTAAGTACTTTAAACACCTCAACACATAATTTAAGACCCAAAAGTGTCCTAACAATAACAATTTCCAATATAAAATTTTTGAGGCCGATGTCGATATCTTTCATTTCATAACTTTCAAGAACAAAGAAGTGACAAAATAATGTGCAGAAGTGCACTAAATCTCTGAATGCGGTGTTTTCCTACTGGCATTAAACACACCATCTGATAATTTAATACCTACAGTAAATTTATAGTACATTTAAGACAATTTGAGACCTTAATTAATTTAAGACAATTTAAGACTTTGTAAGGAACTGCGGGAATCCTGTAAAACATTAGGACCCCAAAGTTCGAAAACAGGATAGGAATCCAGCAGCTATCCTTATATTTCATTTCCTCCAGCCTGTCGATCATGACAGAGGAGGAAACTTTGAGCTCTGTGTTTGGAGGCTGGTCCTAATACTTTGAGAGTAGCTCAGAGACTCTTGACAGTCTCAGAGGTTGCTGCATCTTATTAATTATCCTTCAGGATAATAAATTACATCATTGCTCATCACTTAGAAAGGCAAGTTAGATTATATACATACCATTGTTAACTGAAGTTCATCTAAGGGCAACACTGACACCAATAAAAGACATTACAGGGATGTTTTTAAGGATTACTTACACAAAAATGTTTTCCCCTACACACTAGGAAACATTGATCATCAATGATAAACTGGGTGCTACTGTTCATAGCACTTGACTGCTATAAGTTGGCATGCGGGTCACAGTTTCTGCATGTCAAAAAGGTTTTCTACAAACAAAGACACAGCTTCTGTCTTTACTTATCAACTGTACCGAGTATTCTTTTACAACAGATGCACATGTCCCCATAACCAAGCCACATTTCACAATTTAGACAACAACTTGTGTCTACCACTGCATCCAAATACAAAGGTGCACCTAGCAACTCACAAAACTGGAGTTGGAGGAAAGTTGGGGACAAAGGCTAGAAATGAACACCACGCCAAAAACATCAAAATATGACAGCTACTGGAGAGAAAACACAGGAGGCAGCGATTTAGCTCTGCTGGGTTGTTCAGAAAAGAACAATCTGCTAAATCTGAAGCGGTCACATACCTGCTGTTGCCAGGTTTACAGGGAAGAAAAGGTTATTTTGGATCATGGTTTACTGTCCGTCATGTAAAACACTAGTGCTGACAGAAACACCCCTCTGCTCAGGAAGCTCTTTCACCAGAGGGTGAGTGTGTGAGTGAGAGAGAGGAAGACACAGTGAGGCTGAATAAGCCCCTCGTTTAACTGAGAGTGTGTGTGGGTGTGTGTTTGTGCAGATACAGCTCGGAGCGGGCGTGTCCCCTCACCGGGTGTGTGTGTCGGGGGCCCAGCCCCCCCTCTGGCGGGGGCCCTGGGGCCGCTGTGACTCTGCCGAGGGCTCGCCATGCGATGTGCTCGTGAGCGCGTGCGTCGTGTGCCGCTTGGAGCGGTTCGCCAGGTACCTGGGCCGCAGGGAGGGGGAGGACGGGGTGAGGGTGGGAGACAGGAAGTAGCGCTGGTCAGCTCTCTGTCCTCATTGGCTAATGGAGATGGGGGGAAGGCCCGCCCCTTCCCACCTCTGCCAATGGGTGCCATCATTCATATCATCTTAGCCAATCAGAAAAACAAAATAAAATTACACCATAGATGGATATTATAGCTTATGGGTATCCCACAAACCCCCAGCTTCCAACGTAAGGATTGGACTGGATGCCTTTTTTTGCTCATTGGTTTTGCAAGCTTCAGAGTTAGCAAAGCTGTGTGAGAAAGAGTGAGAATAATTTGGCACTTGCTGAAAGGAAAGAGATAAGAGAAGAAGCCCTTGGCCAAAGAATTTGAAAGACAGGGCGGCTGGATTTGGTGACAGAGTCAGTTTGAAACTGGCAGAAGGCACTTGCGCGATGGAGAAAGGTGGAGAGATGGGGGTAAGCACCACAGCAGAGTGGCCACGACCCACAGGAAAAAGCAGAGCAGCCTCACTCCCAGCAACCCAGGACACCAGCGAAGTCTACAGGAAGTGCTGTCTGAACAGGACCAGCTGGAAAACCCTAACCTGGACCTCCAGATCCAGCATCACAACTCAAAACACCAAACCTGTCTTTGCCCTGGCCTGATTTCAGCTCCTTCTACGTTAAAGCTCTTCCTACATAAATATGTCTATTAACCTCCACTACGTGGTGCTAGCATATGTTAGCTCAGTTATTTGCTTTTCGAATTAAATAACAGTTCTTCACCCCTACTTTAAAATTGTCTGACTTTTGCTGGTGGCATAAAACCACCCAGTAAACACACTGGATGACCACCACATTGCCAAGTAAACTACTCTAAATGAAGCATCAGGAGAATAAATGTAAATCTAACTGAGAACAAAAAAAAAATTATTATTAAGCTAAAGCTATACAAATGATTACCTCCACATTCATACCCACTGACCCGTTCTCACAGGTTAGGGGCCCTCCAGGGTATCCAGTTTAGACAGCATCCCTGCATAGTAGCCTTTCAGCAAAAAAACAACATTGTGGCTTACCTCTGTACTGCCTCTTGGTCTGGCTCTCCATCTGAACCCTCCTCATCCACCGGAGCTACAACAGGGATCGGGTGCTGGAGAGGCAAAGAGTTTGACAGTCAACCCTCATACAAATCATAAGGGGGAAGAAAACGGGAGCTGCACGCATACAGAAATCTAGATCCTCACCGGGCTGGTGACAAGCGGCGAGGGCCCCCTGGGCCTCTTGAGGAGCTGAGCGTGCAGTTGAATGTTGGCCCCGCCATCAGAAGCTCTTCGGCCGAGGGGCCCCATGCCATTAAGCAGCTGCAGGGTAGGTGGCTGCAGCAATGACTGCTCCTGGAGGATCAGCAGACACACAGGAAGTCATATTCGAGCTGCTACTTATTTATTTTTCTGCCAATGAACTGATGACATCCAGGATACAAAATGGAAGACTTCATGTCCAACCTGACAGACTGTACCTTGTACTCTAGCTGCTGCGTGGGCTGCAAGCTCTGAGTGGGCATTAGAGTGTGCATTTGGCCCATAGTGGGGGCCAGAGGGGGGAAGGGGGGCTGGGGCACTGCACCACGAGGGAAACCTGGAGGCAGTTTCTGGAGGTCTTCCTGCATCTCGGTCCTGTGGTGCATGAAGGGACAAGGGCAGCTAGAAAACCAGATCACACACTAGCAAACTAATTATTTAATAAGCTAAAAACAGCCAACAACTATTACATTACTTTAAAACTTCACCACCACAACCTGACATGCTCAGTAGTTAGCAGAATATATCAGCATCAACCATATTTTAACATCTGGCTGAAATTCTTCCATTTTAAGATAAAGATAAATTCATAAGAATGAACAGTGCACAGTGATCCTTACTCTACAAACATATATTAAGTCTCATGAAGAAAGAGACTTATTTTTACCGCATAGTTGGTGTAATTAAAAAAATGTTGAGAGTTATACCCTGACATTACAAAAGTCAGCTATCAGTCTAAGAGTTGTGATACTCCAGCAATAACGGGAACATCACTGGTAGTAAGTTGGAGAGTCGTGTTTTACCTTTGGTCTGGTACTCCCACGGTGTGCCGCCTCATCGAAAGGTAGCGAGCCATGGCTTCAGGAGATGGTTCCTCTCCTTCGTCACTGTCCAGTGCCATGCTGCCATCCGGCTATACAATAAAATACACACACGTATGTGGTCATGAGTAATGGTAGTGTGTGCTCCATGCTTGTGCACGTGTGGCAATGCATCAAAAGGTCATACATATTCGAAATTATTTCAATTTGAATGCACAAGCTTTAAAGTGCAGTTCTTTTAAAATTCCTGCTGCAGTGCAGTAATCTGATGCACTCTGGTGTTTCACAGCATTTGTGAGTCAGCTTTGAAGCAGTGTGCATGTGAGATGATTCCTGGACTACAATAACAGTAGTAGACTGTAGTAGTAAACTGTGCATACTGGACAGCAAGATATTACAAACATGTAAACCAATAAAAATATTAAGACTGGATGCTGGTGTGAGTGATGTAATAGCGGTGCACGCGTTTTTAAACAGTCCAACTCTTGAGCAGCAGTTAGGGTTAAAGCCATGGTCAGGATTTCAACTCTGTGAACTGAAGTTGTGCCTGGTCTGAGTTTGTTTATCATGCATGATGACCCTCACTGCTGACCACAGCCTACCAGGGAAACTCACCTCAACAATCTGGTTCTCTGGGTTGATGAGCTGGACATGGGGAACAGTCATGCTAATGGGATTACCCTGCGGATCCGTCTGTCACACACACAAACATACACACAGGTTGGGTGAGGATTGTACTAATTTTCTAGAAATCTCATTAGAGCAGTGGGGTGGTGGTTGTAGGTAGAGTAAAATTATTAAAATAATCATTAGCTGCAGCTCTAGCTGTAGGTTAATGCAATGAACTCTGCCCAGTGAACAAACTCAATGACAACCCAAAGTTAAGACTGAAGAAAATAATCTAACAGCATCTTTGACGAATTTAAAAAAAAAAAAAAAAAAAAAAAAAAAAAAATCATTGTAATGACAGGTACACACAGGATCAGATAACTATAGTTGTTCTATATTCTATTCTATAAAAACTTAGCATAGAAAATGCTCCAAAATATTATCAGACAGTTGTGAAACCTGACACGTGCAGGATGCAGAGCCACCATCTTATCATGCCAACACCAATGGACAGTGGATTACCTGTACAGCATTAAGGGGATAGCTAATGGAGCGTGGTGTCGGCGGGGCAACACGTAGGGTCTTATGTTTCTTGAGGCGGTCAGCCAGCAAACTGTAGATGGCACTGTAGTGATCGTATGCATCTGTCTGTAGAGACTGGAGAGGAAAAGGAAGAAAAATGTAAGCTGCTGAGATGACTTTAAACCTGGGATGGGTAGGTGCAGAACCTGGGGGTCACAGTTACCCCTTTTCCACCGGGGTGACCCCAGGGCTGGTTTGGAGCCAGAGCCTGACTTAGCACCAGCTCTTTGTGTTTCCACAGCCTAAGCACCGACCCTAGTGCTTAAAACTGGGGCCAAACAAGCACCAAGTCTTTGCTGGTCCAGAGCTAAGCACCGATTATGTCAGGGGCTTGGAGTCAGACCGGAGTAAGTACTGCCTGGTTCGATCATAAATGTATTGAAAGGACTGAAAGGACCACAAGTTCTGCACAAACTGTTGCTCGCTGAAATCCAGAACAACAGTGTCCCACCGCTACCGTGATCGCGGATTTGCCCAGGCTATAGGCGACCTCCGTCTCTCTGGCAGCCACCATACAATCTGTTCTCACACAGAGTCATCACCACTCAAAGGGTTTACAGCGACGACGGACAGCCAGTACAGTTTGTTTCAGCTCTGGATTTCTTGCAAAGTGAGACGATCACTTCCTCCATAATTGTTTTGATTTCGCACCACACAAGGTGCTAGGTGAAAACCAAAATGCTGTGACGTACTGACATTTTGCAGTGATGTAATGACTTGGCTCTGACTGAGCTCCCTGCCAATGAAAGAGCGACTGGTGCTGAAGAGGAACGCAACCCTCAATTAAACACAGACTATCCCTTGTAAAAATTAGTATTGTCATCAGCAACATGAGGTGAGACTTGCCTGAGCTGAATTTGGTGATGCTACAGGTCATAATGTATAAGTTATTAAATATAATTTGCATAAAAAAAACAAACAATAATTCATAAAAAATACATTTAATCACTTTTGGTCAAAGTCAGTGTTGTACTTTCAGCATCATGAGGTGAGATGTGTCTGAGCTGAATTTCACTCTGGTGTTGCACTTTATAGACGGTCTCCTCAAAGGCCAGTGCTCATTAGGAGCAATGTTTTCAGTGGAGCTCCGGGGACGCATTGTTTCGGTAAGAATACGACTGTAGCACATCATGTGCCTCACTGCAGACACTGCAGAAATACACCGTTTGCATATTTAGATCATACTGGATTTGAAGTATTCATCCAGGAAGTTCCAATCTGCCACTACCTTTCTAACAGGTTTCACACTGAATGCGTAAAGTGCGGCGCGAGCGCACAGCCGGACTACCGCGACCATGTTGCTAGGTTACGGTTCGAGCAAAAAGCCCCCGGCTTTATTTATGCAGATGAGGCCTGCACCATATACTACATATAATACGGGAGGACGGTGGGAAAGAAGGGTAAAATACGGTACTTTCCCAGCCAAAAACGGGATAGTTGGCAGGTCTGGAGTGCAGCTGTCAGTGAGTGCAGCTTGTGCGTCTGAGACGTCATCGCGTGTCATCATGAGTGTTGGGGTGTGAAAATAGAAAGAAGTTGTAGGCTATGACCTGTCGATTTGTATACAGATGCGCGAAAATTTTACTCTATTTCAATCAACTTTGCATGGATTTATTTTCGGAGCAAAATGCAAATAAAAGGGTTGAAATCTGTACTTGCACGTGTGCGCCATTTTTATTTTTTCTCCTCGCACAATCTATTTTTAGGCGCATATGCGAGTAAAATGCTCGCACTGTACAGCCCTGAACTAAGAACCAGCACCAGGTTCCTTTTGGTGGAAAATGGGTAAATGTATGGCGCAACCAAATTTCACAAGCCATTGTCATACACCGTTAGCAACGCCTGCCTTGGTTAGCACAGCTGGTGATGTCAGGTGTGAGTCAATGTTCCTTATTTTTTTATAATGAATGTAGTTTACCAGCAAGAGGACCTTGTCCTTCTGTGTACCGTTAGAGAAGGCGGTGCAGAAAAGTAAAATCCATCAGTGTAAGTCGTACCTGCAGTGTGCGTTCTCGATCCAGGCCCATCTCACACATGGCTATCAGCACCTGCTCGTTGATGAGCTCCAGCTCTCTCTCCGTCTTCACCTGCTCACACTCTGCTATCAACTGAAAGGGAGAAGAGGTATGTCACATGTCAAACTACCACAGTCTGGAGCACCTGCTCCATTTAAAAAAAGTCCAGTTAAAGGAACAGTTTAACATTTTAGGAAATATGGTTATTTACTACGTGGTGGAGAGTTAGGTGAGAGGACAATCAAGTCAGCAAATTCTACTGATAGTTGCACAATGCTTTACAATACAATACATAGCACATTAAGAACACAATCACCTTAAATTGAGGTGGAAAATTAGATAAATGCTCACTACAGGTTCAGTGTCTCACCCTGTCGAAGTCCGGGTCCGGATCGCCGAGCCTCATCCATTTATTCTTACAGATCTGCTCCATGGTCAACCGTCTGCTGGGCTCCAGCACCAACATGTGTCTGATCAAGTACTCACAGTCTGCAGTAACACACCGACATAAATATATATATATGAGATGACAACAACCAAAACACAATAGAAATTAAAACAACCTGACTGGAAAGCATGTAAAAGGTACTACCTACAATAGGGGGATACTTTTTTGTTCCGGAACCCCTCGTAAGTTTTGTTGTTGTTGTTTTGTGGCAGAAATGTGTATATCAACATCCACTGAAAATTATCAGTGGTTTCAATAATATTTTGACATTTTGTTACATGAAAATGTCACATTTAGAATCAAATGTAATCAGATAAGTGATTTATCGCTGAAATTTTTTTTAATATAATTTTTTTCAGCCCTTTAACACTTGCAACAACAATAAAAGAAGGCACTGAAGGCACAACACTTAACATTTTCTATTTTAATTTCACAACTTTCAAGAAAAAAAGAAGTAAACTTTGTGAACAAAATAAGGTTCAAAACTGCAGTAAATCTCTGAATGCTGTGTTTTCCTATTGGCATTAAATGCACCATCTTAAAATCTAAAACCTAGAACGAATTTATGGTAAATTTAAGACAATTTAAGACCTTAATTACCCAGATTTTAACTTATGGCATTTGAAGGAACCACAGGTACCCTGTTAAAGTGAAGTATTGCTTTAGAATTTGCTTGACCCTCACGCTGAAGACATCATGCACAGATCAGGATCAGGGTATGGTCTGTAGGGGGAAGAAGGCTGACTAGAGGCCTACCTGTGGACATGAAGAAGGGGATGCGGAACTTGCCACTGAGAACACGCGCCCGCAAATTTTGTAGAGTGCTGCCGTCGAAAGGCAGGGCGCCACACACCAACACATATAACACCACACCTAAGCTCTGCAGACAGAAAAGACAGTTCAACAAACATGTCCTTTAGTTAATAATAAATCCAGAGCGCTACAGTCGCTTTTGGAAATAGGGCCTTACCCATATCCATATCTACTCACCCATATATCTACTTTAGGTCCGTCATACTCCTTGCCCTCAAAGAGTTCTGGTGCAGCATACGGAGGGCTGCCGCACCACGTTTTCAACAGCTGTCCTCGAGAAAACAGGTTACTGAAGCCGAAATCTGACAAGGTGAGAGGAGAGGTTGATCCAACCGTTCATTTTTACCTGACAGGGTAAACTCAATCAACCCAAGACACACTGCTCTAGGGCTTTAACGACCAAAATTGCAATACTCAGAGCCACGATCCCGTATCGGTCACTTCCCGTTCTGTACCAGAAAGCTGATTTGAGCTGCCGAGCAGGTGTAGGCGCTGCCGCTCTGCAGCTGATTGGATGTTTACGCTGCTCTGATTTAGACGCATTTTGCACAAGCTCAGGCCTAAACCAGAAATCTAGCTATGATAATAAACAGTAACTGGCTGCACGGAAAACTCTACCCTCAATGAAAATGACCAGGAATTTGCAGGAAACCTGCAGACCATTGTGTGATTTCTAGTAATATGATTCACGAGAGAAGAGATTTTAAAACACCTACAACAACTACTAAACCTTTTCAAGCTTCGTGAAAAGTATACTGGGGACATGATAAGGGTCAGAGATATGTATTCTTTAGTATTTACTTGTGCATATAGTCATATCTTGTGATTTAAAACTCCAAAAGCATAAATTGGCTGGGATTTCACTGCTTAAATGGCGGTGTAAACAAACAGAGTCACGTAGCATCTGGAGCTCTGTAGCTGCAGCTTGACTGTTGCTGGATAACAGCTGACTTCACTGAAGACTACTCTGGTTTACTGTTTAACTGTAGTCACACATGATCTCATACTCTGATTATAACACTGAACTCCTCGAGGAGCCAAATACCAAATTCAAAGGTGATGACATTTGTTTCAGATTAGTGTTTTAAATAAAATGCTTTTTCAATTTAAAAAAATTGTGGGGTGTATTGAACTGTGGGTCAAAAGTCGTGATACCACTCCAGCGATAGTATCTACGATGGGTCCACAACATCCCAGCTCATGTTGGAGGGACTGTGGAGCCCATACAGCGAACCACATCCACATATTCTGGTTATGTCCTAAGCTAAGTGTGTTTTGGAGTGAGGTTTTCAATGCACTGAAAGAAGTTTTTCAAATGAACATTCCACAGGACTTTACAGTAGCAGTACTGGGAGTAACACCTGAAGGTCTGGATAGGAGGGCAGATAAATACCTCCTGAAAATACAGTATTACTCACTGCAGCCTTAAAGTCTATAACCATCAGATGGTTGACACCAGAGCCTCCCTCGTACAATATATGGCTTCAAAAAGTTTGGGACATTTCTTACATGGAGCACTCAGACACCAAAAAGCCACATTTAGTAAAGGATGGGAACCTATGGTACCCCTTTTGATACAACAGCAACTGGTGCTGAGAGCACAGTCTTTTTTCTGATCTGATTTCCCTCATTTAGCGTCTAACCGGTGTTTGTTGAGGTCTTGTATTTTAGAGTGGACTTTACTTTTTGTGTTTATTTTCTTTAACTACTGTTGTTATTTTTTTCTTTTCTTTAATTTCATTTATCATCACCTGTGAAAGACTGTAAAATAGATATACAGCTAGGCAAAGGAAAGGAAACACTGTATTCAAATGCATTCTGTGTACTGTTATTGAAAAAAATCAAATAAAAATTAAGTTTAAAAGAAAAAATCGTGATACA
The DNA here is from genome assembly GCA_029721515.1 of Synanceia verrucosa. NCBI lineage: Eukaryota > Metazoa > Chordata > Actinopteri > Perciformes > Synanceiidae > Synanceia > Synanceia verrucosa. Next base: position 25,903,248 of record CM056559.1, read on the forward strand.
AATCGAATCCTGAGTTACCAGGGTTTTTCCTGCGTTCAAATTTGCGTGGCGGCCGCCTCCAGCTATTTTTGTACCACCCCTAGCCAGAGCGATTGATATTGCTCAACACAGCTCCAGCTGTGTTGATTGAGCTTTTGATGTCCCTCTGCGGCAGCTACGTATTTTAACTGCAGTTGCAGCGTTGCGCCACTATTGAGGCGCTATATCAACAACAGTGCACCCGAAAGACCTGAAGCAACTACCGAAGAAGAAACAGATCGAATCGTGTTTTTCCCAGTTTTTTTCCGCTAACTAACTAACACGATTCGATCTGTTTCTTCTTCGGTAGTTGCTTCAGGTCTTTCGGGTGCACTGTTGTTGATATAGCGCCTCAACAGTGGCGCAACGCTGCAACTGCAGTTAAAATACGTAGCTGCCGCAGAGGGACATCAATCGCTCAATCAACACAGCTGGAGCTGTGTTGAGCAATATCAATCGCTCTGGCTAGGGGTGGTACAAAAATAGCTGGAGGCGGCCGCCACGCAAATTTGAACGCAGGAAAAACCCTGGTTACTGTATCGTTACAGCCCTACACTGCTCCAGAGCACTTGTTAACACCTGCCCTGCACCCACCTACCCAGACAGCTCAAAGCACAACATTGACTTTCCCATCCTTTCAGTTTTAACTGCAAACACAGTCACACACCTGCGATTTTGATGTTGAGATTGTGGTCCAGCAGCAGATTTTCAGCTTTCAGGTCTCTGTGGACGATGTTGCGGCAGTGACAGAAATGAACTGCTGCCACAATCTGTTTGAACTTCTTCCTGGCGTCCTTTTCCGCCATACGTCCATGAGCCACCAGGTGATCTGCACACACACAATGGTCAGCTCAGACTTATGGGGATCAGTCATAATATTCAAGTGAAGACTATGATTCTGTCCTGAGTAGGGATAGTAGTGATAAAGCACGCAATCAATACTGAATGGCAGTTTAGCACGGTACCCCGTGATCGCCATAAACGAGCAGTTTTCTCAAATAACTGCAAAATGAATGGGTCCTGCTTTTTTATACTTATGATGTGTTGAGCCATACATGTCTGAACCACAGGAACCAGATTCAGACTGAAGCCTATGATGATGGCACAGCTGCTGGATGGACAGCGATACTGTAGCTCCTGATGGTCAGATTATCTCTAAGTCCGATGAAAGTTTGTAAAACTTTCCAGAATAAATGCTCATGCTGCTGGGTGTCATCAAACTATGATTTTTTTTTTTTTTTTTTTTAAAATCCCTGCTCAGAAAATTCTGGCCTCATAAGAAGAGAAAATGTGAACAGCACAACCCCAAACAATTTGAGTATTAACATGGAGTGCAAACAAAAGTGAGATGAACCTGTGGATTAATAATAATTACTTTTAAGTAAATTGTTCTTAAAATCTGTATCCTGACAAGGCAAAGTAAACCAACTGTAAAGCAGAGGGAGGCAGTCTACATCAAGGTAACAGCTGGGAACTCCTTACCGAATATCTCTCCGCCACTAGCATACTCTGTTACCAGATAGATCATCCTCTCCGTCTCCATCACCTGAAGACACAAAAAAGATAAGAAGCAAGACCTACAGACCCTCCTACAGGCCAACATGTAGTGATGGGCGGTTTGCCGTTACATAACACAATGAGTAAGCAGTGTTTGCCGTCCACAATATATGATATAAATAGAACAAAAACTGCCATTTACTCAGTGTTAAAGTTGTGGCGAAGAAAATAGATCATGTTTAAGCTGCTGAGAGACGTTTCAGACGAGATGCTGTGAAAGTTGGCTTGTGATTGGTTTGGAGTTTCAAAAAAAAACAAAGAGTTGGAAAAGTTTGGGTGACTCTTTTTTTTAATTTCTACTACAGAGCCTCAGCAGAGCTCAGTTCTGACTGTGGTTGCCCTGGGTAACCCCCCTGGATGTATCTACATCAATGGACAAAAATAAACTGTACAGTCTCCAGTGGATGTTTTGACTTAATATTACCAACCAGTTCTTGGAATTTTTTCGACACTTTGGTACAGTTACCCCCCTAACATTTGCCCATTTCCTATTGGGCCATGGGTCTCAGGTGTAAAATGTGAACAGAGTGAGTAATGTGCACTGTGTACCTGGTAGAGGCGGATGATGTGGGGGTGCTTCAGCAACTTCATGATTTGCACCTCTCTGAAAATCTTTTTCAGGTTCTCATCGTCCAGCTGGGTCTTATCCACTATTTTTATCGCCACCTGCAGACAACAAAGGAACAGAGGGAGGAAAAGATGATGAGAAAGGACGAAGAGAGGGGAGGAAAGTGAGGTGACAGTGAGGGAAAGAGAGAGGAAAGACAAGAAAGATTTTTTTTTAACAGAAATCATGCTTTTGTTCACCAGCTTGACTGTTCCAAATACAGACAACACATTCACATTAGCTGACACCAAAATTGCAGGCAACAATTGCAGATTATGGCTCAAGTGCCCCTGCAATATTGCTATGATGACAATAATCACAGGAGAGCAAAGCACTGAGAAAATAACCTGCTAAAGAACTAAAGGGAGGTTGTGAGTCAACTTAACATGACCTGTCATCACCAATCCATGAACAAACATAGTAAAAACGAGTAATAAACAATCACCTCCCACTGACAGAGGTTAAAAACACAACATACCACAAGGAGATATTGACATTTCTTAAGCTGATGAATAGCCAAACTGTGTGATGTGAAATGTGTTGCTTTCCCTGGATTCCACCTTGTTTGGGTAACCTGACCCGAGTCGTGACCTTCGACTGAGAGCACGACTCTTACGTAAGGGCTGAGCCCTTGACAATGGCTCCGGCAGCGTGAGCAGTGATGGTGCGTGACAGGAGCTTTGCGCTGCCACTTAGGAATGGGCAGACGACTTTAATGATTTAATCAAGCGAAGCTGATGGAACTCTTTGGAAAAACAGATGCGGGAATATAGCTGGGGTATGTGTGACAAAATGCAGCATTAATACACAAATACACACAGACAGCACTTCGTCCAGCAAAACGAGTCGAGTGCCATCCTGAGCTCTCCCTTTTCCTGATAACAGATGTGCAGAAAGGGTGACTTCCTGTTGCAGACAGGAAGGGGAAGTGAGGCAGAGCCCCTGGGAGAGGACAGGACCACATCTAACACTGGCGTTAATCCAGATCGATGTGTGCAGCTTCCCTTCAAGGGCATTGTACGACTGTGGAAAACATGTATCAGTAGTCTCCTCTAAATGTACTAATTCATTATGGTTTGTGGATGAGTGATTTAAAAAGACCGTAATGCATCCCGCAGGACTCCTTATAATTAAAATGGTAGCGTGTCACCCAGACACAATTAGCATAAAATATCCCACCAAACACACTGAAATGTTAAAAAAACAAAAAACAAAAAAAATCAGGTTATAGATTAAAACAATTAAGTAAATTAAGTATTATTAAACAACTCTTACCATGTTCAGAACGTGTCTTGTGGTATTTTAAGCCCTAGAAATCTATTCTTGGCATTGGCAGTCATCCAGTTTTATTGATGTAATCACTCCCCTCTGCATCTTCTGGAGAGTAACAACAGGATATCTGGATATGACATACACACTTACACATTACGCTAAGGACAGCAAGACTTTCTGAAAACAGGGACTACAACTACAGTTTTACAGAAGCTTGGTGTGACAAACATTTCAGATACTGCTGTGTTTCTGTCACTTGAGGTCATTGCTTAAGATTTGCATCCCTCTTAAGTGCTGACAGCTTCAAGCTAACAAGCACAGACCTAGCAAGACGAGCGACGATGCAGAGTGGTAAGTCATACTCTGCAAACAACCATGTGACCAGCGCACCTCTAAAAAGGCTGGGTTTCCAGCTTTAGCTTCAGTAAATATGCTGTGACTGAGAGCTTGTGCCTCGGCAGCCTCGGGGTGTTCAGTCTGCTTTGCACTTCCATGACTCTGGAATTTTCCATCAAAAGATCTGAGTGTGTGCACACACACACACACTCTCTCTCACACACACACACACACACACACACACACTCCTGAGAGGCTGGCTGCTGTGAGATGAAGTGTCACATAGCCCCTCTGATCACAAGACGGTGACCTCAACACAGCACCATCCCAGAGCAGCTGGTGTCCAGTGGAGGAGTCTGGACCGTCGACTGTACATTACACAACCCTCACGGTGATACCAGCTTCACAAATAACAGCAGCTGAGGGTAATAAAACCCCCATCTTGATTCAGATCAACTCTTTTTCCCCCTTACATTGCAGCACCTTGTGTTGATTAGCTCCTGTGATGCAAATGCACAAAATGATCGATCAATTATAACCTGCTGATCTGAATCTGGCAGATTCTGATGCATCTCATCTCTTTATCAGCGCGTAGCCACTAGATGATGGCTCAGGCTAAACTGAGCCACTCATTAAATATGAGGCCCTTGTGCTGTTATACAGCACCTCTGTGCAATTTCCCTATTATAATACAGAAGACTTAACGATCAATTTTGATATTTGCGGTAGCACTCTAGGCCTATATTTCAGGTGACACACTTCCACCAACTCACTGTACAATGTACATGTGTTACAACAACTGAATACATTCAACAATATTCAGCCTATAGTTCAAATAGGAATAACGACATTTTCAGTGGGTGGAGTATTGCACATATCAAAGGTTCAGGTGATTGGCTGGTGTTCAACAACAACGTATCTCCCATACAGAGGCGAGTAAGACTGAGATTACCAGGAGCTCGTTAGCAGCTTATACACAAGCTAATGAAAAGAGGGGACAAACGTCCTCCTGTATACACAGACACACAGGCGATCAACACAAGCAAACATTTGCTGCTTTATTACCACATGCGCTGCACACCTACTGTCATACAGATATGGAAATTTCATCATCACTGGTTAGCGGTAAACACTGTTAAAAAAAACACCAGTGATGTTTTGGGAACAATACGGTGACTGAATTTACACAGCAAAGTAATTTCATCACACTCATACCACGCCGTTATTCTTGAAAATGTTATGCTAAGTAATTTATCTTTTTGAAAAAAAAATGTGTTGTTAAAAAATGGAAGTTGTCAGTACATCTGCTAAAAATAACTGTATTACTTAGTGTACTGTTCAAATTGACAGCATAGCAAACTTTAACACATAACTGACTCTGGTGAAACACAACACAACAGAAAAGGCCTTATGTTGTTTGACTGATTCATTACAGGGCTTTTATATTTAGACTGCATTTGTTTTAGCTACATGTATAATTCAAACCAGCAAAACTATGTCAACCAAAATCTCAAAAAAAGGACATATATGTATGAATGTATTTTTTAACAATAATCTCCTCTGAAATGTATTATTAGTTCTGTTTAAAGAGTTGCATGCATTGCTTTACCTTTTCATTATACAGGTCTGGATTATTTAAAGGTCACCTATAATGTAAAATTCACTTTATAAAGGTAGAGTAACAGTAGTATGTGTCCCCATAGGCTGTGAATGAGGCCCTAGGAGTGAAAAAGTCTGTCACCTCCTTCCTCTGCTTGCTCCTCTTTGCCAATGTGTGTTGAAACAGGCGAGTTGAACATTTTTCGCCTACTAACGTAAAACGGGGAAATGTCCCTCCCTCCAGTGGAGGACACTGCCTTTGAGCCAGCCTCCCCCTCAGAAAGACAACCCTCCTCTAAAGTTACCGAGCGGCCGCCATTATTTCTCCTCGCTAACTTTCGCAAACCTGACAAAGTTAGGAGCAAAACATGGCAGCTGCTCTCTGTGTTGACTGCTTCAACGAGTACAGGAGATTATTTTTACTCTGTTCGTCCTCTGAAGACCCAGTGGATCCATTTATTTTAGCTGGAAATGTAGCAAGAGAGTTCACACTGTTGGGCTACTAGCTCCTCCGGGTTACGCTCCCGTGAGTGAAAACGTTATGATAGAACACATTTTAATACAGGACAGGCGGTCAATTCATCAGCACAGGCATGGATTTAAGACGATTTGTATATGAGCAAGCAGCGTCAGACCAGTTACACTGTTACGGAGGCTACGTGAGGGATGACGGCAAAGAGCAATCAAATTACAACAGGAACGACTGACACATGCAAGTATGAAATGGTCTTTGTAGTATGTTCATTTTAAAAACATCCATCCATCCATGAGTCAACTATAATGAGGCTAATCCTGAACAGAGAATTGGGTCTATGGTGTAATGTCTACAGTCAGTCATGTGGTAATATTATGCATGAGGTTAACCTTCATCATCAGGTGACACAGATTACAACACCTGTAATGCTCAGGCTTAACCTACATCAAGCAAGGAGCTGGTAGTTCAACTTGTTGTTCAGCTGTGTCCAGGTCAAAAACATGGGATCATAGCTAAAGCTAGTCTTCACAACAGCTAAGTAGAAGCTGCTGGCATGAAGCTTAAATTGTGGCCACTGCAGGTTGGCACTACAACTGTATTATGCACGTGCACACACACAGGGATGAAAGTGGACGGGCAGTATGAGTCAGCTCAATGCCTTGCAGGGAGGCTGTGTGTTGTACGCTTGTGACTGTGAGAGTTTATGCGTGGAAATGACTCACTTGAGTGTGTCAAGCTCAGGGTGGAAACACTGCATATCACAAATTAAAACCTTCCCCCCCGCCTTTTCTTGCCTATCAGAGCCGACACTAAATAAACTACAAACAAGCAGAAATTTATTACCATTTGATTACAATTAAGGCTACCTAAATAAGTGAGTTAGCACGATTAATCAGTGTCAATGCGCAGGCATGTGCGATGGTAACTCTACTTGGACAAACTGCCTGAACTGTGTCTCAGGACATGAGGAGGACATGAGCACCGTGGACACCGGCGGTCCATCGACTTCTACAGCCTTTATCACATCTACAGTCACCCATTATAATCCCCATACTCTTGCAACACAAATCAGGCAGTTTGTCCGAGTATGATTACAAATTACCGCAAAGCCGCAAATTTCTCTGTGAGATGAATAAAGTATCTATCTATCTCTAATTACAACAGCCTTAATTACACTGCAGCCTAACAAATCCAATATGGTATTGTCAAACAAGAATAATACATATTTTCAATACTACATATGTAAATAACAATTACAGTATATCACAGTAGGTACTGGAGTTATAAAAACTCAACAGCGATTGATGCGTACAGAGAACGTTCCAGGCTTTACAAAAGGACAAACATAAATATAGACATAAACAGGGATTTTTGAGAAATGCTACAAAGGTGTTCTTTTATACCAGTTTCAGAATTTGTTAATCGTCACAACCTGAAATTGAGAAGGACTTCACATTTTATGTCATGCTGACTCTTTTGTGTATGTGTGTATCAACACAAAGGGAATGAGGAAGCTGACATTTATTGACACAACCTGTTCTGCAAAAGCTGCAAATAACATCAGTAATCAAGGGCAAATCATCTACAAATTAGTGGTTGTTGTACTTGTGTGTGATGATAATCGTAAATAAAACAACGCTCATCTCACTAATTGGTGTCATGTGTTATAAATGGTGATATGGTATTTCATTGCAATAGAAGTTAATGTTCTGATGAAGGCTATGTATGATGTGCAAGTAATTATTCAACTATAGCAAGTTTTATCCTAAAGCTTTTGGGTTTTACCTTTAGTAATAATAATGGTCCAAAATGACGCAAAATTGCATACTTTTAAGTCAAAATCTGGCATACGGCAATTCTGAACCATTCAGAATTGGTGGTCGGAGGCGGAACCACCATCATCGCTATGGAAACCAGTAAGACTTCAATGGAGCGACCTTTCTTCAACTAGGAGCCTTGGCAACACATAGTTGCCTCTGACAACGGGCAGCGCTGTGGATGATGATGATGATGATGAAACAGAGTTGTGATTTTTAGGTGACATCACGTCGGGTTAAGGGAGGGGTTGCATGCACAAACACACTGCTGGCATCAGAGCCAGGTGAGGAAGAGGATCACACTGATGAAGCCTACACTGTCCTCTCTCCTGTCATGTTACAGACAGTCTAGGCTGAGGATTCACAGCACAGAGGATGACTAGAGGGTAGGAAGATAGGTCGAGCAGAAACACCCAAATCAAATCACATTTGAGGGTGTGCATGTGTGGCTTTGTAAAACAGAAATGGAATGCTGCATGTTAGAGAGCTGTTACACAGAACATTAGGTCTGTTACCTAACGCTTGCCCTCCTGTGTGCCCTCTCTTCCTCCTGCTCATCCTTCTCTTGTCAAAAACAGTGGAGAGGAAAGAGGAGAAGAGGGGGGAATGAGGACAGAAGAGTGGCTTCCCTGCAGACAGACATGTCAGGACACGCTGCACATGGTGCCATCTTTACCAATCTCACTCACCTTGCTGTGGGCACAACAAGGAAGAGGGCTTCACTTGATCCTTCGTCAGGTCATACAAGGACATCAAGCTATTACACACAAGTATACACATACACACATGCAACGGTGCTTATGGGCTTATCAAACACAGCAAACACTCACAAGGAGAAGAAATATGATTCACTGCTGCCATACAGGTAGATTACTGACGACAAAACATCCACGTCCTGATAATTAGAGTTGCAACTACTGGCAATTAATTCATTTCTTGATTAATTAATTAGTTGCTTTCTTTAAAAACCCATGAAAAATGCTTCCAAAAGCCCAAGATGATGTCCTCAAATGTGGTGGATATTTTCGTCCTCAGGGATAATTTACCATGAAGTTGTACACCAAACTGAGAAGACATCAGTGAGTGGACATAAACAACACTACAGTTGTTTTGACTGGGTCACACCAAAGAAAGGACCTGGAATACAAATTACAACATTTTGTAACCCTAATAGTCTCGACCGATGAATCGACTGGCATACTTGAATCACAAATATGTCTGTAACCTACTTCCAATGTTTGCTTTTTATTAAGCAAAAAAATACACATTAGTTTCTCAATTGTGAGTAATTATTGTTCGACTCAGCTTTAAGGAAGCAAGCCACATGAGGGTGTCATTTTGAATTGTGCATCTCATTTACTACTATTTATCATTACATAATCATGATCGATCATTGGCAACATTCTAACACTGTACCTCAATCCACACTCAACATACCAGTGTGTTCTTTTAACATGGAAATTATTGGTGGCAACTGAAACAAGCACTTCCTGTGAGTTAATCTAGCCTACTACCTCATTTTTGTAAAATCAAAAATGAAAACATGAGAGGACAAACTGGATGTTAATGCAGCTGCCATAACCTAAAACATGCATATATCAAAAATAATTATTAGTGTAATCCAGAGCTAACAGAGAATGCATGCAGCCTGTTGAAAGGCCATGACCAGCCATAAAGTTTATGGAGTGAACACTGTGTTCAACATCCATCAAGACTGCAGGGCCAACTGCCTCTAGCGTACCACAACTCCTGTTTTGTCTTCTACTTCACCAGCAGCAGATGAACTTTCACTATGACAACATCCAGGTGTGCTAGTGTGCAGCACACCAGCTATCTGCTATAGGAGGGTTGGGTCATGTGACTGTCTGTGTTAGGAAGCACACAACAGCAGCCTCCATTCAACGAGAACTGACAAAATGTTGAAAAGGTAGTGCGGGTACTAGAGGAAATAAGAGTTTAAAGAAATTCCCTGATGGATGTTATCATCCCTTCAAAGCACTGCAAGATATAATCCAGAGAGCTGTTGGGCTAGTTTTTGACTAGTCAGCACTTCTCTTCAAATCAGTATAAAATGTAGACCATAAAACAAAGGCTCCAAAGCACATGTGATGACTGATCTCCATATCCACGATGTCCACGGGTAAATCCACACTCCCATTCTTCTGCTATCCATGAGTAACCGAGGGTGCCGCTGAAGCCTCTGAGCTGGTGAACATCATGGGCTGACTGCTCTGTCTGAGGCCACCATCAACAGACAGGCCTCTCTTTCATTTCACCCAGCCCACGTCCACTGTCATTTTGTCCTCTGTTTGTCTCTAACACCCAGTCAGAGACACACACACACAAGCATAAACAGGTTCACACATACACAGGAGTAAAAGCGTCATAACCAGCTCATCAATCTCTCGCACTACTGTCTTTGTATTGCTCTCATGACAGACCGAACACGCAGCTCACATGCCAACTAGTCTGTAAAATACAGTATAGCCACATCAACACATTTATAATCCTTCAAGGCACATCGCCTGCGGCATTGAAAAACACTTACTAACCTAAATTTATTTTGGCCTCATGGAACTACATGCAAGGTTTCTCTGGATTATGTGGTACAAAGCAAATGACGGGTGTCTGTCTGTATGAGTGTATGTCAACAAGTACACAGAGGTTAAAACTACTCAGTCTGTTCCCTTGACACACCTTTATTTATGCCATCAGAATTAAAGGATCATCATCCGGTAAGAAAAACACATTGCAGGAGCTGCCTGTGTTCGTGTAGGCTTCAGCTACTCATTTTGGTTGAGAGTGTTCAACCAAACATCCTTCATATGAGATGCGCATACTGATCAGTCATATCATCGACATCTTGTGACACCATACTGCACACACGGTCCTGAGTAGATGCCAACACGTTGGAAATCAATGTGTCTCTGATGCCACTGTTGTCAAATGCACCAGCTGGGGTTTTCTGATTAGTTATTTGTTTTGGCTGCGTTTGATCTACACTTCCACGCCAGCTAAGAGGACAAAGCCAACATATCTGCAGTGACAGTAGTCTGCTCAGGCAAATAAAGCCATGTTACACTGAGGCACCTGACTTAGCATGTCAGCAGAAAAAAAAAAACATTATTTGGAATATCAGGCATCAGTTCTGCTTGTTATATCCCAAACAGATAGAGACTTAATTAATCCTGAGGAAAATTCAGAAGAAATGTCTCTGTCTACCCTACTGTTTGGCCACAAACACTAACCAGATCTGTGATTTGATTATGGTGTTTATGGTGTCTGAAGGTAAATGTCAATCATCTAACAGTGCTGGCTGCCAGTGTTTTCATTAAGTGTCTCCTAGATGTTATCAGCGATATAAACAGCCCAAAAACTGAAAGCTAAAATGCAGATTGGTTCAGTCACACAATAGGGTTGTAGTATAAGGCTTAATACACTTCTGATGAAAGCAAGGAGCCAAACTAGCTAAATTAAAAAGCTATCGTTGACGTAACACTCACTGTGTCTGCCATAGTTGGCTTCAAACTGATCTGAGTGGTTGAATTTCACAAATATTCATAACACTTAGGCAACTTTCGCCTCACATCTTCGGTAGCTCGTTGCTAAACTAAAGTTATCCAGCCAGCGGGATGCTGCAAACTTTGAACCTTGTGTGATGGGATGTTTTTAAAGACATATGCATCTAGCCGAACAGCTAATTAGCTGGTAAGCTAAGCTAGCTAACGTTACTACAGCCGGAATATTCTGTCTCTTCTTTTTCATCATCGTCAGTACCCTTCTCTCCGTCCTCTGCGCTTTGCCACACATTAACCCCAGGCCTGTGTGGCTTTCTTTAAAGCACTACAAGCTAATATTGGTGAAATCAAATGTAACTTGTGGTAGACGTGTTTGCATCCAGTAGCTAGAGGTGATGCCCCGTGTCGAACGGACGCCCCCAACACCGAGCAGCAGTGTCACCAAAGCAGGCTGGCCGTTGTGTCTCCGGAGCCTGAAGGCCCCAGCGTCATCCCGTGTAAATGGTCGAAAGGGCTTGAAATAATACAGTGACAACTTGCCATTATTTGCCTATAATGCTCGGACATCAGTCGTCTTACCTTTGCTTTGGTAATGATGTGTGTGGCTAGTTTAACAACCGCGAAATTTCCCTTGCCGATGGTCCGCTCGATTTCGTAGTGGCCCACTCGCGCTGGGGGGGGCCTTGGGGCCGAAGTGTGGACAGGATTTGTGATGCACCCGGTGGCCGTGCTGGTACGACTGGAGTGGCTGATCCCAGAGGATGGCTGGGCTCGGTTCTGGGAGCCCATGCCTGCGTGGGTCGGTCGGGCAGAGTGCGTAATCCCGGCCGCAGCGGACCCAGCAGCACCTCCGCTCGACACGGCCGCCATCTTCTCGCCTCTCTGCGGGAACAACAAGCAGCCTTGCGCAGCGCGCATCACGGGCACGCCCCCGCCCTGCGTCATTTTACATGAGCGCTCCTCCGCAGCGCCCCCTCTAGGTTGTAACCATGGTAACGATCAGCGTAACAAATGACTTCATCCAGAGAAACGTATTCTGGTTGCCGTGGCGACAAAGAAGTGCGCATTATCACTCTGGTTCCCATGATTCAGTGATTCTTTGTAAACTGATGCACTATGATCAGATGAAATCATAGATTCAAACCATCGAGTTGAGGGAAACATACATTATTAATTTATGAATATAATAAGGATGTTCACACTTAACAGTCGATTCTGACAAAATGGCATCATGGCCATGGTGGAGTCAAATAGGCCTATAAATATTCACACTCTATCAAAATTATATCTCCATCTTTAATAGACTCAAATGTTCTGTTTTCAAAACCTCCACCCTACACCTACTGTCGTTAAATGTCAGTATATGAGCAGAGCATCTTTACTCAGTTTCACCAGTGTTAGCAGAATGAGTACAGTTCAATTTTAACATGTGGGGAAACACATTATGCTCTGTTCTGATCTCTACTGTTTCAGAGACCATTCACCAGGGTGTAGACAGCGCCACTCAATGGTAAAGAGGAGCTCCTGCATCCAGTTATTCAGACTAAAGAACAGGACACAATATCCATCCATCCATCTTCTCCCTCTTATCCTCTCATAGGGTCAGTGGGGCTGGAGCCTATCCCAGCTGTCTTAAGGTGAAAGACAGGGTACACCCTGGACAAGTGTCCAGTTCATCACAGGACACATAGAGACAGACAACCACTACAGTCAATTTAAATTAGCCAATTAACCTAATCCCCATGCATGTTTTTGGATGGTGGGAGGAAGCCGGAGTACCAGAGAGAACCCACACAGACATGAGGAGAACATGCAAACTCTCACACTTGCTGTGAGGCGACAGTGCTAACCACTACACCACCGTGCCGCCCCAGAACAGAATAGAATTACTTTATTGATCCCAACCTGGGAAATTACTTTGCAGCAACAGCAAGAAAAGGAAATTATATAAAAAAGAAATATAAAACAGAAAAATACTACTATTTGCAATATAAAGCATAAGAAAGAATAGCAATATAAAAATGTATATAGAGATAAATAATTATGGCTCGTGGTAAACGCTTTTAAAGCATCCACCAGCCCCAGGTCCCAGATTAATTATGTGTGAATGGGTTTGACAAAAAAATGTTCGCTGGAATTTTGTTAATGGTCCATTTTCACACATATTTGCTCAATATTGTACATTCTGACATTGCACTTCCTTTTTGCAGAGTCTCATTTTTATCGTAAGCTATACTGTATATTGTATTTTTTCACATAGGCTTGTATATCATCATTATACAATCTGAAGGTGATTTACAACCTGCCTCATCCAGTGGATACCATGACTGGCCTATTATCCACTTTAAAATCTATTTTTACTTTTCGGTGCATTATGGATTAAAGACCTTTAAGTGTGGAACGTGCATTTGGTGAAGGATCAAAAAGCATTTCTGTTATTTTCAAAATAAATGACAAAGTCACTGATATAAAGCTTGATCACTGGCATATATTTCTAGTTGGTATTATGCATATGTGTTGTATTTTTGAATACACACAAAGGAAAACGAAATCACAAGAATAATACATATTCAGTTGAATCATTGACCTAGAGCATGATGTTTGACACGTCTTTCTCTTTTGATTTATTGTACAATATTTTTCTGATATTCTCCATGCCTTTTTCTCCATTTTTTCGACGACATGATAATATAATTTAATTTCCATTTTAATTTTATATTCGTTTAAAAACTTGACTGTGGATTTTGTTTTTATCATTCAGGAAGTTCAGTAAGGGGGCGTCATGACGTCATGACGTCGCACTCCGTTTGTTTACTGTCTGAGCATGGAGGGGGCGCTACTGTCACCGATTTTTCACACTGTAAACAATTTCTCCATCCACCGCATTATAGATCTACTCACACAATACCACTGCAGTGTGAGTGCGAGCCGTGACAACCGATCACTTTACCGGATTTCCAAAAACATTTGGTGCCGTTTGATTTTTGACTGTGTCCGCGACGCTGGAAGAACAAAACTCCAACATGAAAACATGGAGCTGCCGCACCGATGTAGTAACCGACAATGCTAACGCTAGCACGGCTAGCTAACAGCTTGCCAGGCTCTCCTGTGAGGAGGAATTGAGGAGCGTTGTCATATTGATATCTCGGAGTTTTTGTTATTGGTTGCATAGCTAACAGCTTCTAGTTTGTTCAGGAGGATCAAAACGTTAGCTACTGTAAACACCCCGCTGTCTCTTTAGCTTGCCACTTAGCTAGCAGCTACTGTTATTGTCAGCTATTGCTGGAAGTGGCACCTTTTAAGCTAGCCTGCTCGCTATCCGAGTTGTTGTGGCTGAATGGGGAGGAGTTGTTTTTAGTATTGCCGCAGAGGCTAGAATAACTTTAGGTACCAGCTCCACTTTCGGAAAACGGTGTCACACAACATGGTGCCTCTGAGCTGCTGGAAGTCTCGACATAAAAACAGCCGTGGACCTGGTCTGTGGGGTTGGAACCGACCTGGATCTGCAGCCCTGCTCTGGTTATGTGTGACCCAGTTTGTCTGCATCAGTGGGGCGGTGGGGGGAACCAAGACCGTGGTACAGAAAGACGCCGAGTTTGATGTCACCTATAATGACACCGTTACAAGTGAAAACCAGACCATTTATGCTTTTAATCACACCGTCTCCAGGAATAAGGTGAGTTTACGTTGTCTGACTGTTGTATTTGTTTGTTTGGTTTTTAATCTTTTTTCTCTGGGTGTCAGACGGAGGGGGTGCGTGTGTCAGTGGATGTGTCCTTCCAGGGGTTTGAGAGTCCCATCCTGTTTGTGGTGCGGCAGAAACAAGCAGTGCTGTCTTTCCAAGTCCCTCTCATTTTAAGAGGCCTGTGAGTATCCCCACTTTAATCAGATGAAAACAAGCTACTGCAAACCCACCTCACCCCTACAGAGAGTGTTACATGGAACAGCTGAACACATTTGGTCACAGTTTCTGAACTGTACTGTAATCAGTTGTAAGTTGATTGTAAGGCAGGTCTCCATAGCAGTTATCAGGCTGGTGTGTATATTGGTTTTATTACTAGGCATCTGTGTTCAGTATGTTCTTGTTACTGACTGCACACTCACACACAAATGTTACAGAAAGCAATAATCAGTGGTTCCACATTTCTTTTCTCTGTGTTGAAGCTATGATGACTTGAGGTCATGCGATAAAGCTGTTGATGGTTTCTCATGTGCATAAGAGGAGAAAATTTGTAAAGACTGGCCTTTAATATGCTCTGGATTTGCTCAATTAGTCAATCATGTGAGTGTCAGTAGACTGGTCAAGAACAGACCAACTCTGGATTGTGGGATTTCATAACAGGTTAGAAGCCCAGCTGTGTATTAGTCATTGGCAAACAGCCCATCTGCGATGTGATCCCACACTCCAAGGTCCTCTCTGTGGTTGTGCAACAGACAAATTACCTCTCCTCTGTCTTGCCTACGTGGTCTTATGGCTCGGCATGTTTCAGCAGATGAACCATGGACTTTCACTTCCTCCTCTGAGATCCTGACTTACTGTAAATGAGCTTCTTTCACACACGCCCTTTAAAAGCATCCACTTCTATGTTTTGAGAAATGCTGTGTGCGTTTAGCTACGCTTTCGCTCAGAGATGATTGAAGACGCATCATCAGATGTTTGGTCATTTGAGTCTCAGACAGCGATTCTTTGGAATGATCCCATTATTATATTACAAAGTGAAAGTGAATTAGTTTCATCATCTATGTCTGTCTATTCAACGTGTCATGAGAGAGCTTTAAATGAATAAATACAAATACTGATTTTCTCCAGCTACCAGAGGAAGTACCCTTACAATCATGTGGGCCGGACATTGTGCCAGCCTCTTACCCGAGCCCCCTCTGAGACCCAGTACTTCTTTGTGGACGTGTCCACCCTGTCCAGCCAGGGTACAAACTACCAGCTCCGGGTCAGCCGTGTTGAAAGCTTCACCCTGCAGTGAGTGAAATCTGATATAATCACACAGACAAACCTAGTCCTCTTTTTTGTGGTGACCAACAACAAAGTATTTCTGACATGTTTACAGGACAGACAAGAAATTCAGCTTCACTGCGTCACCATCCCAACCTCAGGTATGACAACTCCATACCAAAGTTATGTGCATTCATAAATATGGCACTAAAGTGAAAAAGAGAAAAGCGAGAGAAGCTGAGGAAAGTATGAGTAAGAATGAAGGGAATTTCACATTTTACAGAAGAGTGCCATATTATTTTCTATCCCTTTTGTCTGACAAGTTCTGCTTTTCAACACAAAAAAATAGGGAACAAACCCTTTTGGCTTTTTGCAGCACCTCTCAGATAAATCCTGTAAAGCACCAGGTTTCCCATCATTATTTTCACCCAGTGCTTGTGAGTGACTGACCTTGTCTGAATCTTGTTTTCTTATCCTAGCTCCTCTACTTTGTCTTCTTCTTCTTTCTCTCAGTACTTCAAATATATCTTCCCCGATGGGGTGGACACTGTGATTGTCAAGGTCAGCTCAGACATGACCTTTCCCTGCTCTGTTATGTCCATCCAAGACATCCAGGTATACAGACTCCCCCTCCTCATCTCCTCAAACCATACAGCCACTGTCCAGTAACACCATGAATGAATTCACTGCAGCATTGTCAATTTTATGATGGTCTGAGAAAATTCAACTGTTTTTTTTACTTCTCATCTTCTCACCTATTTATTTATTTCTCCCTCTTTCGTTGTGTTCAGTGTCCTGTCTATGACCTTGACAACAATGTGGCCTTCATTGGGATGTACCAGACTATGACAAAAAAAGGGGCAATCACTGTGCAGGTAGTGTTTCACATACACAGTCACACATATTTGTCCAAAGCCTTGTGACGATAAATATTTATGAAAAAACTTTCTGATGTGTCTTTCTGTCGTTTAGAGAAAAGATTTTCCCAGCAACAGTTTCTATGTGGTGATAGTGGTAAAAACGGAGGATGAGGCGTGCGGCGGTCCGCTGCGCTTCTACCCTCTCCGTCCTGATGAGCTGTTTGACGCCGGCAACCGCAGCAAGGTCATTGATGTGATAGTATCCCGTGCTATTGACTGTAAGTGGCTTATTTATGAATACTGAGGAATAATGCACAGCAAATTTTTTTTCCAAATTGGATTAAATTTGTAAAATATAGTCAGTCAGCAAAATATTCCATGCTGGGAACTGTGGGATGAGCATTGTGATTAAAACCTGTTCTCCCAGGACGAATAGATAACACTTATGTTCTCCAAAACTGGAAAAGTTGGAGGAATAAATAAGGCACAGTAACTTGCATGCTGCATATTCAGTATGGTGTGTCTCTCTCAGCAGTGGCCTGCAGGTAATGAGGCTTTATTTCACTATGCAGTGCAGGCAAAGTCATGTTATAATAGCGTGTGATTAAGCTCACAGTGTATCTGTGCTCATGCTCCACAGCGGAGGTGTATGTGATCGGCATGCTCTTCTGTCTGGGCATCTTCCTCTCCTTCTATCTGCTCACTCTGCTCATGGCCTGTCTGGAGAACAAGCGGTGAGATTTTACACTTTTCCTGCCACAAAAACAACAGTTAGTTCCAGCATCTTCACCATGTCTCCACCTCACTGCAGTAGAGACTATTTTATTGACCTTAACTGGGATTTATTCTGTTATATATGGGTAAGGACACAAAGTCTGCAATATTCAAGCTTCCTTTTTTCTTCCTGGTTCATTCTAGGAGTTTGAATGTCTCTTCATGCAGCTGTGCTATAAGCTGAACATCATGCTGAATACCAATGATGTTCATTTGCATGTTTTCCTCTCTGTCTGTGCAGAATGAAGAAGAGAGGAGAGGTGTTTCAGATTCCTGCTGACACGTCACCTGCTGAGACAGGTAATCCAGCACCTAGCTAATCATGGACTGGCCCATTAGGGGCTTGACAGTGTGGTTGGAACGTACCAAGTCAGGAACCTGTACTGCAGATGTCATAACATACATACGTATGTATGAAAATATGATAATAACATGCAGTACAATAACAAGCTCTTGGGCTTTTTTATGTAGATTTTAACATGTCTGTGTGTATTGAATGTGTGTCTCTCACTCTCTCTTTCTCTCCCTCATGCTAATGTTTGGTTCAGCCTCTCTGCTCGGGAAGAACGGAGATGGTATAACAACACTGTTACTCCCACCTCACACTGACCCAGTGCTGTGCGTCTGCATGCATTAGCTCTCATCTTATAACCCCCATATAAACATGAAGCATGGCACTAGCTCATCTGCTTCTGGCCACTAAGCACCACTTCCATCCTGTTATCTTGCCTGTATTTGTCACAGTGGCTTCCTGTTACATCTTGTGGCTACAGTCAACAATGCTAACGACACAACAGACAAACAAAAGCACAAAACAGAAGTTTTTTTTTCATGAAAAATATTGGAGAGATAAATGAGTATACTGCTGCTGTGGTTGCTTAGCTCAAGAATCTCCATATCTGTGTCTGTTTGCTGACTTGATTTCAAAACCACAGGACACTTTCAAACAGTCCTCTCTACTGCACAAGTCACTGCTCTTCACGACAACCAGCTTCTGCACCATTTACATCTCTCACTAAAAACTCACTGAAACTCATTTCAGGCATTTAAAAAAAAAAAAAACCCTGCATGTGTTGTTGCCTTCCCTCCCTCACCTCTCTGCGATCATGCACTAACCATTCAACTGCTTTCATATGCAGCATCAAGATAATAACAAGTGTTAGTTGTAGTGGTGCTCATCTCTGTATGTGCATTTTGTTAATTCAATTTTATTTGTATAGCCAAGTATCACAGATTTTAAGTTTTAAATGTGTGTGTCTCTGCAGGCAAAACTCCAGCCTCACCATATGAATATGGCTCCTTTGGTGAGTCTCAGATAGTTCTGCTTTTAGTTAAACCTTTGTGTTTATGGAGATTAAACAACAGATTAGAATTAAGCAACCCTTTTTTTTTCCCAGCGGACAACGGTAGCACGCTCAGTTCAGAGGCCATCACTGACAGTGCTGCATCAACTGACAACAACTATGGATACATGGGTATGGACACACACCACCAGTAGATAGACAGTCCTGAGGGAAACTCAGCCTGGCTTGCTGTTTGCTTCCTGCGAGCAGAGCTGGTCCTCCACGTCAACGTCTCTCTTTCTGTTCATCAGGACAGGAGCCCTTCAAACGTCGACCAATCCTCAATCACATTCACCACATAGCCATCCGCATCGGTGACACACTGCCGCACAAAATCAGTGAATCAGTCATAGTCAAAGTAAACCAATCAGCACTTTGTGAATCACACATCATGACATTCCCTTCTCCAGTGTCTGATTGAGGTGCAACTCTGTTTTTAATGCCAGGTGTAAAGGGGGTATTATTGATTTGAAATGAACAGCAAAACAATATTGATGGTGCAAAGATCAAAGTAGCAACAATCAATGTTTAATATGTTTGGAAATTGCAAACACTTTTTGAAAGGTGTGCTGCATTTTTTTAAAAAATCCTTGAAATCCAGACGTCCAAATTCTCTTGCCAGTGAATTGAAATGCTCTTTTCGCCGTCCTGCTGTGAGCTCCTCTCTTTCATCCCTCCATCAGAGCGATCGCTGGACAGCGTCGGGCGAAGCAGGCAGGAGTCTCTGAGCTCTGTGGAGGAAGACGACTACGACACGCTGGATGACATCAACTCGGACAAAAACATCGTCCGCACCAAGGTACGCCTCTCCGCCTCCACACACATCATTTCCTGCTGCTTTTCTTCTTTTCTGTTTAAATGTCACACATTGTTATTGCTGTTTCCACCATCCATCTTCATGCCAAGTAATATTGTTGTCTCCTTATTTCAGAAATTTCTTTGTGTGTCTGACCTGGCCCGTAAAGACAAGAGGATCCTCAGCAAGAAATACCAAATCTACTTCTGGTGAGGACCGATGAAGAGTAGGATAAACTGCAACAGGACAATCACAAGCAGGGTTCCCGTGGTTCCCTAAAAAGTCTTAAATTGTCTTAAATTTACCATAAATTTGCTGTAGGTATTAAATTTTCAGGTGGTGCATTTAATGCCAACAGGAAAACACTTAAATGAGAGATTTACTGCAACTTTGCAGGTTATTTTGTTGACAAAGTTCACTACTTGTTCTTGAAAGTTGTGAAATTTAAGTTGTAGATTATGGATATTTTTCCTGCTAAATATTGATATCAGTATGGGCCATATAGGTCGAGCCATGCAATAAACTGACTGTTTTCTACCAAAGAAACTGTAATTACATTTTTGGGTCTTAAATTATATTTGTTGAAGTCCTTAAAGTATTAAACTTGACTTTTAAAATGGTGCAAGAACCCTAACAAAGATTCCTTTACTATCATAATTATGAATTATGATTATTTTTATTATTTTCTCTGCAGGAACATTGCTACCATTGCTGTGTTCTATGCGCTGCCAGTCGTCCAGCTGGTCATCACCTATCAGACGGTATGCTGATGGAACTCACTGGCCACATCTTTAGGAACACCTTGATAGTCCAAATTCTGACCCCACCACCTTAATGTTGCAGCAGAGGTGGAAACTCATCAGATTAGACTACACCTTTCCAATGTTGTTGAACTGCAGCCTCAGTTTCCTGTTCTTAGCTGACAGGTGTGGCTCCAGGTGTGCTCTTCTGCTGCTCTAGTCCATCTTCAAGGCTCCAGTGTTGTTCTTCACACATGATATTCTACATTCCTTCGTTGAACCAGTGGTTATTTCACTTCCTGTCGTCTTTCTATCATCTCCAACCAATCTGCTCATTCTCTTGTGACCTCTCACATTTTACTCACTGGATAGTTCCTCTTTTCTGGATCATTCTCTGTAAACACTAGAGATGGTTGGAGTGAAAATCCCAGTAGATCAGCAGTTTCTGAAATACTCAGACCAGCCCGTCTGGCACCAACAACCATGTTCAAAGTCTCTTATGTTATTGTTATTATTATTATTTTTTTTTAAGTTGGTTTAATGGCTTCTCTGTTCTGTTGTTCAGGTGGTCAACGTCACAGGAAACCAGGACATCTGCTTCTATAACTTCCTGTGTGCCCACCCTCTGGGCGCCCTCAGGTGAGCAGGTGTGACTGTTATTATGAGAGCAGAGGCTGTAACAGATTACAGGCCTGCCACAGACTGCTCTGTTTGTCGTTCCCAGCGCGTTCAACAACATCCTCAGTAATCTCGGCTATGTGCTGCTGGGACTCCTCTTCCTCCTCATCGTACTCAAAAGAGATATCGTCCACAACCGAGCCCTGGTCCGCAACGACCTCAACGCACTGGTGAGGCGTTCAGCAGTGACTGAAAACATGCACTTTAGCGTCATTTTGGCATGCAACTGTTTGCCAAATAGAAAGTATCAGAGGTGGGATACAGGCCAGAGTCAAAAGTAGTGTTTGTTGGATTTCATTGCTCAGTTATTTTTTTTCAGTTTTCCTTATGTTCCACCACGCAGGAGTGTGGTATCCCGAAGCACTTTGGTCTGTATTATGCCATGGGAACGGCTCTGATGATGGAGGGCTTGCTCAGTGCCTGCTACCACGTCTGTCCAAACTACACCAACTTTCAGTTTGGTAAGACTCCTGCTTGTGTTCCTGCACAGGACGCTGTCCGCCCTTCATCATGTGTCTTACAGCATATACGACACTCCTTTCCTTCTTGGTCTTGGGTTGTTCTACATGATGAAAGACAGACATGTCTGGTATAATGTTTCTGTCTTTGCAGACACCTCCTTCATGTACATGATAGCTGGACTATGCATGTTGAAGTTGTATCAGAAGAGACACCCAGACATCAACGCCAGTGCTTACACTGCCTACGCCTGCCTGGCTGCAGTCATCTTTTTCTCTGTGCTGGGAGTGGTACGTAAACACATAACCAACCAGAGACAGGGCCATGAGAGGACAAGGATCACTGATGCAGGTGGGGAGTGAAGGCTGGTTCTGGTGGTGTGATCCAACAGACCAGAGGCGTTAATGCTGCTGAACATAGAAAGGAGTCAGACAGCACAGAATAAACCTTCAGGGGTCAGGGGGTGAATATATGCAGACCATAAAATGTGGAGAGTGGACTGGTAGCTGGAGAGGTGCCAGTTCCTCCTCCTGGGCACTGCCGAGGTTGCCCTTGAGCAAGGCACCGAACCCCCAACTGCTCGGGGCGCCTGGATAAGGGGCAGCTCCCTCACTCTGACACCTCTCCTCTAATGCATGTGCATGTGTTTGTTTCATGACTTGTGTGTGTAATGTGCAACTGAAAAATATATGTATATATACTAACAGAGTGAAAAAATGTAATTTCCCTCATTGAGGGATTAATAAAGGAATTCTTCTTCTTCTTCTTCATAAGGTAGATGAAAAACAGTTTTCTGTGTTTTTGACGGTCTGTTTGCAGGTGTTTGGGAAAGGAAACACAGTCTTCTGGATTATTTTCTCAGTGATCCACATTCTGGCCACTTTGCTCCTCAGCACACAGCTGTACTACATGGGTCGATGGAGGCTGGGTAAGCCCTAGCATCATAAGAACTTGATTTAAATACAGTTTTAATGGACTGTTGTTTGACTGCAGCTAATATCTTTGTGTCAGACTCTGGGATCCTGCGCAGGATGGTCTATGTCATCTACACTGATTGCATCAGACAGTGCAGCGGACCGATGTACATTGTGAGTAGTGATGCATCAGCATTTACAAGGAATCAGTACACTGTTTGGAATCCCAAGTCCTGCTGATTACCTGCTTCCTGTGAGCCATTTTCCCCTCATATTTGTCTGACAGGACCGCATGGTTCTGCTGGTAATGGGGAACATCGTCAACTGGTCTCTGTGAGTAAACACAGCTTGTTTCTCCTTTCTGAGAAGAGACAAAATAAACTGTAATTTACATCAAGTCATCTGTGTTTGTAGAGCTGCTTATGGCCTCATAGAGAGACCCAACGACTTCGCCTCCTACCTGTTGGCCATTGCCATCTGCAACCTGCTGCTCTACTTTGCCTTTTACATCATTATGAAGGTGTGTGTTTGGAACTAGTAGCGTTCAAATTAATCAAAGAGCCACAAATAATTTATAAATGAGACCTTTTTTTTTCCATGTGTGTGTTTTAGCTGAGAAGCGGTGAGAGGATCCAGTGTCTGGCTTTGGTGTGTATTCTGTTCACAGCCGTGGTGTGGGGCTTCGCTCTCTATTTTTTCTTCCAGGGTCTCAGCACCTGGCAGGTCAGTAACACACACACACACACACACACACACACACGTACAGGTACAGTTTGTTGCATGTCAGGAGAGCTATTGAAATAGTGTTATTATGGTATGGATGGCCTCTGAGCAAGAGCAGCTCATATTACTGCAGTCTTGAAAAGGAAGGCGTCTCTTTAAGAATCACACAGAAGGAGAAATAGCCTCACATACCTTTTAATAAGACTTTATATTTATTATATTACATAATGTGGCTTTATTCTCTCCTGACAGAAAACTCCAGCAGAGTCCCGTGAGCACAACAGGGACTGCATCCTGCTTTCCTTCTTTGACGACCACGATATCTGGCACTTCCTCTCCTCCATTGCAATGTTTGGATCTTTCCTGGTATGATCGTGTTTGTTGTGTGTGTGTGTGTGTGTGTGTACTCTTTAAATTCATTTAGACATGCAGAATACACTCGAAAAACAGTGTGAACAGTAAATGCTAACAATTCAGCTAACAGCCAGTCCAGTTCAGGCTGGGCTGCAAATATGGGATTTTAAATGTCAAAGAGGTCCCATATTGTGCTAATTGTCAGGTTCCTATTTATATTGTGTTTCTATTCTTTCAAAAAATATTTTCCTCATATTGCCTAAATATGCAGAAATATGGGACATATTTGGGATGGTTGTGTTTAACACCGTGAAATGGTCTAAATAATATAAGTTAGTGACGTCACAAAGTTACCAAAACCCTGATGGCTTGTTCCAAAACGCACCGTTTCTGAATACTAGCTGTGTGTGTTTCTCCGTGGTCTGAGAGATTTAGTACTTTTACTGTATTTATTCAACACTCAGCACTGTTTCACAATAAAATCTTATATGGAACCTTTAACTATATTGTTGCCATGGGAATTGGTGAACAGGAAGTTCTGCTGCAGTAACCCCTTTCGTTCGCACTCAGGTCCTCCTGACCATGGATGACGACCTGGACACCGTACAGAGAGACAAGATCTTCGCCTTCTAGACGTATAGACATGTCTGTGATGAGCTCAACTCTTCCTGTCTGCCTTATCGCCCTTCGTCGCGCTCCGTTTGCATCTCTTTCATGTCCTGAACAAGCACAGCCAGTAGCCTGCTTGTACGCTGTACAGCAGCCCCTCCCCCACCCGTATGGACACTAACGTGCCAATGAAGAGCCGAGTCGACTGACGCCGACACCTTCTGTCCTCTCGCTGCCATCATCGGTGTAACTGTTGTAATTGATGTTTACAATGTACACATTCACTAAGAGGAATCTATCCAAATTAACGTATTTTATACTGTCTGCGTTACATTCGACCTTCAAGTCAGCAGTGCGTTTTAAAAATGACTGTGTGTGTGTGTGTTTACAGACGTATATATGTGAGAACATGACTTCTGTCCAGTCTGTCAGTGGCCTTTTAATGTTCGTCACATACTGTGCTCTGATTGGTCAGATCCTGGAGCTAGCCGTCCTTCTCACTGGAGAATATTAACTATGATTATGATGATGATTGTATCTACTTCTTGACTGCCCTCAAGTCTGAAAATGAAGGAATTTTTGCACTGTACTGTATGGAGAAAAATTGATTTTAATGTTGAACGGTTACTGAATAAAGGTCTCATTTTCAGAATTTCTGTCTGTTGTCATGGCAACCCTGGTCTTTGAACACATCTGTAAATTTGTCCACTTCTTGTTCTTCTTTGACGTTTCCTCTTCTGTCACTAAATGTTTCAACTTTGGGTCAATATCATTTAAATTCCTGACAAAATAACCCTCTTTAGTTTGTTGTAACTCCTCTCATGTAACATTTTGTTAAAGTCCTCAAAATTACTTCTTAAATCAGAAATATGCATTAAAAAACTCCCATCTCCTGACATATTGGGATTCATGGACAAACTAATTGTTATAATACGTTTTTCAGAGAGAATTGATTTTGAATCAAATCCCCTAAAGCATGAATATATGTACTATATATATAAAATTATATTTATTAAAATACTTTATAGAAAAATGCAGAATTCATTTTCACACATGAATGCAAAAACAACATTTTTTCCTCTCTACCAGTGTACGTTAAGGCTGACACTAATCAACAACTCACTGCTACTGAGAGATAAGGAAAATGAATGTAAAATAAAATCATCTTTACAAATGTTGATTCCAACTGTCTCTGACTAAAACAACAAAATCTTAAGAAATAATTAAAAAAAACTTACATTGTACACACTACTCACAAAACCAGGGTCTTAAATAGAAACCTGAGATCCAGTCATTCATTTTTGGACACTGTGGCCACTGTACTAAGTCCTGATGTATCTTAGAGAGGACAACAGTAGCTTTAAAATCATGTCACATGTGTGGGGGTGTGACCTTGCCAACTCTCCTTTTCCAGTCTTTTCAAAATGGCTGGCATCCCCACAAGCTCATTTTTATTGAAGAAAGATAAGCATGATATTTATATTTAAAACATTATATTTGGATTAATTATACAAAATGAACATCTAATAAGTAATTTGAGTGAGTTTTCAGAACTAAGTTCATTAAGTTTCACAGGGAAAATGACTAATTTATTCATAATCAGCTTTAATGTTTCACACTTGGATTCAAAGAAGTCCTGTTGTGCACCAAAGTGGACATGTTGTAAAAAACAAAACAGTCTTTGTAATGTGTTTTTCACCACCCCAACACTGGGTGGTTCTATGAAAAAAAAATCCAAACCAAAATCCTTTTTTCCCCTGGGTCTCAGGAGGATATAAAAGCTGTCACGAAATGAAGCTTGACCTCTGTGAACTTTGGTGTTAACATCCAGGAAAGAGAAGCTGGATGAGGATGGATGAGGCAGCTCTGTCTTCAAGCTTTGCACAGAAATGTTTTGAGATGAATCAAAGAGGACATGACGGCTGGCCTGTCACAGTCCATGCTCCACAGTCCTCAGTGTTTCTCATCTCCTCAGTAATGAGAGACTCTCACAGTCCTCAGTAATAATAGACTCTGAGCTGGTTTTTATCATCCAGGCCCAGCTGGACCAGGCTGCTCTTGGTTAAAGGAGCCTAATAGCGAGTGAACAGAGGTCTGGAAGAAGAGCGTTAAAGAAGACGACCAGCACAGCGACATAAAACTGTCTTTGGACAATAGATGGTGAACAAATCAAATTTAAAAAAAAAAAAACAGTTAATTCTCATAAATCCCCATATTATAACTGTAACACTTTCCAAATTCCCCACCTTAACTTTTTTTTTTTTTTAAACAAATGCCTGGATGTTGCTGCTCTTTATCAGTTTGTGATGGAAGGATACATGCTGGTGTCTTTCTTGCGTTTCAGCCACCTCTTGTTGCTGATCATCTCCTTCAGCTTCTGGCCGTCGACCTCCAGTGACTTCTGCACGGACCGCAGGCTGCAAGCATTTTAAACACTGAGCATGTGTGTGTGATCTCTAAAAACAGCACATTTAAAGGTGTGTTTCAGGTTACCTAGCAGGAATGTGTGATGAGTATGCAGAGGTTGTCCTCACGGTGCTGGAGGTGATTGGGTCCATAGCTCCTGGAGAACAGAATCATATATATTATATATATTTCTTATTTTTTCTTTATTATTTATTATTAAACTGTGGGCCAAGAGGGTTAGATATGCTGGTCATGAACAGACTGAATGGATGACCCTGTAATGCTGTTTTTATACTTTACTACTGAATGTTGTATTGGGACTAATGATTATTGTATCACCTATATTTTATTTCAAAACACCCTGGTAGCAATTTTTATTTTTGCTCTTTTATATGTCTTTCCCGGTTTGTTCAAAGTTGTCAAATATATTTCATTTGACTTTCTGTGTTTTCTTTTCTGTTTTGTCACAAAAATTTCAATTGTGAGCGGCGAAATACCACTGTATATTGTCCGAAAGTAAGTGTTGTATTACAATGCTCTCACGAAATTAAAAATGAAAAATGTCAAAAAAAAAAAAATCACTAATGTTACTGGTAACACTTGCACTGCAAAAAATCTAAATCTTGCCAAGAATATTTGTCTTATTTCTAGTCAAATTATGTCTATACACTTAATTTCAGACAATATCACTTAGAACAAAATTGGCACTTGCTTAATTCAAGAAAAAAAAATGCTTGAATTCAGCAAATAAAATCTGCCAATGGACCAAGTGAAAATGTCTCAATAAGATTTCTTGAAATAAGACAAAATTTCTGAGAAACAAGACCCTCCGTCTTAGTGCAAATTCTGTTCTAAGTGATATTGTCTGAAATTAAGTGTATATAGTGATGATGATAGTTTTAGTGGCACTACCTCCAGAGAGCATCACTGATTGGCCACAGACAGAAAATTAATTAAATAATTTGTTAAACATTAATTAAATAGTTTATGTGTGAATAAATTCTGCTTTTTCTACCTGTCCCATCAGGTAAGTCCACAGTGCTGCTGAGGTCAGATTCAGTCACATCAAAGGTCACCTTCCTCCCTCCTGCCAGCCGGGACAGATCCTCAAACAGCGGCTTAACAGAGAGAGCAACAAGATAAAGTGCTGCTAAATAATAACTATGACGTGTCTGTATGAAACAACTCTGGTATCCAGAGCGAAGCATTTTCATGTGTACAGAGAGAGAAAGACATGAAATGAAACAGCAATAAGAGACAGAAGGTGGAGTCACGCTCCTCCTTCCTACCTGCTGGAGGTTTCTTATCTCCTCAGTCACCCCTCCACTCTGGTTGGGGTCCTGGGTGGAGCTGGTCTGGGCCACCCGCAGAGATGGTTGTCCCTCCATCAGTCGGCTGCTCTCCCTCTCTAGGAAGAGTTTGGCTTTTTGGATGGAGGCACCATGTGCGGACATAGAGCGTCTGAATCTGAACACAAAGAGGATGAAGGTCATGACCTGTGGGCCACCAGAGTCTGATTCAAATCAACTAAATGTTGGCTTGTGGAAGTGATGTCTGTCACTTCACGTCATGTAAATGTATTATAGTGTTAGTAGTGGTACTGGCAGGTTTTATTTGGGTACATCAGTAACTGTGATAACTCTGCATGGCTCAGGAGCCGTTCAGTCACACTTTTTAAATACCAAAGAGCCATTATTGTGCTTTTACAACCACAAACATATTAATCTCTGTTTTCCCTCTCCTTACTCGTCCGTGCTGCTGTCGCTCTCAGGTTCAGGGAAGAGCGGCGGCTCGTCCAGATCTTCCACATGTAGCCATGAGTCTCTCCTGTCACTGGAGGGCGCCGTAGCCTCTGCTTGCTCTGATCTCTGTTTGTTCTGCTCATTTTGTGGACGGTGGGAGGTGTTTGCTCCATTGCTCTGTTCCAGCTCACTGTTTGGACAAAATAACACCCAGATAATATTAAAAATAATTTAAAATAAATAAAAAAGTAAAGTAAGTAAGCAGAAAACTATACCGGACTCTGCGAGTGAGACGGTCGCATCTCTCCTGAAGCAGCTCCACCTTTCTTTCCAGTCGCTCCTTGTCCTCCTTGGCTCTCCTGCTCCCTTCCCTAGCTTCGTCTCTCTCCACCCTCATCCTCTCCAGCTCCTCCTTGGCCTCACGCCTCTCCTCCCTCTCTCTCTGGAAGAGTTCTTTGGCTTGACGTTTCTCCTCTCTCATCCTCTCCAGCTCCTCCGTCAGCTGCTCTCTCTCCTGGATCAGATGGGGTAAGGCCTGATCACACACATAAGTGAGAAAATAGGGGGTTGATAGATGGACTGCTTGCTGGATATAAGTGAAGAAAAAGGGGGATGTCCCACCTTGAGCTCTCTGTCCACTTCCTCCTCTTCCTCCTCAAGCTTCTTCCTCCTCCTCTTCAGATCTGCTGCCTGATAAGAGTCAGAAACTGTTAGACCTTGTGGTTTGGGTTTGTGTATCACTGAATAATAGCTAATGATAGGACAGAAGACCTTGGTCTGCAGCAGGGCCTCCTGGCTCTCCAGCTCTTTGGCTCTCAGCTCCATCTGATCTGCCAGATCCTTCAGTTCTGCCTCCTAATAGAACAAATAAGACATTTATTGTCTGGACTAAAGGTGCATTTATTATTTTATTTACAGCAATGTTTGTCTGGTCTCACCTTGCGCGAGTGTGCTAGCTGCGTCTTCTCTATCTGTTTGTCGAGCTGCAAGTGGAGTTTCTCCAGTTGGATATCATGTGAGGCCTGGAGATGCTCTCTGTCCTTCTGCAAAGTAGACAGTAGCTGTGCCCTCTGAACAGTTTCCTGCAAAACACAAACATTCTGTATTTATAAAGATCCTCACTGGTGAGACAGTGTGAATGTGAAGTGTAAACCTCCTCTGACCTCATCCATATATTTCTCTCTCATGCTGTTCATCTCTTTCTGGTGGTCCTCCCTCAGCTGCTCCAGCTTCCTCTCATGATCACGCTGCATTTCCTCCCTCACTTCCTGGAGAACACCAGCCAGCTGGACAACAGTGACAGATAGGGTCAGTTTGCATCACAACACCTTACTTTCCAGTGAAAATGCACTTAAAGAAATGAAGTAAGACGTGGTGTCAACTAAAATGAATCAATAGAACTTGTTTAACATGTCTCGACCTGCAGAGTTGACTTCATGCTGTGACTTAACTTGTGAAATTTGGCATTTAGGTTAATATGCCATTAACCTGTCATGTTTGTCACTCCAAAACACAATCATTTTGTATTTATAAAGATCCTCACTGATGAAACAGTGTGAATGTGAAGTGTAAACCTCCTCTGACCTCATCTTTTTAGCTGATGCTTTTCAAGTTATTTACTTTGGTTCTACTATTTCTGTTTAGCTTCTCTTATTAGCCACACATAGTGAATTTTGAAGCCAGCGACTGGCTAGTGGCTAAATAAGAATACAAAACAACATTATTCTGACTCTCAGTCACTAAGTGAGTATCGTGAACTTGAGTGTGATGTTTTATGCAATAATCCGATATGTGTGAATGTGGCTGAATTACCTTAAATATAATTTGACAGTTTGTTTAACATTAAGACTAGCCAGCTAAGCAGTCACAAAACAATATAAAGATTTTGAGGAACAAACGAGAGGCCATGTGTAACATTACTGTCATGGTATGAAAAATCTCAACACTGTTAATTTTAGCAGCTGATACTGAAACCTGAAAAACTGAGGCAGACAGTAGCATCACAGTCAGTTACCTCCTGTTTCAGAGAGTTCAGTTTCTCCTTCCTCTTTTCCTGGAATCTCCTCCTCTCCACCTCCAGCTCCTCCTGCAGCAACTCCTGCAGCTCCTCCTGCAGCTCCTCCTTCAGACATTCAGTGTCCCTCCTCATCTGGGCCTCCAGTCTGTCACGCTCTGCTCCTCGCTCTTCCTCTAAGGTGATGCGTAACTCCTCCAGCATGACCTCACTCTCCTCCCTGAGCACAGGACACACACATCAATGTATAATGAGTAATAATAAGACATTTATGAGGTCAAATATCCACATCAGATCAGACTTTGATGTGGACATTCTGCAGATTTAGCCTCTCTGCACACTTGTTTTCTGTGTTTTTGACCTGAGTTGCTGTTGCTGCCTCTCCCTCTCCCTGTGTGCAGACCCTCTGAGCTCCTCCAACATCCTGTCAGACTCCTCATTCAGCCTGACCTCCTCATCTTTCCTCTTAGACAGGAGACGCTGCCGCAGAGCCCTGAGGACACATATGTTTTATGTTTTAATGAAATGTGTGGGTCTTCAGGCAGTATAAGGTGTTACACTCTTCATGTCTACCTCAGTTTTTCCTCGCTCTCCTCCTTCAGCTTCCTCTCCTCCTCCTCCTCTTCTCTCCTCAGCTCCTGCTGGAGGAGACACATTCTCTTCTCCTTCTCCTTCATCATATGCTCCCTCTCCTCCCACACATCTTGCTCAGCTCTTCTTTCCTCCCTCTCTGCCCTCTTCCTCTCTTCTTCCAGGCTCTCTCGGTTCTGTAACGGGGGCTCAACATCTTCCAGTTGGGTGTTAGAAGTACGGACCAGCCGGCCTCTGGAGGTCTCAGGCCTTTGCAGCCCCAGAGATGTGCCGAGGCTTTCAGTGTTTAGATGAACTTCTTTCTCTGAGTGGGATGGGCTGGAGAGGGAGGACGGAGGGCTGGCCTGGTGGAGGACAAGTCGGTCGACTTTCTGAGTTGGAGGCTTGTCTGTGGCTGCAGCCTGCAAACACCTGAGGAGAACCAGAGGTGTCATACTTTGACCAGTAGTTGCATGTTTCACCAATATAAACTGAACAATTGGGACTTCTACAAAGAAACTGATCATAAATTAAATTCCAGCTCCCTATGAGACACCTGGCAAGGACACAAGACAACAAACCTGCTGGAAGCCTCGGCCTTCTTTGTCTTTGTCCCCCCTTCGTTCTCTTCCAGCAAACTGACACAGTCAGACGTGTCACTGTCCAGAACCTCCACCGACACCTGTAGGGATACAAAACCAGAGCCGTAACATAACAGGTAGCTGGAGATAACCAGTTTAACGAATAAATGGTTGGTTGTCGCAAAGCGTGATCAGAGTACCTCCATATCTGTGGACACCTCCTCCATGCTCTCACTGGCCTTGGACTCCTGTGATCAAACACACACAGACAAATCCACTCAATGACATGTTCTGGTTCTGAATGAAAATTATCACATGCAAACAAATTTACAGAAACAACATTAAACACTGAAGCATGTCGCATTTTTCAATGACAGGCACACACATCAGATGCCCTTGGCCTCCTACAAGGGCATCCAGATCCAAGTCCAACTCCTTCAATAACTGATCTGAATCATTAGAATTCAGCTGGAAAAGTGAAAATACCCGGTTTGATAGTGACACAAAGTATTCACTTAAGAGCCACAGGCAGATAAACAACCTTCTGGCACTTGTTTTTAGGGTTGCACTGTACCTCAGTTTCTGAAATGTTCTCATCGTCGTCGTCGTCATCAAAGTCAGACGCATATGAAGAAACGCTCTCCTCGTGCCTGCTGCCCGAAACACTTGATGCTCCACTGCTCCGAGGGCTCTGAAAGAGAGGTAAATTAAATATTATACAGTGTGATTTTATAATTTGGTAAAGGCACTGAATTTGGTCAAAAGGCGTATCATCAGTTTACCCCAAGGGATGACTTTAAAGGGGCACTATTACACTATTAGGGACACTATTATTAAAGTATTTTATTACCTCAAATCAACATTTTCATTCATAAATAGATCCTCATTGGTGTAAAATAACATGTGCCAACAATCCTCCTGGGTGGAGAATCAGTTATCTGTCTTTACATAGAGCGGGTCGCTCATACGGAGGCTTCCATGTCTTTCCGGTCTATCAAAAACTACGAACTGCCGAGAGGGACATAAAGCACTACCTGCTAGTACCCATAGGACGATTCACTTTTCACAGAGAAACAAGGTGGAGACGCCGGTTTTACTTATCCGGCACTAAACTAAAGCCTGCACTGCACTTTTGGTCATAATACAAGACCATACTTATGCCGCGCCAAATCCTCATCGCCAAAAAAACGTAAAAGGGCCATAAAATGACTGGAGCCCCGGGCCGGGGATCCGCGGTGAGTGGCCGCCCGGGAGTTGACCCATTCCTCTTACCGTAGTTCCAACCATGTTGCAATGCATGCACAATCAAATTTAACCACTAGATGGTAGAAAAAATTACATAGTGTCCGTTTAAGGGCTCCCGACCACAAGAGCTGCCAAGGGTCCGTTGAGGAGCTGAGGCAGAACCAGGCAGCGGCCCTGAGGCATCCAGACCTCTCAGAGGAGGCAGCCTGCCCTGCAGGGGTGGTAGCTCTCCCAGCAATGAACTCTGCGTCTTTAGGATAAAAGACACAGTCGAATAATTGAGCACCTGGACTGGATCAGGGCTGAGGATGTGAGGGAGGGGTGAAAGCACGCAAAGAGGCAACACCAAACCCTACCTCTACAGAAAAGGGGATTGTTTTTGTCACTTTTTCCACCTCGCTAGCAAGTGTTTTTCTCTTTGGATCGAGTGTTTTAAAGTCACTCTGCATCCTCTCCTTGCTTAGCTTGGCTGTTTTTTTCGGGGAAAAACAATATTAAGAAATAAAAAATAAATATTATATCAGGAGAAATAGTGTCACGATATACTGCCATATCAGTACTTTTCCCAACCCTAGTCATGTCAGATCATGCATGATCGTGAATTAGACCTCTAGTGGCAGTGTTGGAGAATCATACTGGTCTATTCTATTCAGGATAAATGCACACATTAGAGGGAGATTATGTTCGTCATCATTTTGACGGTGATGACACATGCTGCTGATATATAGCTTCAGACAGCAAAGCAGTAACAGTGACAGTAGGAGGACAACAGGACAAAGACGAAGACAGTGACAGTCCTGCCCATAGGACAGATCCCTGCAGCACAGAAGCTACACGAACACATCCAGGTCCAGAGGTTTAAAGGTCAAAGAGGTCACACAAAACAAAGAGAAGGACAGACTGTTTACAATCACAGTCAGACAGACAAGATTAAAAAAAAATACCATGCAAGTTTTTCAAACACTGCATTTTGTCACTTGTGCAAAATCTCAATCTCCTCTCAAAGATCTAGCAGAAACACAGTGTTAATCTCCACAAATATGAAAATACCTGAGCGGCCTGAAAGGGTCATGCTTCTAAAATTCCTGTCACTTCATGCAACATGAAGCTGTTTCAGTCAATCACAGTGGAAAAATACCACCACCACTCAAAGTGTGTGTGTTTACCTGTTGGGATGGTGGCTCAGGGCTGTGCTCTCCAGAAAGGACCGAGTCCTTCAACTCTGGTTCTGTGCTCTCCTCAGCTGGAGCTCCATCACTGGCTTCACTGTCCTACAGCACACCAAGCATACCAAAAGGGAATTATCGGTATAAAATATATCAGCTTTGCAAACATCTGGTCTCATTTTCTCTTCAGATTAATTTTAGGAAGATGTGAAATAAAACCCTGATTCAGCTAAACATGCAGCTGTCCCAACTGTTGTTGAGCATGCTGCAGGCATCAAATTCAGTTTTGCATTTGGGCTTTCATTACATTTCACAAAGCATCACAACCACATAGAAATCTGGGTTGTAGAATTAATGCTGTAAAGGTCTACCTCGTCCTGTAGGCCTCCTTCAAGGGAATCCAGATCCATCTCAAACTCCTTCAACAATAACTGGTCTGAATTAGGAGAACTCAGCTGCAAAAGTGAAAATACCCAGTTTAATAGTGACACAAAATATTCACTTAAGAGCCACAGGCAGCTAAACAACCTTCTTGCACTTGTTTTTAGGGTTGCACTGTACCTCAGTTTCTGAAATGTTCTCATCGTCGTTGTCATCATCAAAGCCAGGCAGATTGAATGAAACCCTCTTCTCACGCCTGCTGCCCAAAACACTTGATGCTCCACTGCACCGAGGGCCCTGAAAGAGAGGTAAATTAAATATTATACGGTGTGATTTAAAAATTTGGTAAAGGCACTGAAATTGGTCAAAAAGGTGTATCATCAGTTTACCACAAGGGATGACTTTAAGGGCTCCAGACCCCAAGAGCTGCCGAGGGTCCGTTGAGGAGCTGAGGCAGAACCAGGCGGTGGCCATGGGGCGTCCAGACCTCTCAGAGGAGGCAGCCAGCCCTGCAGGGGTGGTAGCTCTCCCAGCAATGAACTCCGTGCCTTTAGGATAAAAGACACAGTCAAATAAGTGAGCACCTAGACTGAAGCTTTCTGAACACCAGAACTTAGATTCCCCACTGCAGAGTTGATGAGGGATCTTCCTCTCCAAATCGTTTCATGATAATAATGCTAGTGTTTTACACAGTGTGATCTTTAGCAACACTACAGAAGAAATAGCTAACTACTGCTTTCAGCCTATTTCACCTGTATAAATAACACACACATCATGAGGCAGAAGCAAAGCCTACATGCAAACACTAACAAGGTGTGTGAGCGACATACTGTAAAATCAGATCTGTAATGTGGGGGAGGTCATATGAGAGTCCTGTGTCTGTCCAAATAACTCAAAATCAACCACCAATCTAAAAGCAGACAGACAACCAAAAGCATCAATTGTCAATGGATAAAGGGACCAGAACTTTCCAGTCCAGTCCTCAGGGGCTCAAATGGACTGTCCTTTCACTAAACAACAGTTCAGAGTGCAGCACTGACATCAGGCTGGGAGCCCCTCAGGCAGTGGAGATGGATTCTGGGAAATTCATGCACCTGCTTGCAGTGATCAGACTGGATCAGGGCTGAGGATGTGAGGGAGGGGGTGAAAGCACGCAAAGAGGCAACACCAAACCCTACCTCTACAGAAAAGGGGATTGTTTTTGTCACTTTCTCCACCTCACTAGCAAGTGTTTTTCTCTTTGGATCGAGTGTTTTAAAGTCACTCTGCATCCTCTCCTTGCTTAGCTTGGCTGTTTTTTTTGGGGGGGAAACAATATTAAGAAACTAAAAACCAATATTATATCAGAAGAAATAGTGTTGCGATACACTGCCATATCAGTATTTTTCACAACCCTAGTCATGTCAGATCATGCATGCTCGTGAATTAGACCTCTAGTGGCAGTGTTGGACTATCATACTGGTCTATTCTATTCAGGATAAATGCACACATTAGAGGGAGATTATGGTCTTCATCATTTTGACGGTGATGACACATGCTGCTGATATATAGCTTCAGACAGCAAAGCAGTAACAGTGACAGTAGGAGGACAACAGGACAAAGACGAAGACACAGTGACAGCCCTGCCCATAGGACAGATCCCTGCAGCACAGAAGCTACACGAACACATCCAGGTCACACCCAATCTCCTCTCAAAGATGTAGCAGAAACACAATGTTAATCTGAATAAATATGAAAATACCTGAGAGGTCTGAAAGGGTCATGCTTCTAAAATTCCTGTCACTTCATGCAACATGAAGCTGTTTCAGTCAATCACAGTGGAAAAATACCACCACCACTCAAAGTGTGTGTGTTTACCTGTTGGGATGGTGGCTCAGGGCTGTGCTCTCCAGAAAGGACCGAGTCCTTCAACTCTGGTTCTGTGCTCTCCTCAGCTGGAGCTCCATCACTGGCTTCACTGTCCTACAGCACACCAAGCATACCAAAAGGGAATTATCGGTATAAAATATATAACCTTTGCAAACATCTGGTCTCATTTTCTCTTCAGATTAATTTTAGGAAGATGTGAAATAAAACCCTGATTCAGCTAAACATGCAGCTGTCCCAACTGTTGTTGAGCATGTTGCAGGCATCAAATTCAGTTTTGCATTTGGGCTTTCATTACATTTCACAAAGCATCACAACCACATAGAAATCTGGGTTGTAGAATTCATGCTGTAAAAGTCTACCTCATCCTGTAGGCCTCCTTCAAGGGAATCCAGATCCATCTCAAACATCTTCAACAATAACTGGTCTGAATTAGGAGACCTCGGCTGGAAAAGTGACAATATGCAGTTTAATAGTGACACAAAATATTCACTTAAGAGCCACAGACAGCTAAACAACCTTCTTGCACTTGTTTTTAGGGTTGCACTGTACCTCAGTTTCTGAGATTTTCTCGTTGTCGTCATCGTCGTCATCAAAGCCAGGCAGAGAGAAAGAAAACTCACGCCTGCTGCCCAAAACACTTGATGCTCCACTGCACCGAGGGCCCTGAAAGAGAGGTAAATTAAATATTATACAGTGTGATTTAAAAATTTGGTAAAGGCACTGAATTTGGTCAAAAAGGTGTATCATCAGTTTACCACAAGGGATGACTTTAAGGGCTCCAGACCCCAAGAGCTGCCGAGGGTCCGTTGAGGAGCTGAGGCAGAACCAGGCAGCGGCTCTGAGGCATCCAGACCTCTCAGAGGAGGCAGCCAGCCCTGCAGGGGTGGTAGCTCTCCCAACAATGAACTCCGTGCCTTTAGGATAAAAGACACAGTCAAATAAGTGAGCACCTAAACTGAAGCTTTCTGAACACCAGAACTTAGATTCCCCACTGCAGAGTTGATTAGGGATCTCCCTCTCCCAATCATTTCATGATAATAATGCTAGTGTTTTACACAGTGTTATCTTTAGCAACATTACAGAAGAAATAGCTAACTACTGCTTTCAGCCTATTTCACTTGTATAAATAACCAACAGGATGTGTCCGATCATTTTAATGTCTTCAAGCAATGATTTATGTGAAGCATGTAGTTTTAGTTTCACAAAAACTACAACTTAACAACCACTCACTCCAGGAGTCTTGAGTACCTCTTTTTTCTTTGGCTCTGTCTTCTCCTTCTTTTCTTTCTTTTTCTTCTTGTCCTTGTCTTTCTTCGCCCCAGTGCCTCCTCCTGCAGCGGCTGTGAGCTGGATATGTTCACGCTCCTTGGTCACCAGGAGGCGGTAGTACTCATAGCAGGGGTGGTCCCATGTGGACTCACCTGATGAGAAGTTGAAATAGTAGATGTCTCCAGTCACATCTCGGCTGAGGAAGAGAGAGGAAGGGGAAAGGGAAGAAGAGATGATGAGTGGACCAGTAGGTGAACAGGGAGTCACCTGAAATGTTGCATCAAATGATCTACACACAGAACCGTATGAAGGAGATTTGGAGGTTGAAGGTTTAAAAAGAATGATTATGGAGAAAAAATGTGCCAGCTGTTTGAGATGCTGTTTGTTTGCTCTTTAACAGAACAATATTAATTTAATCTGGCATCTCCCTGACATTGTAGCATTAGTAGTGTGTTGAAATAGGTGGCATTATTTAAACAGTTTAAATGAGGCTGACATGGTGATGGAGCAAGAAAAGGTTGCTATGCATCTCCACCTTCATCATTCATTAAGGACACTGTCAAATACAATCCAGGAAATCAAACTTGCTGTGGAGACACCAAGACTATTCACAAAAACTTTAAACTCTAATCAAGAGTTATAGAAACAGAGTAAGACCACGCCAAAGCAAACATTATTTCATAATACATCCAGTGCAACAAAACATTCTCCAGCTTAAACTGATCTCTGTACAGTTTGTTTTCTGTGGGTGTCCATGCTGCAGAGGCTCCACTCCCCAGCCTCTATCCCCTCACTTACCAAGGCTTCCACTCGGGGGGCAGAGAGGCAAAAATGCCTTCCTTGGCCAGCCACAGGAGCTCCGGCTCAGTATCAGGGTCAATACCAATCTCTCTTGCATACTCTTGGATCTCTGACGAGAGAAAGAGGGACATGAATGTAATAGTAGCACATTATAGTATATAGTATGTTTAGCAGGTCATTAATGCAAAAAAATATAACAAAATGACATGAGCCATGAGGGGAGAAAACTCAATATATTGATACTGAATAAATAAGTAAAACTACATTGATGATGCAGGTTTTCCACAATGATGCTGCCAGAAAGGCATTTTCTATTATCAGTGATCAGAGTAAACCAGTGAGTAAATGGTGTGTGTGGCACAGATAATCTAATCTAATCATACCCTACATGGCAGCCATACTCAGGTTATTCCCCTATACAGTGTGTACCTTGTTCAGAGGGTATATAGTTCTCATCATATTCCTCTTCAAGGATCTCCTGGTCTCCTATGAGCGCTGCAGACATGGTTATTGCAGAGAAATGTAAAACAATATGAACTGCACCAGAATGGATACTGTTCAGCTCAGCCTCAGCGCTTCACTATGCTGCACAAAAGACGCACTGAGAGAAAACATTCGTCTTTCATAGAGAAGAAGCTCACTTACGTCAAATTCGAATCCTTTGATCATTTCATCGAATTCAATAAAACGATCTAAAGGTTCGAATTATGAGTGTGCAAACTTCACTGCTCTGACATATGGAGAAGAGCCGAGCCGAACGCACCCGAACAGACCCGATTAGTCCCGACGGAAGGACGGAGCTGTCATACGCGGCTGAGTTGCCTGTGGTGCTGCACACATCCTGGCCGGTTATGACCGCGCAGAACCCAATAACTTATGTCCGTTGTGCGTGAATACCGAGTAAGTCTATAGTCACTGTTTGTTGTTATGTTAGAAACTATACTGTTCTCTCGCACACGTGCATTATGGTTTACATGAGATAGGCCTGCATAACTAGTTTGATGAATATGTTCTCATTTCCTTATGTATATACGTTGTATACATGTTCTTGACACGATACTAATTTGATTGTATGTTAAATACTGTGACTGGACTCACAGACACCATTTTACATTTATCAGTTACTTTTAATTCTATTGTAATGACGCAGAGCGCTCACGTGAGGCCATTATGAAGCACCATTACAACTTTCTGAATTTGTACTGCCTAGTATTGTGTTTCTAACTGGTAGTTTGCAGTCATAATACTTTATTTATTAACGTAGATATGTCTGCTGTTCATTATTTCTGTGATTCAGGAGACAACAACAAGACACATCCATACTTTGTTTGTGTGTGAAATAAAGGAGGGAAATATATCCATCTGAAGTAGCTGCAGTTTTTCTAACCGGAAACCGGAAAGGCCAGACTGTGTCCGCAGCGTACAAAATAAAGTCTACACTGAGCTTTGAGGGGGTCCGTCCGTCCGTGACACCCACCCCCATAACACTATGCACTTTAGTGATATTTTGACTATCCATCCATCCATCCATTATCTACCGCTTATCCTCATAGGGTCAGGGGGGCTGGAGTCTATCCCAGCTGTCTTAGGGTGAAAGACAGGGTACACCCTGGACAAGTGTCCAGTTCATCACAGGACACATAGAGACAGACAACCACTCACACTCACATTCACACCTACGGTCAATTTAAATTAACCAGTTAACCTAATCCCCATGCATGTTTTTGGATGGTGGGAGGAAGCCGGAGTACCAGAGAGAACCCACACAGACATGAGGAGAACATGCAAACCCGGTACCTTCTTGCTATTTTGACTATCATTCCCATATTTATAAAAAGAACATGACAGTTACTTTTCTTCAGAAATATGAGCTAATATGGAGAGAAAAGGTTAGCTAGCTTATAAACTATGGCCAAAGCTAGGACTAGCTAACAGCCTAATGTTCCAGAACTTTCCATCACATGAATACTGCCCACCTTGCCTATGAAAGGACTGGGTGACAAACTGTCGACCCTTCACTTCTTTCTCCTGTCTGAAATTTTTTACTTTTCTTTCTTCCTCCCTGACTTTTGAAGCATCCCGCCATCTCCTCCTCCACTCGTTAATTCGCGGTCAAGTGTGTCTTCTTCTTCTTGTTTAATTGACGGATCGCACACAGCTTAAAGGTGCATACCGCCACCTACTGTACAAGAGTATGTAGTATCACCTCACATACCTCAGATTCTGGCTGACAGCCTTGAGAAAAATAAAGAGAGCCTTTCTCACCCCTTCACCTTCTCCCTCTGTTCCTAATATTTCCAAGAGACTCCATTCAGGCCCTGCTGCTCTGACCGCCTCCTGTAGTATCTCCCTCTCCACTGTATATTTTGAACAAACTAGTAATACATGCTCCACACTTTCTTTAACGTCACACCTGTCACAGCAGTTGGAACACCTTTTCCCCAATTTATATAATGGGTTGTTAAGCCCAGTGTGCCCCACTCTTAGTCTTGTAATACTGACTTTTGTATTCTGTGATATCCTCTTCCCTTCTGATCCCCTTCCCACCTCCTCTGCCACATTTCCATCCCTTTCTTCTTTATTATTGCTTTTGCCTCTCCTTTCCCAAGAGGGATTGGAACTGTTATATTCCTTCCCAGTGCTTGTTTTGCCAATTTATCTCCAATTCTAATCTATACCACCCTTGTGTAATCTAAAAAAGCTGTGCTGAAGTTCAATGATCAAGTCCTCTCTGAGAGAATTTGTTGACTGTAAACTTTCCAGTAATGAAAGTGAATCTGTGCACACCATCACCCTGCCCGGCCTGACTTCCTCCACCCACTGCAAACTGAAAACGACTGCCACCATTTCTGCGGTAACCACTGACATCTGTTCTGATAACCTTCTGGAAATGCGTATATTAAACTCTGTTTAACCCTTATTCCCACACACCCTTCTGTGTTCCATCCATTTTCTACCTCTTATCCTCTCATAGGGTCAGGGGGGCTGGAGCCTATCCCAGCTGTCTTAGGGTGAAAGACAGGGTACACCCTGGACAAGTGTCCAGTTCATCGCAGGACACATAGAGACAGACAACCACTCACACTCACATTCACACCCATGCATGTTTTTGGATGGTGGGAGGAAGCCGGAGTACCAGAGGGAACCCACACAGACATGAGGAGAACATGCAAACTCCACACAGAAAGGCCCCGGGCCGGGATTCAAACCCAGTACCTTCTTGCTGTGAGGCGACAGTGCTAACCACTACATCACCTGTGCAAATTTTTAGATAGCCAAAAAAGTTCTATCTGATATACATGTCTGTTTTGACTCCCACTTCCCACATATTCCATTCCCTTTTCATTTCTAACACTTTAACATCCACCTTGACCTCAGGGTATAAGCATGGGGAATACTACTAACTGGGGTGGACGGGGTAAATTCCATGCCATTCATTCCATATGCTTTAGCACATACACTCATTGTCCATCCAAACCCTCGCCTCTGGAATCTGACATACTCCCAACAGTTCTGTAATATGTTTGTAGCAGGATTTTTTCCTCCGCTTCCTTTAAGCTTGGCCCAGTAGGTATGTGCGATCTTTTCTCTTCTAATCTCCAATGTCTCTTTTGCTTCAATTAATAAGGCATTGATTGAGGTTGTCTTTATGGCTCCAGTGCAAACACGTAAAGCTCTATACTGCAATCGGTCAATTTTTTGCAGCTTGCCGCAGCTCCATAAGCTATACATCCATAATCTACTACTGATTTCATCAGAGCTCTATAGATATAGAGATTTAACACTCCCACTGATGGTGGTATACCATTGTCCACCCCAAAGTTTTCTGAGAAATCTGATCCAACTTTGACTTTTATTTTCCTTTCAGTCAAAAAATCGATTATCCAGTTGTACATTCGCCCTTCTATGCCCAGTTTACCCAACTTAGTAAGTAAGCCCTTTCTCCACATTGAGTTGTATGCTTTTTCAGTGTCAGAAAACACAA
The DNA here is from genome assembly GCA_029721515.1 of Synanceia verrucosa. Taxonomy (NCBI): domain Eukaryota; kingdom Metazoa; phylum Chordata; class Actinopteri; order Perciformes; family Synanceiidae; genus Synanceia; species Synanceia verrucosa. The sequence continues at coordinate 25,945,674 of CM056559.1, forward strand.
TTACTATTGACTCTTTCATTTTCAATGCCTTCTCCTCCTCGTTACTGACTCTGACTAGAGCATCAGCTGTGGATCTACCTTTCCGAAACCCACACTGATAGTTGCTGCACAACCCTTTTTGTTTCAGTGCATAAGACAATCTATTAATTATTTCTTTTTCCATCCACTTACACATGTGAGATGTCAAGGCTATTGGGTCTATAGTTATTTAGGCTGACAGGATCCTTTCCTGGCTCGTTAAATGGTAGTATGACTGCCCTTTTCCAAATATTTGGTATTGTTGTCTGTTGCACTGTGCAGGCTGTCTGATAGAGCAGGTGGACTGAACCATTTTATTTAAATAGAGGAGTATTTCCTTGTTTCAGTTTAACATAATTTCAACATTTCCTTGTTGAAGTTTAATATAATGTTCAAATTACGTGGGAGCCAGTGGGAGCTGAGCTCCCACAAGGAGGGGTATAAGCTCCCATAAAGACAGTAAAATCCTACATCTGTGGGGGTCATTTGAACAACATTCATCCATCCATCCGTCCATCCATCCATTATCTACCGCTTATCCTCATAGGGTTTCGGTGGGTCTGGAGCCTATCCCAGCTGTCTTAGGGTGGAAGGCGGGGTACACCCTGGACAAGTCGCCACCTCATCGCAGGCCCCGAGCCGGAAATCGAACCTGGTACCTCCTTGCTGTGAGGCGACAGTTGTTAGTTGTTGACAGTTGCTCCTCTCATGTAACATTTAAAGTCCTCAAAAATACTTCTTAAATCAGAAATATGCATTAAATAACTCCCATCTCCTGACATATTGGGATTCATGGACAAACTGTTTAAATTTGAAAATCTAAATAAGTTTTTCAGGGAGAATTGAATTTGAATCAAATCAAATTCCCTAAAGCATGAATATATGTACAGTATGTATAAAATTATATTTATTAAAATACTTTATAGAAAAATACAGAATTCATTTTCACACATGAATGCACAAACAACTTTTTTCCTCTCTACCAGTGTACGTTAAGGCTGACAATAATCAACAACTCACTGCTACTGAGAGATAAGGAAAATGAATGTAAAATAAAATCATCTTTACAAATGTTGATTCCAACTGTCTCTGACTAAAACAACAAAATCTGACAAAATAATTAAAAAAAAAATACTTATAACACTACTCACAAAACCAGGGTCTTAAATATAAAAGCTGTCATGAAATGACCTCTGTAAACTTTATAGTGTTAACATCCAGGAAAGAGAAGCTGGATGACATCTGGGACCTTTCAGTATAAGAAGTACAGTAAAGTACAATAAATACAACTCTGATTGTCTTGACATCAAAGTAAACAATTCAAATCTGCACGGAGCTATGATCTGTAAACTTTAAAAAGTCTGCTGCTGCTCACAGCCTTATCAACTATTAGAGGATAAAAAGTCCTCAGCCCTCTGTGACATGTTGCTTCTCTGCAGGCAGCTCTGTCTTCAAGCTTTGCACATAAATGTTTTGTTTTGAAATGAATCAAAGAGGACATGGGATGCTCACACGACGGCTGACCTGTCACAGTCCTCAGTAATGATAGACTCTGAGCTGGTTTTTATCATCCAGGCCCAGCTGGACCAGGCTGCTCTTGGTTAAAGGAGCCTGATAGCGAGTGAACAGAGGTCTGGAAGAAGAGAGTTAAAGAAGACGACCAGCACAGCGACATAAAACTGTCTTTGGACAATAGATGGTGAACAAATCAAATTAAAAAAAACCCTTGACCCAGTCAAGACTTCACGGTCATGCACATCTCATTTAATTTTAGGTAGGGTTGCAAAATTCCTATAATTTTCAAAGTCAGATACCTCCAATGGAATTAACAAGAATTTATGTGAATAAACTGGGAATTTATAATGACAAGGACCTCACACATAGTTGCGAAAAGTATACTGATTTAATGCAAGTACACGTGTAATGCTACTCCTTGATCACATGCACATAGTGCAGGGCCACACCACCTCCATTTCATTGTTGTTTTTTTGATTAAGCATAAGTGCTCTCTTATGACAAATCAATGTAAATATATTTACATAAATGTTTGGATATGACAGTTTGCTTGAATTTCCAGTTAATTCTCATAAATTACCATATTATAATTGTAACACTTTCCAAATTCCCCACCTTAACTTCCATGGAAATTTTGTGGAAATTTCTCAAAAATTTACTGAGATTTTCCGTCCGTTTGCAACCCTACTTGTAGGCAATAATTTAAATGTGGTGGGAAAATAAGTAATATTAAATGTGCGCTAAGACCAAAAATTACTTTTGAAACTGAAATTAATTACTTAAAAATAAAATACACTAAATGTATTTTAGTTTTTTTTTTTTTTTAAACAAATGCCTGGATGTTGCTGCTCTTTGTCAGTTTGTGATGGAAGGATACATGCTGGTGTCTTTCTTGCGTTTCTCCAGCCACCTCTTGTTGCTGTCGATCGCCTCCTGCAGCTTCTGGCCGTCAACCTCCACTGACTTCTGCACGGACCGCAGGCTGCAAGCATTTTAAACACTGAGCATGTGTGTGTGATCTCTAAAAACAGCACATTTAAAGGTGTGTTTCAGGTTACCGAGCAGGAATGTGTGATGAGTATGCAGAGGTTGTCCTCACGGTGCTGGAGGTGATTGGGTCCATAGCTCCTGGAGAACAGAATCAACTGATCAAAGTCACATTACTGGTGCTTCTCTCACTCTAAAGCTATGTAAAGCATCTGTTCACATACTGGGGAATATGTGGCTCCATCGGCTGCTCATGTGGCCCTCAGAGGCCCTCAGCCCACTGCTGATGGGGGTGCTGAATAGAGGGGTAGCTGCAGAGGGGCCTGAGGGGGTCCAGGTCTGTGACGGCTCTGAGGGTCTCACTGGGGGGACCGAGGATCTGGAGCCCAGGCTGTGCATCTGGTGCATGATGAGGGTGGAGTGAGGCTGAGACAGAGGCAGAGAGAAGGCTGTGTAGGGTGAGGAGCTATGACCCTGAGCCAGTGAACCAAAGGCACTCAGGACAGTGTTGAGCTGGCCTGAGATCTGCTGCAGGGACTCTGCCAACTCCTGGACTTTATCTGGTCCAGTGGGATGACCTCCTGATAGAGAGATAGATAGAGAGAGATAGATAGATAGATAGAGAGAGAGAGAGATAGATAGAGAGAGAGAGAGAGCATAGGCTGAGACATATTTAGAAATGTTTAAGTAAAATATACATAAAATAAATGCATCATAGATTTGTGAGATCACAAATGGACATAAATCCCGATACACAGAATATTGTGTATTTCTCTGTTGATTGTTTCAATACTTTCAAAATATTTATCCAACACTTAAACCTGCTGTGAAACAAAAAAAGATGGAAAAAAAATCTCACAATGTGGGACCTTTAATATAGTTCATCTTTCTGCTTACTGAAGGTGTGCACTTCCCCTTTAAAACATATATTTCTTCTTTTTTGCCATTATAAATATAAGTATATTTCTTATTTCTTTCTTTAGTACATTTCGACGACCCTGTTCAGGTTGCCTGCCTGTGTCTGTTCTCTCCTTTGTCTTAGTTACTGTGAGCTGGCTGGTAGGTGGAGCTGGGAGGGAGTGCCTGCTGGTACCTGCCCTTCTGGGTTGGGCCTGCAGAGGTTATAAAGGACTGCCTCTTTTGGGCACACTCTTTCAGCAGGGCCTGCTGCAGCCTCTGCAGCCTGGTTTCCTTTGCTTGGTTTGTTGCACCTTACAACACACATCTCACCATGTTTCCACTCAACCATACACCTCTAACATGACTGATGACCTGTCTACATCCATGCCTCATCAGTTATTTACTTTGCTTATTTATTTGAGTTGAATAAAATCAACTTTTGATTGTTATGTCTCTGTGTGGCCTCCCTTTTTGTTGCCGGCCGTGAGCCAGTCAGTAACAAATGGGGGCTCGTCCTGTGGAGGCTCGACTGAGAGTTTAGTGATGGGAATCCAGTAAGTGTAATGGCGCTTTTCCACAGGCGCGGTACGGTACGGCACGGCTCTACACGGTTGTGGCGCTTTTCCACTAGTACCTGGTACCTGGTACTAGGTTCTAGGACTGCCTTCCACTGATTGGCCAACGAGTGTCGTCATTGGAAGTGTCATTAGAAGCGGGATGTCCAATTGGACTGAAAAAGCTAAACACAACTTGACTCGGCCATTTTTAAAACCGGCAACTGCTTCGCTATTTTTACACTCCCTGGAGTCTTCTCTGTCTCTTTTCTTTCACTTTGTGCGTGACAGAAAGTCACAGAGCGAGCAAAGAATACATGATCGCTTCCTTGTCCTCCATTGTTTGTGTTGTTGTTCTTCTTTCCGGTTTTCTGTGTCACATGCAAATGAAGTTACGGCAGTTTCGCGCTGCCGTATGACAACCCCGCCCACGCCGAGGAGGTACTATGGGGTACTCAGTTGTAAAGGAAAAGCAACAAAACTGGACCGTACTGTGCCGTGCCATTACTGTGTAGTGGAAAAGCACCATAAGATTTAAGGGAGTTAAGGGAGTGTTTCACACAGATTTTGGGTTGCTTTGGTATTTTCTAGGAATTTTGTTGCTGGACTGTTGTGTTTCAGTAAGTATGTTGCTCTACCAGAGCTGGGCCTGTAAATGTTAGAGCAGGATTTCCTGAGCTGCCAGTAGGAGTTGAGGGCTGGTAAGTTATTTGGAACCCTTATTCCTGTTAGGCATAAGCAATGTGGGGCACTGGCTGTCTCCATTGATCCTTTTTTGTTTTAGTTTATTATTTTTGTGCAGCAAGTGGTTAGAGCATTGCTCGGGAGCACTTCCAGGACTGTTTAGGTAATTTTCAGCTTGGAGGTTACCGGGTCGCTGGGCGTTGTGCTTAATTCATCCTGCCACAAATCTGCATGAAGTCTAGGGTTGAGTGAGTCAGCTAGTATTGGTTAGGCAGTTAGCCAGAGGGATGGGGTTCCATGTTGTGAACAGCCACTAATCCTGTTGTGTGGTGGTGGAGAGCTTGCTTCTGTTTTGGCCTATCAGTGGTGTGTTGAAATAGTTCAGGTAAGATATTGTCTCCTGTTTTGTCTGGGCTTGGGACTGGTTTGACCTTTGAGCAACAGAAAGAGCTCTCTCTGCTACAACTCCAGCAGGAACAAAAAAATGTTCTGGAGGTAGAAAAGCTGAGACATGAGGCCCGTATTCGGGAGACTGAACTCCCCATGCTCAGGCAATACAAAAACTACAGTTGGAGCGTTATAAGTTGGAGCTTATAAGTGAAGGCAAGCTTCAGGCTGAGCCAAAAATTGAAGAGTCAGTTACACGAGTTCCTCAGTCATTTGATGTGGCTGTCAACTTATGGTTAGTTCCAAAGTTTAATGAACAAGACCCTGATATTTTCTTCGTGTTGTTTGAGCGTTTAGCTGAAGCACGCAATTGGTCTGATGCTGAGCGTACTCTGCTGCTTCAATGTGTGCTCACTGGCAAGGCCAAGGAGGCTTTTTCAGCCTTGAGTGCTACAGATAGCGGTAGCTATCAGTTGGTTAAAAGTGCTGTTCTTAAGGCATTTGAACTGGTACCAGAAGCTTATTGTCAGCGGTTTAGAGCACTCAGGAAAGAGAAGCAGTCTTGCACTGAATTTGCTTGTGATTTAGCCACTCATTTCAACTGCTGGTATGTTGTTTCTGAGGTAGAGACCTTGGAGGATTTGCAGAAATTGATTTTGCTTGAACAGTTTAAAAATACTCTGCCTGATCGTGTTGTTACTTACTTAAATGAACACAAGGTAAGCAAGGTTTCAGATGCTGCTAAACTGGCTGTCGAGTTTGCCTTGACCCATTAGAGTTTTTTCAGTGAGTGCTGTGGCGACTCTGACTGCAGGGAGAGCACTGTGGGGACTTTCCCCAGCATGTCTTTGTCAGAAGGTGCAGATAAATTTGCAGCTAAAACAGATCGTAGTTTACAGGGAAGACTGGACCCCAACTGGGTCTGTTACTACTGTTTTGGTAAGGGGCACTGGTGAAATGAGTGTCTGGTGTTGAAAAAAAGAGCTAAGCCTGGTTATGTACCCGCAAAACCCTCTGGGGCTGCGGTGGGTTTGCTTGCAGAAGAAAGAGGCCGTGCCATTGCTGCTGTGCATGCACACACAAAACCCTCTTCCTCAGAGCTGGGGTTCAAGGTTCCTGTGGTGGAACAAGAACAGGCAACATTTTCAGATAATGATGAGATTGATCCTGGTTATGCTGCCTTTGTGTCAAATGGTTATGCGTCACTGGTTGGGAGCGATGAGAAGGTACCTGTAAAGATACTGAGGGACTCAGGGGCACTGGACTCATTTATTGTGGACTCTGTTTTGCCTTTCTCTCTAGAGACAGACACTGGGGCCAGCGTGGATGTCCGGGGGAATGGGTTTGACGTTTTTTTCAGCTCCTCAGCATAAACTGACACTCTGTTCACATCTGGTGCGAGGTGATGTGACCATGGGAGTGTGTCCTTCTTTGCCTATGGGGGGAGTACAGGTTATCTTAGGGAATGACCTGGCTGGTAATTGGGTGTGGCCTGTAGTGGTGGACCCCCAGTTTCTCAGGTAGAAGGTTCTGAGTCTCCTGTACTACTATCCACCTGTGCAGTGATGCGTGTCATGAGCTGTGTGGATGGTGAGTTATGTCTTGATAATTCAGATAAGAAAAACGAGCCTGTGTTTCCTGTGCCCTTGTTTCCTTTGCCTGTATCTTTCAGTGACCTTGTGAAACAGCAAAAAGCTGATCCCTCACTTCAGCCGCTGTACAGCCAAGTTGTTCTGGATGATGAGTCAGGTTGTGGCTACCTTCTCCAAGATGGCCTGTTGGTGAGAAAATGGGTTCCTCAAGGGGGACTGTTTTTTTGGGAAATGAGATTGTTCATGTCATGTCACTTAGGTGTGAGAAAAACCTATGATCGAGTTATGCAGTATTTTTACTGGCCACGTTTGAAAAGAGGGTTTATCCTGGCTGATGGTAGATGCCAGGGAGGTGTCCCAAGAGAGTTTGGGTTTTAGCCCCAACGACCTGGTTTTTGGTCATAAAGTTCAAGACCTATTAGCATCCCTTCACAATGACTGCCAAGCAAAAGAGGCCCCACAAAACTTCATAGACTATATAAATGGGTTCAGACAGCAGCTGTATCGAGCAAATGAAGTGGCAAGGGAGAATCTACAAGCAACTCAAGATAAAATGAAAAGTCTCTATGGTTGGTGGGCAGAATGCCGTGACTTTAGTCCTGGTGATCAAGTTCTGTCCCTTTTGCCTTTGGTTGGTTCCCCTTTCCAGGCCAAGTTCTCTGGTCTTTATACTGTGGCCCGTAAAGTGTCGGACCTTAATTATTTGATTTCAACCCCTGACCGGAAAAAGTCAGTTCAGTTATGTCATATTAACTTGTTGAAACCTTATTTTGCCTGTTCGGCTGTACTAGGTCCTGGGTTGTTGATTCTCTCTGCTGCTGCGGTGGCATCAGCTGTTCATTCACCCCCACCTTTTGATCAGGAGACAGGAGTTGAAGGAGAGTTGTGTACGCCAGATGATGGGATTTTGAGAGGATGTCTGAAAAACTCAGACTCTCTTGCCAAACTTGAGGTAATGTTGAAGAATTTACCTGAACCAAAGCGAACAGAGTTGGAGAATCTGATTAAATATTAACTCTGCCTGTTCAGAGACATTCCATCTCGCACTCATCTTATTGGGCACGACATTGACGTAGGAGAGGCCCCGCCAATCAGACAGCGTTTTTACTGTATGTCTCTAAACAAGCATAAACAGTTGGAGGTAGAGGTCAGCTACATGTTAGAAAACCACATGCTGAGTCCAGTTAGTCCTCTCCTTGCTTGCTAGTTAAAAAGTCAGATGTACTGATCTGAGGAAGGTGAACAAAGTAACCAAGTCTGATTCTTTCCCAAGCATTGCTGTTTCTCTACTTCACTAACAATATTACCCAGAATAATAATACTTGTCTCTGGAAGGGCACATTTAACTACCAATAGGAGTTAATCACAGCTGTCATTTTGACTTGTCATAACAGGAAAAAGTACAGGTATTAATTAAAAATACTAACTCAGTTCTAGTTCAAGTGTTGCAGTGACAGTCTGATACCTGGATCCTAACCTTAAATCAGCTATGGGATGGAATTCAGATGGAAATCACTAAGACTGTTACTGCTAACACATGCTTTTTCTGTGCTTTTTAGAGCCAACTGGCTCCAAATGACAGATGATAGGCTCCTTTGTTTTGGTGGCACTACCTCCAGAGAGCATCACTGATTGGCCACAGACAGAAAATTAATTAAATAATTTGTTAAACATTAATTAAATAGTTTATGTGTGAATAAATTCTGCTTTTTCTACCTGTCCCATCAGGTAAGTCCACAGTGCTGCTGAGGTCAGATTCAGTCACATCAAAGGTCACCTTCCTCCCTCCTGCCAGCCGGGACAGATCCTCAAACAGCGGCTTAACAGAGAGAGCAACAAGATAAAGTGCTGCTAAATAATAACTATGACCTGTCTGTATGAAACAACTCTGGTATCCAGAGCGAAGCATTTTCATGTGTACAGAGAGAGAAAGACATGAAATGAAACAGCAATAAGAGACAGAAGGTGGAGTCACGCTCCTCCTTCCTACCTGCTGGAGGTTTCTTATCTCCTCAGTCACCCCTCCACTCTGGTTGGGGTCCTGGGTGGAGCTGGTCTGGGCCACCCGCAGAGATGGTTGTCCCTCCATCAGTCGGCTGCTCTCCCTCTCTAGGAAGAGTTTGGCTTTTTGGATGGAGGCACCATGTGCGGACATAGAGCGTCTGAATCTGAACACAAAGAGGATGAAGGTCATGACCTGTGGGCCACCAGAGTCTGATTCAAATCAACTAAATGTTGGCTTGTGGAAGTGATGTCTGTCACTTCACGTCATGTAAATGTATTATAGTGTTAGTAGTGGTACTGGCAGGTTTTATTTGGGTACATCAGTAACTGTGATAACTCTGCATGGCTCAGGAGCCGTTCAGTCACACTTTTTAAATACCAAAGAGCCATTATTGTGCTTTTACAACCACAAACATATTAATCTCTGTTTTCCCTCTCCTTACTCGTCCGTGCTGCTGTCGCTCTCAGGTTCAGGGAAGAGCGGCGGCTCGTCCAGATCTTTCACATGTAGCCATGAGTCTCTCCTGTCACTGGAGGGCGCCGTAGCCTCTGCTTGCTCTGATTTCTGTTTGTTCTGCTCATTTTGTGGACGGTGGGAGGTGTTTGCTCCATTGCTCTGTTCCAGCTCACTGTTTGGACAAAATAACACCCAGATAATATTAAAAATAATTTAAAATAAATAAAAAAGTAAAGTAAGTAAGCAGGAAACTATACCGGACTCTGCGAGTGAGACGGTCGCATCTCTCCTGAAGCAGCTCCACCTTTCTTTCCAGTCGCTCCTTGTCCTCCTTGGCTCTCCTGCTCCCTTCCCTAGCTTCGTCTCTCTCCACCCTCATCCTCTCCAGCGCCTCCTTGGCCTCACTCCTCTCCTCCCTCGCTCTCTGGAAGAGTTCTTTGGCTTGACGTTTCTCCTCTCTCATCCTCTCCAGCTCCTCCGTCAGCTGCTCTCTCTCCTGGATCAGATGGGGTAAGGCCTGATCACACACATAAGTGAGAAAATAGGGGGTTGATAGATGGACTGCTTGCTGGATATAAGTGAAGAAAAAGGGGGATGTCCCACCTTGAGCTCTCTGTCCACTTCCTCCTCTTCCTCCTCAAGCTTCTTCCTCCTCCTCTTCAGATCTGCTGCCTGATAAGAGTCAGAAACTGTTAGACCTCGTGGTTTGGGTTTGTGTATCACTGAATAATAGCTAATAATAGGACAGAAGACCTTGGTCTGCAGCAGGGCCTCCTGGCTCTCCAGCTCTTTGGCTCTCAGCTCCATCTGATCTGCCAGATCCTTCAGTTCTGCCTCCTAATAGAACAAATAAGACATTTATTGTCTGGACTAAAGGTGCATTTATTATTTTATTTACAGCAATGTTTGTCTGGTCTCACCTTGCGCGAGTGTGCTAGCTGCGTCTTCTCTATCTGTTTGTCGAGCTGCAAGTGGAGTTTCTCCAGTTGGATATCATGTGAGGCCTGGAGATGCTCTCTGTCCTTCTGCAAAGTAGACAGTAGCTGTGCCCTCTGAACAGTTTCCTGCAAAACACAAACATTTTGTATTTATAAAGATCCTCACTGATGAAACAGTGTGAATGTGAAGTGTAAACCTCCTCTGACCTCATCCATATATTTCTCTCTCATGCTGTTCATCTCTTTCTGGTGGTCCTCCCTCAGCTGCCCCAGCTTCCTCTCATGATCACGCTGCACTTCCTCCCTCACTTCCTGGAGAACACCAGCCAGCTGGACAACAGTGACAGATAGGGTCAGTTTGCATCACAACACCTTATTTTCCAGTGAAAATGCACTTAAAGAAATGAAGTAAGACGTGGTGATAAAGTCATTCTCTAACCTCTCTGTGGTACTCTGCCAGCTGCTGCTCAGGACGTGGACTCATGAGCTCCCTCCTCCTCTCTGTGATTTTGACCTTTATGCAGACAAAATAGTGCAAACACGTAAAGAGAGAACATTAATCAGTGTCCCTCAGGTCCAATGCCACCATGTACAGACGGTCTGGTTTGTGTTGTCTCATCATACTCCACTCCACAGAAGCGTCAACATTTACTAACTCATATTTTCATTTATTTGGATACAAAATAACACACTTACTAAAACAATTAAGTTTGCTGTTTGCCAAGACCACCTGACAGGAAGTCAACTAAAATGAATCAATAGAACTTGTATAACATGTCTTGATCCACAGAGTTGACTTCATGCTGTGACTTAACTTGTGAAATTTGGCATTTAGGTTAATATGCCATTAACCTGTCATGTTTGTCACTCCAGATTGCTTAACAATGACGCACAATATTGAACTTTGCTATTTGTTAAACTTTAAACTGAATTTTTAGCTGATGCTTTTCAAGTTATTTACTTTGGTTCTAGTATTTGTGTTTAGCTTCCCTTATTAGCCACGCACAGATTCATCGATTTCATGCTTTTCATCCCAAATGTTTTTTTTTTCCACAGTCCATTCATTCCATTTCCCCGTAAACCCTGAGGGTGTGCTAATACCTGGAAAAATCATTACCATCCCATACAGTTCTCATGCAGTGGAAATGTTGTTCCCTACTCTGGTAAATAGGACAAGTTTTCTCTAAGGCAGTAAATGAGTATTTAGCACTTCCAGTTCCTTCATCTAAAAGTTAGAGCGTTTTTAGTTTGATGCCTGAAAAAACCTTAAAAGATTTTAACACATAAAATCCATCACTAAATATCCCACTCGTGAATTTTGAAGCCAGCGACTGGCTAGTGGCTAAATAAGAATACAAAACAACATTATTCTGACTCTCAGTCACTAAGTGAGTATCGTGAACTTGAGTGTGATGTTTTATGCAATAATCCGATATGTGTGAATGTGGCTGAATTACCTTAAATATAATTTGACAGTTTGTTTGACATTAAGACTAGCCAGCTAAGCAGTCACAAAACAATATAAAGATTTTGAGGAACAAACAAGAGGCCATGTGAAACATTACTGTCATGGTATGAAAAATCTCAACACTGTTAATTTTAGCAGCTGATACCGAAACCTGAAAAACTGAGGCAGACATTAGCATCACTGTCAGTTACCTCCTGTTTCAGAGAGTTCAGTTTCTCCTCCCTCTCTTCCTGGAGTCTCCTCCTCTCCACCTCCAGCTCCTCCTGCAGCTCCTCCTGCAGCTCCTCCTTTAGATGTTCAGTGTCCCTCCTCATCTGGGCCTCCAGTCTGTCACGCTCTGCTCCTCGCTCTTCCTCTAAGGTGATGCGTAACTCCTCCAGCATGACCTCACTCTCCTCCCTGAGCACAGGACACACACATCAATGTATAATGAGTAATAATAAGACATTTATGAGGTCAAATATCCACATCAGATCAGACTTTGATGTGGACATTCTGCAGATTTAGCCTCTCTGCACACTTGTTTTCTGTGTTTTTGACCTGAGTTGCTGTTGCTGCCTCTCCCTCTCCCTGTGTGCAGACCCTCTGAGCTCCTCCAACATCCTGTCAGACTCCTCATTCAGCCTGACCTCCTCATCTTTCCTCTTAGACAGGAGACGCTGCCGCAGAGCCCTGAGGACACATATGTTTTATGTTTTAATGAAATGTGTGTGTCTTCAGGCAGTATAAGGTGTTACACTCTTCATGTCTACCTCAGTTTTTCCTCACTCTCCTCCTTCAGCTTCCTCTCCTCCTCCTCCTCTTCTCTCCTCAGCTCCTGCTGGAGGAGACACATTCTCTTCTCCTTCTCCTTCATCATATGCTCCCTCTCCTCCCACACATCTTGCTCAGCTCTTCTTTCCTCCCTCTCTGCCCTCTTCCTCTCTTCTTCCAGGCTCTCTCGGTTCTCTAACGGGGGCTCAACATCTTCCAGTTGGGTGTTAGAAGTACGGACCAGCCGGCCTCTGGAGGTCTCAGGCCTTTGCAGCCCCAGAGATGTGCCGAGGCTTTCAGTGTTTAGATGAACTTCTTTCTCTGAGTGCGATGGGCTGGAGAGGGAGGACGGAGGGCTGGCCTGGTGGAGGACAAGTCGGTCGACTTTCTGAGTTGGAGGCTTGTCTGTGGCTGCAGCCTGCAAACACCTGAGGAGAACCAGCGGTGTCATACTTTGACCAGTAGCTGCATGTTTCACCAATATAAACTGAACAATTGGGACTTCTACAAAGAAACTGATCATAAATTAAATTCCAGCTCCCTATGAGACACCTGGCAAGGACACAAGACAACAAACCTGCTGGAAGCCTCGGCCTTCTTTGTCTTCCCCCCCCCTTCGTTCTCTTCCTCTATTATTTCCTCTTTGTCGTCTCTCTCCAGCGGACTGACACTGTCGGACAGCTCGCTGATGTCCAAAACCTTCTCTGACAGCTGTAAGGATACAAAACCAGAGCCGTAACATAACAGGTAGCTGGAGATAACCAGTTCAACGAATAAATGGTTGGTTGTCGCAAAGCGTGATCAGAGTACCTTGACATCTGTGGACACCTCCTCCATGCTCTCACTGGCCTTGGACTCCTGTGATCAAACACACACAGACAAATCCACTCAATGACAAGGTTCTGGTTCTGAATGAAAACTATCACATGCAAACAAATTTACATAAGCATAAACATAAGCATAAACACTGAAGCATGTCGCATTTTTCAAAGACAGACACACACATCATGAGGCAGAAGCAAAGCCTACATGCAAACACTAACAAGGTGTGTGAGCGACATACTGTAAAATCAGAGCTGTAATATGTGGGAGGTCATATGAGAGTCCTGTGTCTGCCCAAATAACTCAAAATCGACCAACAATCTAAAAGCAGACAGACGACCAAAAGCATCAATTGTCAATGGATAAAGGGACCAGAACTTTCCAGTCCAGTCCTCAGGGGCTCAAATGGACTGTCCTTTCACTAAACAACAGTCCAGAGTGCAGCACTGACATCAGGCTGGGAGCCCCTCAGGCAGTGGAGATGGATTCTGGGAAATTCATGCACCTGCTTGCAGAGATCAGACTGGATCAGGGCTGAGGATGTGAGGGAGGGGGTGAAAGCACGCAAAGAGGCAACACCAAACCCTACCTCTGCAGAAAAGGGGATTGTTTTTGTCACTTTCTCCATCTCGCCAGCGAGTGTTTTTCTCTTTGGATCGAGTGTTTTAAGGTCACACTGCATCCTCTCTTTGCTTAGCTTGGCTGGTCGGAGCCGAGTTGCTCCAGTCTCAAAAAACTCGACGACATCCTCCTCAATCTCCGATGCAGTTTGGGGCTTTTGTGCATCTGATATGTCGTCTCCCTCCCCCTCTGTCTCTAACACCTCCTCATCACTCTCGGTTAGTTTCCTCTGGCTCAGAGAGCATCTCTCCAAAACCTCATCGCTCTCACCCTCCTCCTCCTCTTTTTCCTTCTTTTGCCCTCCTTCATTTTTCACCTCTACCTCCTTTTCCTCATTCTGCACTTCTCTGTCATCTATTCTTCCCTCAAGCTCCTCCTCCTCCTCCTCCTCACTCCCTCCTTTGAAACATCTCTCCACAACTTCATCACTACCTTCCTCGAGCTTGTGTTTTCCTTCTTCTCCTCCCACTTTCTCCTTCTCCTCCTTCTCCACGTTCTGCTCTTTTCTGTCTTTGGTCTCATCCTGCTGACTTTCAACATAACTTTCCTCATCTCCCCCCTGCTTCTCTGACACTCCACCATCTCCTCCATTTATCTCTTCATCGCCGCCTTCACTACATTCCTCCTCCACCTCGTCATTCTCTACTTTCTCCTCTTCTTTCTTGCTCTCTATAGACCTCTTACTTCCTCCCTGGTCGTCCTTCATCTCATCCCTTTTCCTCTCCTCTGTTTCCTCGTCCTGAGTCTCTCTATCTTCCAGCTCGTTTCCTCCCCTGCCCTTTGTCCCTCCCTCCTCATCCTCTCCCTTCTCTCTCTGAACATCTTCCTCCTGCTCCTCCTCCACCAACTTATTTAACGCTTCTGCTACCTCCTGTACAGGAAGTGCCCCCTCCTCAGTGAAAGGCTTTCTGCCTCCCGCCAATGATGCCATGTGGAAGAGGCGGACCCTTAGAGCGTCCTTGAAGAACAGTGGTCCATCCATCCCAGAGAGAGGAAGAGAGGAAGGCGTGCAGAGACACAAGGGAAAAAAGAGTGAAGGGGGAGCAGGTGAAGGAAGGAGGCAGGCAAAAAGATTGGGATCCCTCCCCCACTCGTGATTTTGACACAACTGCATGAAAAACTGTTGAATGTTGTACTTTATAGGGGAAAAATGAGTTAATAAAAAAATAATAAAAAATATGCATGTATGCACAGAGAAACAAAGCCATTGTCTTGTTCACACTCAAACACACAGGAACAGGTTGGTTTGGTGAATATGATTTCCTTGTTTCAGCATTCCTCCTGAAAAATCACTCAATCAACAGGCACTAATTCTGCTAATTCATTAGGATCTTGCGTAATTACCAACATTAATGAATGGGTCATGTCTCGGACTGGGTATTGGCAAGGACTTCACGATATGATACCTATCACGATACGTAAGTCACAATACAATACATTATTGCAGCTTAAAATGCAAGTTGTATACACAGTATATACATATATACGATTGTATATATGTACACATATGTACAGTACATATGTTAATTTATACATATACGCATACATATATACGCTGCCTGGCCCAAAAAAAAGTCACAACCAGGATTTAACTGAGCAAATAGGTATGAGCCTCCTACTGGATAATTACTGCAGGTTCAGCAACAATATGTGCTCAAAGAATGAGGTCAGCTGACTACCTGAATATACTGAATGACCAGGTTATTCCATCAATTGGATTTTCTCTTTCCTGATGGCACGGGCATATTCCAAGATGACAATGTCAGGATTCATGGGGCTAAAACTGTGAAAGAGTGGTTCAGGGAGCATGACGCTCCAGACCTTAACCCCACTGAGAATCTTTGGGATGTGCTGGAGAAGGTTTTGCGCTGCGGTCAGACTCTACCATCATCAGTGCAAGATCTTGGTGAAAAATGAATCAAACACTGGACAGAAATAACTCGTGACATTGCAGAAGCTTATCAAAACAATGCCACAGCGAATGTGTGCCGTAATCGAAGCTAAAGGCGGTCGAACGAAATATTAGAGTGTGTGACTTTTTTTTTGGTGGTGATGTTTTTTGGCCAGGCAGTGTATATTAGGGCTGTCGAAGTTACCGTGTTAACATGGATTTTTTTTTTTTAATTTTAATTTTTATTTGAAAGTGCGCAAGTTGCTCTGGATTTATAATTGACCCAAATCACTACCTTTTTAGGAGGGAAAATCAATATTAGGAAATTAAAAATCAATACTATATCAGAAGAAATAGTGTCGCGATACACTGCCATATCAGTATTTTTCCCAACCCTAGTCATGTCAGATCATGCATGATCGTGAATTAGACCTCTAGTGGCAGTGTTGGAGAATCATACTGGTCTATTCTATTCAGGATAAATGCACACATTAGAGGGAGATTATGGTCGTCATCATTTTGACGGTGATGACACATGCTGCTGATATATAGCTTCAGACAGCAAAGCAGTAACAGTGACAGTAGGAGGACAACAGGACAAAGACGAAGACACAGGGACAGCCCTGCCCATAGGACAGATCCCTGCAGCACAGAAGCTACACGAACACATCCAGGTCCAGAGGTTTAAAGGTCAAAGAGGTCACACAAAACAAAGAGAAGGACAGACTGTTTACAATCACAGTCAGACAGACAAGATTAAAAAAATACCATGCAAATTTTTCAAACACTGCATTTTGTCACTTGTACAAAATCTCAATCTCCTCTCAAAGATCTAGCAGAAACACATTGTTAATCTCCATAAATATGAAAATACCTGAGAGGCCTGAAAGGGTCATTCTTCTAAAATTCCTGTCACTTCATGCAACATGAAGCTGTTTCAGTCAATCACAGTGGAAAAATACCACCACCACTCAAAGTGTGTGTGTTTACCTGTTGGGATGGTGGCTCAGGGCTGTGCTCTCCAGAAAGGACCGAGTCCTTCAACTCTGGTTCTGTGCTCTCCTCAGCTGGAGCTCCATCACTGGCTTCACTGTCCTACAGCACACCAAGCATACCAAAAGGGAATTATCGGTATAAAATATAAAAGTATAAAATCAGCTTTGCAAACATCTGGTCTCATTTTCTCTTCAGATTAATTTTAGGAAGATGTGAAATACAACCCTGATTCCTATTTGGTTGGGATCCTGTGTAAAATGTCAATAAAATGCAATGATTTTGCCCCATATTCACCACAAAGACAAAATATTTAGTGTTTGAATTTTTTAAATATATACTAGCTAGGTTAGGCCAGGGTATCAAAACACTGAAACACAGCGCTTGACAAACACCTGTTTAATAGATTCAACAGGTAAACAAGCTCATTGGTAACAGGTGACAGTATCCTGTTGCGTATTAAGATGCATTTTAAGAAGGCTCGGCCAGTAACAAGCAAGAATGGGAAGGGTCAAGACAAAGGGAAAACAGTCAATGTAAAACTGCAAGACAATTTAACATTTACAGATTGTAATATCATGAAAAGATTCAGAGAATTTGGAGTGATTTCTGCACAGTCTGAAAAGCAGCAACGGATGTTCATGACCTTTAAGGCACTTCATTAAAAGCTGCATCAAGGACAAGGAATGTTGTTTGTCGCAGCATCTTCAAATGCAAGTTAAAACTAGACCAAAAACAGCATCTGTCCCCCTGCTTGACTTTGAAGTTAACGAGTGTGAGTGTTAGGCTGCCTGCCTGCAGTCCAGATCTGTCCACTATTGAGGAGACCCCCCTCATTCTGTCCAGAGTTCCTCAAAGCTTGTTGAGTGTTGTTAAAAGGAAAGGTGATGTCACACCATGGTAAACATGCATCTGTCCCAACTTCCTTTGAGCATGTTTCAGTTACCAAATTCAATTTTGCAAATGTTTTTTTTTTACGTTTCACAACCACATAGAAATCTGGGTTGTAGAATTAATGCTGTAAAGGTCTACCTCGTATTGTAGGCCTCCTCCCAGGGCATCCAGATCCAAGTGAAGGTTCTTCAATAATCCGTCTGAATCATGAGGACTCGGCTGGAAAAGTGACAATATGCAGTTTAATAGTGACACAAAATATTCACTTAAGAGCCACAGGCAGCTAAACAACCTTCTTGCACTTGTTTTTAGGGTTGCACTGTACCTCAGTTTCTGAAATGTTCTCATCATCGTTGTCATCATCAAAGCCAGGCAGATTGAATGAAACCTTCTCCTCGTGCCTGCTGCCCAAAACACTTGATGCTCCACTGCACCGAGGGCCCTGAAGGAGAGGTAAATTAAATATTATACAGTGTGATTTAAAAATTTGGTAAAGGCACTGAATTTGGTCAAAAGGTGTATCATCAGTTTACCCCAAGGGATGTCTTTAAGGGCTCCAGACCCCAAGAGCTGCCAAGGGACTGTCGAAGTGCTGGGGCAGAACCAGGCAGCGGCCCTGGGGCATCCAGACCTCTCAGAGGAGCCAGGCTGCCCAGTGGGGATGGTAGTGGTCCCAGCACTGAACTCAGCGTCTTTAGGATAAAAGACACAGTCGCATAAGTGAGCACCTAGACTGAGGCTTTCCAAACACCAGAACTTAGATTCCCCACCGCATAGTTGATTAGGGATCTCCCTCTCCCAATCATTTCATGATAACAATGCTAGTGTTTTACAAAGTGTGATCTTTAGCAACATTACAGAAGAAACAGCTAACTACTGCTTTCAGCCTATTCCACTTGTATAAATAACCAACAGGAAGTGTCCGATCATTTTGATGTCTTCAAGCAATGATTTATGTGAAGCATGTAGTTTTAGTTTCACAAAAATTAAAAATTAAAACTTAACAACCACTCACTCCAGGAGTCTTGAGTAGCTCTTTTTTCTTTTTCTCTTTCTTCTCCTTCTTTTCTTTCTTTTTCTTCTTGTCCTTGTCTTTCTTCGCCCCAGTGCCTCCTCCTGCAGCGGCTGTGAGCTGGATACGTTCACGCTCCTTGGTCACCAGGAGGCGGTAGTGCTCGTCGCAGGGGTGGTCCCATGTGGACTGACCCGATGAGAAGTTGAAATAGTAGATGTCTCCAGTCACATCTTGGCTGAGGAAGAGAGAGGAGGTGGGTTCATTTTGGCACAAGAAAGGGAAGAAGAGATGATGAGTGGACCAGTAGGTGAATGGGGAGTCACCTGAAGGAGTATGAAGGAGATTTGAAGGTTGAAGGTTTAAAAAGAATGATCAACCACCAATCTAAAAGCAGACAGACGACCAAAAGCATCAATTGTCAATGGATAAAGGGACCAGAACTTTCCATTCCAGTCCTCAGGGGCTCAAATGGACTGTCCTTTCACTAAACAACAGTCCAGAGTGCAGCACTGACATCAGGCTGGGAGCCCCTCAGGCAGTGGAGATGGATTCTGGGAAATTCATGCACCTGCTTGCAGAGATCAGACTGGATCAGGGCTGAGGATGTGAGGGAGGATAGAAAAAATGTGCCAGCTGTTTGAGATGCTGTTTGTTTGCTCTTTAACAAAACAATACTTATTTAATCTGGCATCTCCCTGACATTGTAGCATTAGTAGTGTGTTGAAATAGGTGGCATTATTTAGACAGTTTAAATGAGGCTGACATGGTGATGGAGCAAGAAAAGGTGGCTATGCATCTCCACCTTCATCATTCATTACGGACACTGTCAAATACAATCCAGGAAATCAAACTTGCTGTGGAGACACCAGGGCTGTTCGAAAAAACTTTAAACTCTAATCAAGAGTTATAGAAACAGAGTAAGACCACGCCAAAGCAAACATTATTTCATAATACATCCAGTGCAACAAAACATTCTCCAGATTAAAATGATCTCTGTACAGTTTGTTTTCTCTGGGTGTCCATGCTGCAGAGGCTCCACTCCCCAGCCTCTATCCCCTCACTTACCAAGGCTTCCACTCGGGGGGCAGAGAGGCAAAAATGCCTTCCTTGGCCAGCCACAGGAGCTCCGGCTCAGTATCAGGGTCAATACCAATCTCTCTTGCATACTCTTGGATCTCTGACGAGAGAAAGAGGGACATGAATGTAATAGTAACACATTATAGTATATAGTATGTTTAGCAGGTCATTAATGCAAAAACAAATAACAAAATGACATGAGCCATGAGGGGAGAAAACTCAATATATTGATACTGAATAAATAAGTAAAACTACATTGATGATGCAGGTTTTCCACAATGATGCTGCCAGAAAGGCATTATCTATTATCAGTAATCAGAGTAAACCAGTGAGTAAATGGTGTGTGTGGCACAGATAATCTAATCTAATCATACCCTACATGGCAGCCATACTCAGGTTATTCCCCTATACAGTGTGTACCTTGTTCAGAGGGTATATAGTTCTCATCATATTCCTCTTCAAGAATCAGCTGGTCTCCTATGAGCGCTGCAGACATGGTTACTGCAGAGAAATGTAAAACAATATGAACTGCACCAGAATGGATACTGTTCAGCTCAGCCTCAGCGCTTCACTATGCTGCACAAAAGACGCACTGAGAGAAAACACCAGCTTTACTCAGCGACTGTGCCTAAATAAGAACATTAACACAATGACTTCTTGAATTTATGTAGACTGTTGTACAAAGAAACGCGAGAGCGTATGACATATTTCTTAAGCCTCTGTGATATAAAGTAAAGCCACATTAGCATTTAGATGAACACAAATATATCGACGTAAAATCATTTTAAAGGCAGAAATGCGTGGGATAGTGGAATAAGCTTTAAGCCAATTAAGCTAGCATCTCAGCTATCTTCAACGGCTCGTTAGCTGTTTAACGGTCGCTCAGCCGGCTAAGTAGTTGGAGAACATCTTATTCGTGGTGAATGATTTACCTTCCAAACTTTTAATCGTTTTCTCGTTAGACTCTGTGGCAATACCGATTTGTTGTCAGTTGTTTAACACAGACATTGTTTACGCAGAGGGTATTAACACACAAAAGTTACAGCACTAATAACATCTCCAAGGACGCTTCCCCCGCTTCCTGTTGTTTGTTGATGGAAACGTGGCTCTGATTGGCTGAGCCAAATGAGGCGTTCAAGGGTCCTCGTAAATTCGTCGTGAAATGGTGCTTGCTCTTTGTAACAGAAGCGATTTAGGGTGTTTTCACACTTGGTCCCTTTCAGCCCTTCAAACGACCTCAGATCGACGACTCAGCATTTTTGCGCATATGTGAATTCAACAACCGTAGTCAGTCCCTGTGCAAACTTGTGGTACGGTTCGCCTAATCTGCGCAATGTGAACAGAAAGCGCTTTTTCTCTGTATCATAACCTCCTTTGCATGCCGTAGATTTGTCACGTGACTGTAGCCGGAAAACTCAGCGGTAGAGAATCTGAAACATGGGTTGCGTCCGAAATTCCATACTATACACTACATGATCAATATGTGTACTATCGTTCAGCATACTTTTGAGTGAATAAAGGTAGTATGCATCTTTTCCGACGCACTGCTTCGTGTGGAGGTGACGTAACCTCCTGCCGGTTGGATTGGAGACGCGTAACCATGGTAACCCGTCGTAACCTCACCTCTCCCGACAATCTGCGATATTAATAATCTAATAAAATAATCTGATAATACATGCTTGATATGTTATTATAATATTATTATTATATATTGTGTTGTTGTCACCGTTGCATGACACCGGCGTAGTGTCCAGTGCTTGCATACTGTAATATTTACCAGAAATAGTATGCACCTCACGTACTATTGGGTTCATAATAAGGTTTTTGACATACTAAAACTCTCACATACTATTTTAGCATACTCAATAGCATGTTAATATGGAATTTCAGTTTTTTGTGCTCATACGTAATGTGGATAACTATTTTTCCCGATGAATATGCGCACATCTAACCAGAAAACACACGAGGGCAAGCATGGCAGCACACGTTTTGTTCCAAGTGAAAACTACCCAGGATTCAGTGCATTGGGGTTCTGAGAGCTTAGCGGACCAGGTGTGAACAGAAAGGGGACTGAGACCCCATCAAGCTGAACTGGACCAGAAAGAGAACCCGATCCTCTTTGTAATAAACTCACAATGTGAACACAAAAAGAGTTCCTTTTCTGTTGATCCACTTTTTGGTCCACTTACAGAGGACTGAGCTCGGTTTACTTAAAGGGGACTATATGTGAAAAAACACCCTTAGAAATTCCCTGAACCATTTTTGTCTGAGCAGGGTTAGACTCACGAGGCATTATGACGCATTTAAATGATACCACTTTCCGTTTGTTTTTGCTTTCCCATGTTTAAGACACTAAAGAGATCCAGGTGTGTGGTCTTGCAATATGTATGAAGGCAAATGTGTTTGTGAGTGACAATTATTTGTGCCACCTTTGCCAACTTAAAAATTCATTTATTTCATGTTTCTGATGAGGAGCTGCTCCTATTGTAATATTGACTTCACTGGACACACTATATTAAAAATGTGTTATAAAAACCACAGCCATCTTCTTATATTCATTATCATCAGAGCTGTGGAGTGATTTAGCTGAGCTCCTTGGGGATGTTGCTTATCTGTTTGGGGAAAATTTACATTAAAAACCACACTTTAACACCACAATGGCTTAGCTGTGACTTGTAATTCAAATAACTACTCTTTTTTTGCTGTGGTAAATCAGCTTAGCAGTGTGAGTGAGTTTATTAAGGGAAATGGTGATGTGATTTACATGTCTTTGTGTGGCATATGGCACTTTCTGTCCCAAAACCCCTCATTCACAGCTGGGGGCTGCATTAACACCATGTTGTTAAAAGATGTCTTTGTCCTGTCTCGGGGCCAGGGATTGATATACTGTAGTCACTCCTCTCATGCAATCCATTGTTGACTGTTGACTACAATCAGGTAAAATTACAACAAGTTTCCTGTCTGCCATCATCAAGAAACCAAAACATCTGGTACAGTATGTGCATAGTAGAGTTAAAGCATCAAATACATAACACTATTTTAGTTTGACCTTTTATGATTTTAACCACAAGAGGACATATATAGGGAGGACTGACGCAACATCACCATTCACTTGACCAGTCATCCTCCTCTATAGCATAGCTGTAATGCAACTGAGTAAATTACACCATCTCTCTGGTTTAATATGGTACCTATTATACAGAAAGTTTTCCACTAATGCTCCTTATATATTTCCAAATAGTGCTCCATAATCCTTGATATGCATTGGTTCAGGTAAAAATGACTTTCTTCCCATCCTGTGTTTGTCTATAGTGTGGGCGGTTTGGGTGAATGGCCTCCACATCGTGGGCAAAGGTAGCTTTCACATCACAAACAGGCCTTGAAAATCAGATGTTAACATTAACATGTTACATAATGCCGATGTGCCAAAGAACATATTCCACAATCCTAAAGTGAGACTGAAGTGTGTAGTTCTCTTTCAGCATATCACATATCATGCAGTTCATGTTTCTGTGAATGAGCTTCAGTGCAGCAGTCATGGTGTTCTTCGTTAAGTTTGGATCAACTCTGACTTTTTCCATTTAAGACATTGGTAGATCTCATTCTTTTCATGAAGTGTCATTTAAAATTCAGAAATGTGATGTGACCAAGCTGATGGGTTCAGATTCTCTCACCACAAACCAAAAGAAAACATCCAAATAATTCCTGTAAAAGTCACAGTAGATTTTAAATATTCAAAAGTCAAATCAATGCCTTCATGTTTTTACTAGTAAAAGTAAAGAAACATTTAATGCAACAATGAGGGTGAAATATTACTAGCCATCAGATAAACACAGTGAAGTAAAAAATATGTTTTTTTGAACAGAGAACATAGACTAATGATATGAAATCTGTAAAAATGGTGGAAAATTTTTAAAAAAAATCCTTAAAACTGTTCTTTCCAAACCATATTGATTTACCCTTCATGGCGGCTCATGTGCAGGATGTACTGTTGCCAGAATTAAAAAATTAAGCATTTACACTTTTGCTTAATGTTTTTTTTTAACATTTAAAGTCTTGTATTGCTGCATCAGCTTTCAGTGTACACAAGACGGGCCCCAACATTTAACGCTGCACTTCATTATCTTTGTTCTTAAGAGCAGCATATGGATGCAGAGGATCATTAAAGGAGAAGATAATGTTCGCTATCACCGGCAAAAGCAGGCGGAGAAATAGCCCAAGTATGCCCTCACTGTTTTCTGATTACGTGAGCATTCGTCAGTGAGAGCGGGAGTGAGTAGATTATTTTGTGATTAAACAATGTTCCTTTTATTACTTCCATTTGTTAATGATTTAATGATTTATACAAAGTAAATTATAAATATTGTGCTGTTTTACAAAAAGGCATCATTTGCACCAATAAAATTCAAGTTGAATCACATACTGAACATCAGCTTTAGACTGGTAAGTTAAAAGATCTGGATGTTTCAGGATAATGCCAATGAAAGCATTTAATATTGATGACATAAAATGTAGACTATAAATATGCTCAAGTTGAGTGCAAATGTAATTTAAATCTATGTAAGTGACATTAATATTCAATAACACTGCAACGTTCCTTACTGTGGAACTGCTTAAGGATGGTCACAGCTTATTTTATGATGATTCAAATGTGTTTATCATGTGTAGCATGTTGCATATTTAGGCTGAATGATTTTAGAGTACAAATATTTCCAAGAAGTGCAAATGGTAGTAAGCATCTGTGTTAAGGGTGCTTGTCCCTAAAAAGTCTGAGAAGCTCTGGTTTAGGTTATCTGAGTTCAGGGAGGATTTTTTTTTTTTTTTTTGCTTTTGTACAAACCACAGGGCGATGCAACCTACAGTGACACTCTGTGAGCAGGGCTTTGGTCCAAATATCTGTATTAAAGCAGAAGCGACCTCAACAGATGTGATATTGCAAAACCACATCATACCAGATAAGTAGACTTATATGGCACTCTGGAGTGGTGTATGTGTTGGAGAGAATAAGGAAGAGAAAAAGAGAGAGAGAGAGAGAGAGAGAGAGAGAGTGCTTCACACTGTTGCTTGCAGCTGAGATAACCTCCCCTGCTGGTCTGAGAACAGTGCTTCATCACAGAGGCAGCTGGAACAATGGCGTGACCTTTGACCCTCAGCCGTGTCCTGATCAAATGGTGGATTTGCTGATTAAATATTTATCAGCTTCAGGCAATTACTCCACATCTGCCTTTCTGTTTTGTGGTCACTGTACAAGAGTGTCACTCAATTTAAACTGTAATAACTGAGTATTTTGCTGCCTTTAGTATCAGCAAACATGTAACTATTACAACTGTCTTGACCTCTAGGTGGTCTGAATTGATAGCACAATGCAAACAGTCTCAAAGGTTGGTGTTTCAGATAAGTGTAATTCTTTAAGACAAGGCCTGCTTCACTCCTGTAGTCAGCAGCTGTGAGCTTTTTTTCTGACTTCAGCTTTTTACTGTTCTGGGTGTGTATGATTACTTCCAACTGATTGTTTAGTCAGAAAAATGTCAGGAAATAGGGAGAAAATGAAACCATAGTCATTTGCTCTAGCTTGTCTGGCCAACTTGAAGAAAATCCAGACGTACACATTATTGGTGGACAACTACAAAGCTTCTGTTGCAAGTGTATTTTGTTAATTGGTGTCAGACAAATGGCTGGAGTTCAAAATGTTAGTCTGAACCTAGAGCAGTAATTGTAGCGTTGCACATAGGTGTTAGCTTGTTAGCTCAGTCCCCCTTCTGTCTTCACGACCTCATCAAGCCGTCCGTAACAATGCAAAGTGAATGAGATAGCAGGCGGCCTTTGAGAGTGGAGACAGACACCGTGGTGTTAAATGGGAACTCACCCAAATCAAAGTAGAGAAAGACAAAGAAGGGTCAGATTTTCAAAGATTTGCACTTTGAATGGATGTGGAGGAATATTTGCTGCAGACACTCACAAGAGGAGACTAGAGATTTGTTTTGTGGTTTACACTTCTGAACTACTAAAATAAAATTACACAAATGTGATTACATCTAACAAAACAGGCCCTTCAATAAATCCAGTAGATCAAGGTTTTTTTGGTGAAACTCACTGGAAAATACTGAGACAAGATGCAGACCATTTGATCAGTCAAACTCTCTGATACTCTGAGGCACAAATTCAGCCTGAACTAAAAACAACAGCAAGGTATTTTGATCATTACTGCAGAATTGTTCATACTACTACAAATAGTATTTCCATCCATTTTGTTAATTCCCCTCAGTTAAATTGCCTTGAATGCCAGCTAACGTGTTACTCTATATGATTTGAATTCCTGCTGACGTATCGGCTTCATGCTGCACACGATAAGAACCGTATGTGTTGCAATTGCTCCAAGCTCAAAGTATTGATATTCAGAGAAAAGTGTATTGATTATATAGACTACTGTATGTTATGCAAGAAACACAGGTTAGTCTCTTGGTTACCATTGATTGTCACTGACCACTGACGACAATGATTAACCTTGCACCTAATAACCCCAGACTAGCCTTTGCTCTGCAGCATTTTCTTTCTATCATCAACTACTGTATGTGCACATAGAGATGCTTGTGTAGCATTAATGCACAACAGTGGCTAAAAATATGCACATTGTGTCACACATTCTCTGTTTTAAAGGGAAATACAGTACACTGATTTTTGAAAACCATATGTGGTTTAAGACAGTCCAAAAGTATTAGTAAACATGAACAAGCCTCTTCCAAAATCCCAAAACTAGTGTTAAAATGAAAATAGGTGACATCATGGGGTATTAAGAGAGGAACTGATCTATAGGCGGAGAATTGGGAAATATGTTGTAGACAACACTGAGTGCAGCTAGGGGGGAACATATTCTGAATTTATACATGCAATCAAAGATAACTTTGATTTCTCCTATTCCTCATATTACATGAAGCCATGGTGGCAAAGTCCACTGGTGCTGGGACAACAAACAACAGCATGGCACACACTCCACTCTTTGACCTAATAATCATCCCCTAAACACATCAGCCACAAACTTTGTTATCCGTAAACTGAGATAAGTCTTTCTTGATACACTGTTCTTCACCGATTGCTGCTTCCTTACGTGGTATTGTGTGAGTGCATGCTATTGCAATCCAATGACTGCAGATTAAATGCAATTACATAAATAGAGTTAATCAATTGCAACTAATGAGTCACTGTCTATTTGCTCTTGTTTGTTTCTCTTGGCAGCACTGGGGCTGTCAATAATGTGGCTTTCCTGTCCTACAAACTCTTCTGTTACAAACATCATGCAACAAAACAGGGGGATCAACTTAAATTGCATGCTGCAAAAAAATGTAGAAAATAAAACTGGATCAGTACAGACTCCTGCAAGATACATTTACGTCTGGACATGTTTTTCTTTCAGCTTGTCTTTTATTTCATTATTTCTAACAGTGTTCCCTGCTCCCTGCTCTCCGTATTTCTAATATTTGTCTGATATTGTGGTGATGACAAAAAAGCACAGATTTTTTTCCTTTCATTGCTTTGTCATCACACCAAGTTCCTTATGTCTTCTACTGGCTACAGGATAAATAAGAAAGTAAAAAAAAACCAAATAGCTATCCCAGAATTATCACTCATATTATGGCCCTAAAACAATGTGGTAAGTTCACAGGACTGCTAATCTAAAAAGAAACACTGAGTGTTTCATTGAGAGTCACAGTGCATTTATGATCCTGGCAATGTAAAGCAAATCTTGACTGGAGCTTTGTGTGTGTCGGCATGTGCGCTGAGTAATCTCCTCCCAGCAGATGACCATTGAACCCTCAACCCAGTCTTCCTGCTGAGGGAGATGGCAGGGGGCTGAGGTCCACCTCCACGGAGACATTCAACTTTCACACCTCCACCCCTGCCTCTCCTCCCCACATGGAGTCATCACTCATCCGAGCACTATAAAAAGTCTGCCCTGGCTGAAGTTGTTCAGTCTCGTCAAGAACTCCACCAGGTAAGACATGCGACTGCTATGGCTGTAGGGCAGGAAAACTGCCTCATCTCTTCATGACTTTCTGCCATTTGAAGAATAGGCATCAAAACATGTTTCTCTGTAAGATAGAGACATTTTGGTGTTAACTTTGAACTGTGAGATAGTTCATGTAGGTGATTTATGCTGTTAAAACTTTGGCATAATTCAAGACAATGCAGAGATCCTCCAGACTGAGATGGTCTTTGTGCTCAGATAATTCTATGACATGAGTTTTACTGTAAAACCAGGATGAGGATTATGTCCAGAGCTAATCAGCTTGAGTCATCCCTAATCCACCCGATTACAGGTTATTTTAATAGGCAGCCATATGTTATGTCTCACTTAGACCAATTCCAGGATGAACGTGCAGCTTAAATGTTGTCTCAAAGTGTTCTTACTGTTAAGCCTTGTCATCTGGCCTTAACATTTTTTAAGTGGCAGATTCAAGACAAACAGGAACTGGAAACCCATTTTTGTTGGGATGTTTTGCTGAAACTCGTCAAACTGTAAATGTGACGTGTTCCTTATTTTTCCACTCCAGACCACCATCATGAAAGTTGCGGCTCTCGCTCTCGCCCTCTTGCTGGCTGTCGGTGAGTACACAAGGTTTCTAACTAAAGACAAATGCTTAAAGCTTTGCTTTAGTCAGTATATCAATTTATATCTAGAATATTTTAATGTATTTTCTTCTTCTTTTTCCTCCTCAGGCACTCATGCCGCTTCCGTGCCGGCTGATCCACAAAGCCAGCTGCACCACATGCGTGCTGCTATGGAAGTCTACTTGACTCAGGTGAAGGAAAGCGCCAAGAATGTCGTGGACAAGCTCGATGAAACTGAATACAAGGATCTGAAGTAAGACCATGTCATTCTCCCCATCCTTCCCCCCATACTCAGTCCACTTTCTGTAATTAATACACTTCATTGATGTGTTTATTTAACTTCATTTAAATTAAATTTGGTTCCCTCCCAGGGCCACTATGTCTCAGCGCATTGAGGACATGTACAACCAGATCAAGGTTCTGCAGGGAGCTGCTAGCCCCGTCACTGACACTGTTTTTGCCACCATCGCTGAGGGCACAGCTGAGGTGCGTACCTCTATCATGAATGATATCGAGGCCCTGAGAGTCGACTTCGAGACCAAAAAGAAACAGCTGAACGATGTCATCAGGAAGCACCTCACTGAGTACTACGAATTGTTAGACCCCATCATCATAGAGTATTCTGCAAAACATCAGGCAGATATGGCTGCTCTGAAGGTCAGACTGGACCCCATTCTGGACGACCTGCAGAAGAAGATCACCGTCAATGTGGAGGAGACCAAAGGCATCCTGATGCCTATGGTGGAGAGCGTGCGTGCCAAGCTATCTGCACAGCTGGAGCAGTTGAAGACTATGGCTACCCCCTACGTCGAAGAATACAAAGATCAGATGAAGGAGGTCTACGGCCAGTTACAGAATGTCAGTGCCCAGGATCTAGAGGCCCTGAAGGTGAAGATTGAACCTTTAGCTGAGGATGTCAAGACTAAGCTCCAGGCTATCTTCGAGGCCATTGCTGCTACCTTCAACAAGCAAACTGAATCCAAGGAGTAAATCCTCTCTGCCCAGTTCCTAATCTGTCAGTCCTAAATCCATCCCACCTTTCTCTCCATTCCTTCTTTCCTCACATGTGCAGCCAGACCACCTCCAGAAAATGAAGCCTGTTGCACTTCTTTGCCACAACATGGCAGGATTCTCTCTCTCTCTCTCTCTCTCTCTCTCTCTCTCTCTCCCATGCACAACACCATGCTTCGTGAGCACATGCTCAAGCACATGCAAGCAAAGACATACACAGACACACACATGCTCAGCGTGCACACACTGTCCTCTTCGCACGCCACGGTCAACTGCTTATATTTTGCGCAAAGAACTTGTACGTGAATAACCACAAGAGGCTGAAACTGTGTAGAGATGCTTGTCCAATGAAAACTGTGCTTTGATGAAATACAGCTCAATAAACATCTGACTGTTTATACTACTTTGCTCTCTGACTCTTAACTTGAATCTTGATTACAATGGAGCAGAATATTGTCTATAAAACACTGTAGTTCACCACATTATTAAAATACGTATATAACACCCACACTCACTCTACGGTCATATCACACAGACAGGCATTTTGAGGGATCATGATTGATCACAATGATCACTGAAAAAGAACAATATAAATACAATCTGTCCTCAAAAGGAGACCATATGAGATAATTCTGCCTGTGGTCCTGAAAGCTGTGATTAATGAGCTGGTCCAGGGTCTGATTTGGCCTATTGACAAACTCAAGTCATGTTGTGCTTTATTGTGGAAAAGCCTGATCTTCTGCTTTGGATCCCTCAGGCTGGAAACCTTCAACACTGCCCCATCATAAAGAGCCACCTGAGGCCGCACACAAATCACAACCACACCACTAATCAGACAACTTTGATCATTTGTAACACCTTCTGTTACGATTGGGGGATTGATATACTTGATCAAAAATGTGCAAATAAACATATTAGAAATACACTTCACAGTTATAACAACATCTCCCCCAAAGGTACACTTTTTTCTGGAATTCACAGTTAGGTGAAATTGGCATAAAATGTGGTTGTGCCTCTCCCAGTTTTGCATTTCAATAAGAGAACTTTAGTTTAAATACTGCACAATATTTAATAATTTTATTATTATTTTATAATAATTAAATTTATTATTAATAATAATTATATTACTACAATTATTATTAATTTCTAGAAAAAACTTTTGTAATAATATTACTAATAATAATAATACCACTATAATATGTTGTGAAAATCATTTCTTTTATTTACACAAAATGAAAATCTACAAATCCTTTCTGCATTTTTGAATATTTCTGGAAGAATTTAATTTGTACACAAATACTTTAGAACTAACACATAATAAGAAAAGTAACTGTACACTGCAATATATTGGTGAACGATCATTAATAGACCTCAGATAAGTTTACTGGACCGTATACCTGTTTTTGTTGCTGTTGTTGTTTTATGGACAAATCCTGATTTATTCTACTGTCACATTTGATGTTCTGTGGCGTCCCAATTGTCTGCACTTACATGCTTGTACAAAAAAAAGAGAATGTGTGTCTTACCATTGAGTTTCATGAACTATGGTCAAATTTGTGACACAAAGCCTTGCCTTGAGGACAACAATGGAAAGAAGTCCAGGACTTTAGATACGTATGTGTCCCTGACATTGTCTGATATGTTGCATTTTTTAGCCACAAATATCCACAGTTTTGGGGAATACATGACTCTCTAATTAGTTCGGTGTTGAAATGCTGCTCCAAGAAAATAGGCTATGAATAATAAAAGCTGTTTGTTGCTGCCTTCGTCTGTCCACACTCTGTAACTCCAGGCTGATTAGGATGTTATTAATGTCCTACTGGTCGGTCAAGATGAACTCCTCTTAAGGCTTTAGGCTATATCGGAAATGCAGGCAGGGATTTCTAGATGCTCCAAAAAGGTTGTGTGCACAATTCTTAGGGAAGCAGGCATGAGTGTGCAGCTGTTATTAGTGCATGTCAGTGGCTCTATGAGTATTGTAATGGATGAGGCAGGCATGAGGTCCCCAGTGAGGGTCTCATGGCGTATAAAACCAGCTTGTTCCTGGATGCTAACAGCTACTCTGGACTCTTGGATGTATATCTACCACAGCAGCTGCTGGACTGGGAGGAAGATTTTTTTTACCTTTAGTTGTTTGTTGGCCAGCAGAAGTTGTGGGTCTGGATCTCTGCTGGTTTTGATGTAATGACAGGAGTGTCTACTTTTGTGGAAGAACAGACTGCAGTGAACAGAAAGACAGAAAGTCCAATTCTTTCATATTTACTTTGTAAACCTTCAAAATATGGATGGTAAGTTTGTTTTTTGATCTAAATTATCGGAGCTCAATAGAGAACATTCATGTGATGATGGTTATAGACTGGGATCCTATCCTCAGGTCGTCATCTGGCTCAGAGCTGTGAGCTGTTTCTGCCCTGCTGTGCTGACGGGTCGCTGCTGACGAGCACCAAGGCGCCTCAAGTCAGCGGGGTCAGAGTTCAGCTGGAGATGCATGCACTTTGGCAGCAGTTTGACCAGCTGGGCACAGAGATGATTGTAACGAAAGCTGGAAGGTAACCATGAATATTCTCCATTGTTTCCTATTTCTCTGGTGTTTCCTACTATGTTATATATTAATTTACATGTTCACAAACTGCAGGAGGATGTTTCCAACATTCCAGGTGCAGATCTCTGGGATGGATCCTACAGCTGAATATGTCCTACTGGTGGACTTTATCATTGTTGATGACAAAAGATACAGGTCAGGCGCACATACAGAGTGGCATGTGACATCACAACCAACATTTTCCATTTAAAATCTGTTCCAGTTGCTCATGCGCAAGCATCATCTCACCTCATCAGTCCTGTTTAATAATTTAATGTGTGTGCGTGTGTGTGTCAGATATGCCTTCCACAGTTCTTCTTGGTTGGTAGCAGGGAGAGCGGACGTTGTAGCACCGAGCAGGATGCATTTCCACCCAGACTCACCTGCCTGTGGAGCCCAATGGATGAAGCAGACTGTGTCCTTTGACACGCTCAAGCTCACCAACAACCTGCTGGATGACAATGGACATGTCAGTCAATGTCTTTTTTAATCAATGTCACACTTTTCAACACAGAAGAACATAAAGAAATGGCTCTCTTTTGACTCGGTTGTTGTGTCGTGTTTTCTAACTTGCAGATGATATTGAACTCCATGCATCGCTATCAGCCACGCTTCCATGTAGTTTATGTGGATCCAGCTCCCAACAGTCATTTAAATGCGTACAGGAACTTTTGCTCCTTTTCCTTCCCTGAGACACGCTTCATGGCCGTCACCGCATATCAGAACCATCGGGTAGGAAACCCAAGATTAGTTGACTTTTCATTGTGCATCAACCAATATAACTAGAAAACAATCAGAGTAATCTGTTTTTTTAATCTTATTTGCTTTTCTCTTAGATCACTCAGCTAAAAATTGCAAGCAACCCGTTTGCTAAAGGCTTCAGGACTACGGACCCCCAGGACAGGTGAGTGTCTCTCAGGTCTGAAACACAGGTGAAACACTTTCTGACTAATCATAATCATAGTTTATCTTTATCACTGTTATCAGCTGGTACATAGTGACAAGGCAGCAGTCTCTGTGATAGCTAATCTCTGACCTTTGTTTTAAAAGGGGGTGATGATGGTGATTATATAGCAATGTATACAGGTGTATGTACAGGAATGTATACCTACTGTACCTGTGTGTGACTATGTGCAGTATTCCTCCCTCTGTGTGCAGGGTGGCACCCCTGGCAGTATGGTGTCCACCAGAGGGCAGAACTGAGCCCTCCACCACCAAACCTGGAGAGCAGAGAAACTGGGGCTCAAAGGCTTCAACTAGTGAGTATCTCTCTGTATGTTGCAGGATATGATGAGTGCATAGACTTCACATTATAGACATACTTAATCTTGTGTTTCATTACATGTATCACATTTTTTCCACATCCCTTTTCCATATCCTTTTGAAATTGAATTAGCTTTTTTGAATATTTTTTAATAATTAATGTCTTGAAGCTTCCTTCAGGATGGATGAGGAAAATAGTCTCTACAACATGACAAAGCCCTTCTGTGTTAAAAGCTGGATGGATAGAGTGGGGATATCATTTAGATTTGACAGATGATAAAAGACATAAAGAGCTGATTAATGCACTTACTGAACTGTTCTTAATCCTCAGGACAGGACGATGCAGACCTGTTGGTGGAGCAGCATGGATTGTTCCACCACTGCAAAGACTCTGTGGGACTCATGGAGAGGAAAGACGGGGATGGTGTATTAGCGCCAACATCCTTTCTCCCCATTCCTTCCTACTGGGACTGTCCAGGACCATCTCGAGACAAAGCAAGTCTGTTATAGGGAAACACCATGGAATTAAATTTGGCCTACTTCTTGCTTCCTTATTTGATATCATCCAACTTTGATTTGTGTTTTATAGTAACTGTACAGGGATACTGTGCCTCCACCAAAACCATAATGTCTAAAGCAATATGACATATATACTTCAATGACACTATATGCTCTATGATAATACTATAACATACAACAAGAGCACTATAGTTGAGATAGAATACTACAGATTATAGTGATACAGAGATAAGAACAACACACTATAAGACTCACTAATAATATTATTGAAAGCAAATGGTTCTTTTTATAACAGGTTTACTGAGGTAATAAAATGGCTTTAGACAAGTTTAGAAAGGGCAAATGATGTGAACTTATTTGTTCTGGTGGTAGTAATGTCCCATTGCACATATGCACATACAATATAGGGAATAGAAACTGTTTGATTTGAACACTTCATTACCCAGAATGCAGGGTTTACTCCAGACAGTGACTTCAAACTAAAAGGCGTTATGAAAAACCACAGGCAAATGTTATATGAATTGTATGCGAAAAATAAAAAAAATACATGAATGTATGGACTTATGTGTTGTGTATTTTTTTAAATTCCTTTAGTTTGGGATATCTGTCATACTCTTCAGTGTTTTATTGCAGAAATAAATATGAGCTAAATATGGATTTCATGAGGTAAACCTTAATTTTACAGATGCTGCTTGATGTTTCATCTCTACCACCTACGGTCACCATTATCATTATTATCTTATTTCGAAAATATTTCGACAGGAAGTCGTTACAGTTAACTTGACGGTGGTGATGCTTCCTCTCAGTCTCAGCTCTGAAGGATGCAGCGGATGGATGGAGGAGGAGGAGGAGGAGGAGGTGAATGACTGGAAGGCGGAGAACTGGATGAACGGCTCTGGATAGAGGAAGGATGCGGATTACGGGAGCTCGCCGAACAGCCTCCCTACCGACGACGGTTCCGGTCGTTTGACGTGAAGATGTGCGAAGAAGAGGACACAGGCCCGCGGTTTGTTGACACACTGAGCCTCAAATCATCTGTGACTCTTCGTTGTGAGGCTGATTTGAATTCAAGCCAGGGCTACATACATTTAGGCTAGCTGTGTTGCTTTGTATTGTATAATATTGTTTTCCTCTCTCTTCATTTACCGTCGAGAGAACTGAAGGAAAACACACTGACCCTGTCGCTCTTCGTCGTGGTGCTGCTGCCATTATGCTTTTAGCCGTCATTTTAGCATCTTCGCCACCTGAGCTCCTCTCCTGTGACTGGATGTCAAACTGAACGGAGCGTCCTGAAGTCAAAGCCAAACACACCAAAAAGAAAAAAATACAACTTTGCAGAGTTTCAACATGGAGGCGTCGAGGTCGCAGCCTCGCTGGTTGACGTGTCTGTTCATATGGACGGTATGTCTGCTCGGTAACGGTCAATCCGCGCCGGACGCCTCGGGCCTGCCTCTGGCCATCCGCGTGCCACTGCGGCAGGGCGCTCGCGCTGAACAGCCAACGCCGCTGCCGCCTGCCGCCGCGCACCGCGAGCGCGGCAACACGGGGAAACACGCCGCGCGCAGGCGAAGAGGAGCGGCAGCGGGCGGTATCAGCTTCGTGGAAATGATCGATAACCTGCGTGGGAAGTCAGGTCAGGGATACTACGTGGAGATGGCCGTGGGTTCTCCTCCACAGAAGGTAACTATTTATCTACGTGATTATCTTGCACGACATATGTGTAAATAAATCGAATGAATAGGAAACACGTACATACTACAACTCATTCACAGTGTGTGTTTTTATGTAAATGGCCTCATACTTTTGATGCAATTTATTCAGCGAAATTAAAGTAATTTGATGGAAAAGCACTTAAATATGTGCTGTCATTGCTGATGGCCCTGCAATGACAGATGGCCTGTGTGAGTAAAGTGAGAGAAAGGACTGAATGATACAGGCGGATAATGGAACCATTAATTCTGCAGAGTGAGGAGTGCCAGCTGGGTGCAGCTGTGGTGTGCAGCCCGGCACACAGAGGGCGACGGAGAGAGGGAGGCAGAGATAGAGATAGAAGGTGGAAGAGGGGATGGAGAAGAAGGAGAGGGAGTAAAGATGCTTTGAGTCACAGTGTTTGGTTCCTGTCCGCCATGAACAGGACACATCACATGTAGTAAATGCTGACTGGATGGATGCAAATCTGCCATTGGAAGGAGCTCACTCACACCAGAGACGTTCATATCAGTAACTGCTGGATCTTTGTAGATATTTCATGCTCGCCCGCATGTTTTATGTTGTGAATCCTGTTTAAACCTGTGATGCTCGGGAGGTTTGTAAATGATGTGCATGTCATAGTGGGTCTTCATTGGCCAGAAGGTGTCCATGGGAAGCTGAACATTATGCCGACTATTATGACTACTGGGAGATGTAGTCAGGCCATAAAGACACCACATACACCACAAAGATGGTTATCATGCAGATTTATAACATGTTTCTTTTAAATATCACTTTAATTTTTCTTCTATGCTCTTGCTTCTATGATGCTCATAATACTGATAATGCACATTTTATGGGCTAATTACTAAAACAGATTTCTCCTCTGTAGTGGAGGGGGCTGTGCTAAGATAATTGTTGGAACAGACAGGGACTCTATCAGGGTGGACAGGAAGACAGAGAGAGATGGAGCAGGAAAAGACATGGAGCTTCAGTGTGTCAGGATGCAGCATTTACTGTGAATGAAAGAAATCCATCCTGAGCAGTCAGCAAAATTCAGGCCAAGAGAGGAAGACAAGAGTGTAATAACAGTATTATTTCAGTGTCACTGTATTGGTGTTTGCAGAGGCTGAATATGCAGGAATGTGTGTGTATCATTAAAAAGGTGAGGTGAGGAGGTTTATTCTGGGCTGTAAGGCCCAGTCCTTGAGACTGTAGCACTTCTCTGGATATTTAAAGAGCCAATCCATTATTGACCAGCCTGTCGTGGCAGCATGGCTGCCTGCCTGCTCTTCTGTTTGGGTCTTTCTGTTCCTCTTTTTTCAGTCAGTGGAATAGTACAGCATGTGCTTATACTTCACTGTAACTGTACTGTACGATACATAATTGCGATATTGTGACATTGCATTATATTGTGATATTCCACATAGATCACTGAGAAATTTAAAATGCAGCTTAATTACAAGTTATACATATATTGTACTTATATATGTACAGTACATACATTTCTATGCACATGTATTAGCACTGTCAAAGTTGCCGTGTTAATGTGGATAATTTTTTTTAATTTTGTTTTTTATTAAAATTTTAACATGCAGAATTTGCTCTGGAAAATCAAAAATAAATCTGATAAATAAAAAGAAATAAAAAAATTATATTATATCAGAAGAAAAAGTATCGCTATATATATATTGCCATATCAATATTTTTCCCACCCCTGTTGGATATGTAAAAGTGCATTAACTTCAACCTCCAATCAATCAACCTCACATTAGTGCATCTTAGAGATAGTTTGGGTTTGGTTTGGGTGTATTACTTACAGTACATGACTGCTGTGGCCGAGCCTGCCAGTAAAATGGATTTTAGCCATCTAAAGGAAAGGCTCACTTCAAGAAAATTAATATCAGTTTAAGTGTGGGCTATATTGACCTGATCGAAGCAGTGGTAGACCAGCAACTCCTGTGTTCTGGGAGGTAAAATTACTATTTTTTTCAACAGAGTCTGGTGGCTTTGGTAGGAAATTTAATACCTAAACTATCCTTTTAACTAGAACCGTATGGATGAAAATGTATTGGATGAAAACTCAGTTATGCATGTACGACTCACAACGTTCAAAGCCTGTGTTAAAGCAGTAGTACAGAGAAAGATAAAGAACTTCATGTTCATTAACATGATGTAGATACTGCAGGTAATGTATATTTTTATCTCCATCACCACCTGCCATTGTGCTCCATTCACACGTTCACTAACTGTTTTGACTGATGGTGCAAAATACGATACTTGCACAGAGATGCAGACAGAAGAGGAGGAGATGGAGAGAGAGAGAGGGAGTAGAACAGGCAACTTGAGAAGAGATGAGAGGAGACAGAGTGGGGACAGAGAAGGACACTGAGGGCAACAGGAAAGAGCACGGGACACTACAAGGGGACAGAAATGGATACAGAGGTTAAAAAAGTAAAGTTATCAATAGCAGACATCAAAAAGCATCACATAGACAAGTCTGTCTGCAAGGTAGCAAAGACACAGATTAAACTTGCCCTTCAGATATTGAACATAATCAGTTTCAAGATGTAACCTAAGCCCCAGATTTACAAACCTATTGATTTTTTTGCGAAATGCACACAGCACATTTAATAAAAGTCTCTCTTTCATTCTCCCTCCATGTCATTAGTTGAACATCCTGGTGGATACAGGGAGCAGTAACTTTGCCGTCGGGGCAGCTGCTCATCCCTTCCTGCGCAGATACTACCATCGTTCGCTGTAAGTAGAGACATAGAGGGGTAAACTATAATATACAGCCACGTTTAGTTAAAAAAAGAGCCACAGTGCACCTTTTTATGGCTTTGTTGAGGTCTTATGTGATAAATTCGTTGTCGGAGGTGACATATCATGTATGAAAAGCTCAATTTTCAGTGCTTGTGGTCATACATTTGTGTATCTGGAATACCCACCAACCCACAAACTGCCAGTAAGACTACTCATTATTGTGTAGAATAAATAAGGCCCTTGAGACCTACCTTTGCAAAGGTGCAGCAGACTTTTCTTGCAAGGCAATCAGAGCAGACAGGGCTTCTTAAAGAGACATGAATACAGGTTAATCCAGAGACGATGTGTTTTTCAGACATTAAAGCATGTAAACATGAAAATAAGCATGATATGTCCCCTTTAAAAGTGACATCATAATGAAAATCCATATATCATTTAAAGTGAAAATCATGTGCTTTTAAACACAAAAACAGTGGAATATAATAATAATGTATAGTAATATATTAGTTCATATTCGCCTTATGTTTTTGTGATGGCAGTGAACCGACCTCTCTTCTTCCTCCTTTACCTTTTTTGCTCTTATCACTCGCTCACAGCTCCAGCTCGTACCGTGACCAGGGCAGGAGTGTGTATGTTCCCTACACACAGGGACGCTGGGAGGGGGAGCTGGGCACCGACCTGGTCTCTGTCCCACATGGACCCAACGCCACGCTGCGCGCCAACATCGCTGCAATCACCCAGTCAGATCGCTTCTTCATCAATGGATCCAACTGGGAGGGAATCCTGGGACTGGCTTATGCTGACATTGCCAGAGTACGAGCAAATATCTCCTCATGAATGATCCATTTCAAGTTACACAGGATATTTTTACTCATTGGCATCTCAGTTGTTTAAAGACTGAGAAAAGGAGGAAGCTCAGGATTTAAATATCACAATTTAGGTCAATATTAAGCTGCAAGGGAAAGGATGGCAGTCAAACATGCTGTTTATTATTTCACATGCGTACAGTAGAGAATTGGACTTGTTAATTGGTATTACACTGCATAAACAATACTTCTTTCCTCTCTCCTCCTCTTAGCTTTCTGAATCCATTATCTAGTGTAAGAGGATGATTACCACGGTAACACTGGATCTGGGCATGGCTTATAGTTTTGGATAGTTTAAATTTCTTATTGTTGAAATTGTAATAATAATTAACTACAGCATTGAAAGGAGATGTATTACAGAGGGACTACATACTACAGTACTTACTCCTGGGGAAAGTAATAACACCACTGTATTCAATGGTGAGGTGAGCAGGCGGGGTGAAGCCTGATTTGACAGAAGGTGTGCTGATAGGACAGGATGAGGATCAAAATCAAATCAAATGCCTTTATTGTCATTATATGACAGTGCATATTATGGTGCTCAGTCAAATGTAAAAAAAATAAAAATAAATAAAAAGAATGCTTAAAAATAAAATAGAAAAGTCATGAATATTAGTTATGTAAGAAATAAGATGTTATTTACAGTAGTGAGGCTAAAACAGTTTTTGCTGCAAGTAAGTAAAAAAGATATTTTCAGAATTGGAATATTGCACATGGAAGTGGTATTATTGCACAGAAAGATATGTCCAGTGTATAGTATACAACATACATATAATAATATATTAAGACAATAAAATATGATATGATATGTATCTGTGAGATATAACATATATATAAAACACTATAATAATAATATACATAAATACATATGGATGATCTTTTGGAAAGCTGAACCAGCAGCTTAGTTTAGCTGGTTGGATGTGAAGATATCCTGCTTGTCTCTCTCTGCAGCCTGATGAAAAACTGGAGCCCTTTTTCGACTCTCTGGTTCGTCAGACTCCCGTACCAAACCTCTTCTCTCTCCAGCTGTGTGGAGCCGGCTTCACCCAGAACTACTCCCTGGGCAGCGCCACTGTTGGCGGCAGCATGGTGAGACACACACAAGTCCTCTAATGTCATGGAGCCAGTGCTGGATGATATTTTTCCTCTGTGCTCTCAGATCATCGGAGGAGTGGATCCATCGCTCTACGTGGGAGAGCTTTGGTACACTCCCATCCGCAGGGAATGGTACTACGAGGTCATTATTGTACGTATTGAGGTGAATGGACAGGACCTCAACATGGACTGTAAAGAGGTGAGAAAAAGAACAAAGGAAGAATGACGCTGAAAGCTGGGTAAAAGATTTGTAACAGGTGTCTGTCTATTACAGTACAACTATGACAAGAGCATCGTGGACAGTGGCACCACCAACCTTCGACTGCCTAGAAAAGTCTTCCAGGCTGCAGTCAAGGCTATTGAAGCAGCCTCTTCGGTCAGTCCTTGCCACAGATGGCCTCATATCTGCCCCAGTCATTACATACTTATAACTCTATTAACCTAAAAAAAACTAAACTGTTTTCATGGTCTGTGATTTGAATCACAGAATCACTTTTCACTCACACTGGATGAGCTCCACTCTCATGACCCTGATTTCTAGTAGGGGGAAGGAAAGAATGAACGCCCTCGTGACCTTGTTTTTCAGACCGAGCAGTTTCCCTCTGGCTTCTGGCTGGGGGAGCAGCTGGTATGTTGGCAGGCCGGCACTACACCATGGCACATCTTCCCAGTCATCTCCCTCTACCTAATGAGTGAGAATCACAACCAGTCCTTCAGGATCTCCATCCTACCGCAGGTAATACACACTATCTCTCACTGGGACTGAAAAGAAGTAATATTAATCTACTTAAGATTGTGTACAAACTTTACCTGGACTCATGATGTGAAAATGAACTCTCATTTTAGTATAGGGCAAAAAAAAATATGGTGACCGCTTTAACTATTTTTGGAAGATTGATTTAGTCTCTAGTGCTCAACAGCCTGGTTCCTGAAGTAAAACAAAAACTTTTTTAGTTCTTTATTAGATGTTGTAATCATCATGGTGTGAAACAATGGTATATGCTCCTCTAGTCTGCATCATATCAGCCTCTGAAGCAAAATAAGACATACAGTAGATGAATTTGTCTTCAGTTTAAAAGTTGAAATAGCTTATGGAACAAGTAGTTCCTTTTCTGTTCAAATAATCATGTACTTGTACCTTTGCTTTTTTTGCTGTTTTACAATGTTTTTTCACCTTAATGAAGTACTTCAGGACATTTCGTCATGTAGCTCGTTGCCTTGGTTTCATGCTTACTACTTTTTCTAGATTTGGACGTGCCTTTGCCATGTTGCTAGGGCAACTGTTGCTAGGCCTTTCAGCACAGGAAATACAAAGAAACCCACTGAATTTGTTTATGTTGACACATTTGAAAAATCCTTCAACGTTTATTGGAAGTTAATTATTGTGAGTCATGTGTGCCCTTATGAGTTAATTTCACTGACTGCCTGTAATAAAAGAATAAATGCATTTGTTGTCACCCTACAGGAAGTCAGGGTCACCTTAATTCACCCTGTCCTCTCCTCTTTTATGTACTCTGAATAGATGAATTACCTTTGAATATTTTTTCTAAAGCTTTTCATAAAGCTCTGAAAAGTCTTTTATTCAAAGCTCTCAGGAAGTCCGCCTTGATGGTGGAATGAAGGAAATTTGACAGAGAGATTTAGAGGCAAAGTTCAGTGCAGTAAGTCTGTGGGAGGACATGTGACCTTGATGCTGACAGACAAATTTATTACTTTTCTATTTTTGTTTTCACTTGCCGTCTGTTTTATCTTCTACTGTAGGTACAATAGCAAGTCACCAATGAACACTGATGGTAAACATTGAAGTCAAAGGTGAAAATGCACTAGTGAACTGGATGGTTTGATGTTGATACTGTAAACAGTAGAAACCAATAAGCTGATTTTTCTAATTTCAGTATAAATACGTTCTTCATATTATAAAGTATCGTTTGTGACTATTAAATGAACTAAGAGACAGTGCTCTCTGGTGGACAAACTGTGTAATGACAACATTTTACATTGATTCACTTCATCATACAGTTGTACAATGAAATTGTGGAGCTTCTCTCTTTTTCAGTGCAGAGTTAAAATAAGTATAAAAATGAGAAATAAATATAGAAATCTAGAATGTAAATACAAAAATAAGTATAAAAATGTCTCATATACAAATAGAAATATGTATGTGAGTATGGATTTACAACAGGGATAAATGTAAAGAGGAAATGTAAAAAATGCATTGCATTGGATGCTAGACTATGTACAGGATAAGAAATGTATCAAACAGCAGGAAATAAAATGTTTGATGTGTCCTTGATGTTTTTGTTTTAAATTTTGTTTATGCAGCAATACCTGCGGCCGGTAGAGGACGTGGCCTCTGCGCAAGAGGACTGCTACAAGTTTGCTGTCTCCCAGTCCAGCACTGGTACGGTGATGGGTGCCGTCATCATGGAGGGCTTCTA
The DNA here is from genome assembly GCA_029721515.1 of Synanceia verrucosa. Taxonomy (NCBI): domain Eukaryota; kingdom Metazoa; phylum Chordata; class Actinopteri; order Perciformes; family Synanceiidae; genus Synanceia; species Synanceia verrucosa. The sequence continues at coordinate 25,988,079 of CM056559.1, forward strand.
TGTGGTCTTTGACCGTGAAAAGAAACGCATCGGCTTCGCTGTCAGCACCTGCCATGGTGAGGAGGACAGGGTGAAATAAGGAATGTAGTGTGAAAGGAAAAGACATACGGACAGATTAAGGATATCTCATTAACTCATTTACAGTAATAGTATCATGGTGTTTTTTTTGTCACTCTCCCATTTTAGTGCATGATGAGTTTCGCACAGCTTCTGTTGAGGGCCCGTTCCATGGCATCGACCTGGAGGACTGCGGCTACAACATCCCCCAGACGGACGAGTCTACTCTGATGACCATCGCCTACATCATGGCAGGAATCTGCGCCCTCTTCATGCTGCCGCTGTGTCTCATGGTGTGCCAGTGGCGCTTCGACCGCTGCCTCCGCGCTCACGGGGATTTTGATGACGACATATCACTTCTTAAGTGAAACGAGAGAAGAAAGGGACAAAAGGAGTCACAGAGAAGCGCAGGGCAGCGAGAGAAGTTACATAATGCTGGTGCTTTTGAAAGTCAGCTTTGAGGGTGTATACCATGTAAAGTGTTGAAAATGCTGACATGCAATGAATACACGTGTTTGAGGATAACTAGAGCCATTACTAACCAGAAGGACAGACTACAGGAAGTTGGTGCGTCAGTGTCAGCTTTGCCTGTTTAAGCTACCTATGCAGATCCGCGTGGAAAGAAGTTGGTAAAAATGAACAAAAACAACAGCTCTTTGTTATAAATAGTGTACAAATATGACTACAGAGATGGATGGGATGCAGAGCGCCATACAGAGTGGTTTGGGGAAAATTAAAAGCAAATTGATCTGTTAACAGCTCAATGAAGAAACTCACAACCATATGTGAATTCAAGATGGAAATCCATCATGTTGTCGGACATGGTTTGCTATAGGATGATTGAACGTGTGGTTACATATATTTATAGATCTGCTGTCTGTGGTTTACGAGTGAATGAAACAAGGTTGATATGTGAGCATGCCTGTATGTGTGCACAGCTCTATTGTTAAGTGAAGAGTATATAGAACGATTTAATGAAAATGAAGGAAAACAATACTACTGAGTTTGAAGGGCATCAATGAAATTAGAATTCTGAAGCTTAAAGAGGTTAATTTGGTGAAATATCAGATTGTAACAGCATTTATTGCAGAAAATCAGTTTTGCTTGGTGTGAAACTGAGACTACTGAACACCGTCAGTATCAGATGTCACTTTTTCTTCCAGTATTGATAGCTTAAATGTGTCTATTGTAAATAAAAACAGATCTTCTCTCGCACAGACACACACAGAATACACATTGCGTATCCTGCTGCTGCTGATGATTTTTGCAACATCACATTACATCTTAACAAACCAAGACTTAATAGGGCTTCTTTCACAGACAGAAACAGCCTCTCATCACAACTTTTAATGGGGACCATATATACTTGGACAAGGTAAACAAGCCCACTATGTTATACATTAAAGATCACTATGTATGTCTACAAGGGACAGTTTGTATTGTCTCTCAGCTCACCGTAAATAGATCAAACCCAGAACTGTATATTTATCTGTCAGGTGCTGGCAGCACTGTGGAATCAATAAAGTACTTATTGTAACGGTAATGTGGTGTCAAATAGATTCCTTCACACAGGCTATTAACTATGAAATCTAAGTCAAAGTATTGCAAATGTATGTAAGAATTCAGTGTTTTCCTCCATACATGCAATATTTGGAAATAATATAGAAAATGCAAATACAAAGTCTGAACACCAAATACAGAAAAAAATGTAGACATTTAAACTGTTTATTTTCATTATTATTATTATTTTATCATAATTATTTAATTTAAATTGTGACCTGAAGTCACCCTGAGGTTACATACTCCAGTACAGTAGGTGGCGGTATATAGCTTAAAAGTTGGTTGCAACACGCCAGTAACTCCAGAGGAGAAGAATAGACCAGCTGCAGTCTGACAGGGCCTGCGGTCCACTATACTATACTCTAGGCCAATCAGGTGGCACGCACGGCGTTTGCGCAACTGTGTGACGTAGCACGTTTGTTTTGTGACTTTTGTGATACGGAAGTGAAGTGGCAAGGCTAATGTTACTGATACATTTTCACAAGGAACAGATGAGAAACGAATTCTGTGGGAAGGTAAAATATAAATGTAAAATGGCAATGAATTGCCCTAGCTACTGATTCCAACTATTTTATATCTATTAAGAATAGCGATATTAATAGTTAGCGTCAGGACACTGACTACAGCTAACAGACAGCAACAATGCTTCAGTTGGAACTCGAGCGCTTCGATGTTATGACTTTATTCGGTTGTTGTTTATTCTGGCTTAAATATTTTATCGTAACTGTAACGCTAGAGTGTATCGTGTCGCAGTCTATTAAATGAATAGCCCGAGCTAACTGCCCAATTCGCTAGCTAACTGGCTTTTTTGCTCAATATAAACTAAACAATCAGCAAAATTGAAGATAGCTTAACTCTTCTAGTTAACAGGTTTGATTATAGGAAAGATATGATATGATATTTGATATGATACCGCATACCAGGTGGTTTTATCACACTTAAAACGAAAGAACGGTGAATTTAAGCAGCTGGGTGTCATTCACATCTGTGCTACTGTTGTCAGTGTTTGATCCAAATGTTTGAAGGGAGATCTATTGATAACACTTCCATCACACTTTATCTGTTTATAATATGGACATATTACATTTTCTTTATAATGTGGTCAGAGACCACAGAGAAATTTGGCCATACAATAGTCTATCGTATTCCCGTGATTTTGTTCAAGGACAATTAGACAGATTAAGAGTCGGATAGTTTTTATAGTACACTTATAAATTGTATTTATAATACAATATAATTTATAATACAATTACTGTGAAAAACTGTGTGATTCCTTCAAAAGGTCACCAGTCTTGTAGGCTATGATCTAGTCATACAGTAGCCTCTAACTGTGGGTGTGGCAGTGACATATAGCTAAATAACTGTGCTGTATTCTGATCTTATTACTTCCCTTTTTTCTATTTAGGGTCCATAATCAGAGAGTCAGTTTCATGTTACGATATACATCTGAATTTCAGATGAGGCAGTTCATTCTAATCCTAACCCTAACCAGTCAAAGCTGCTATGTGTACCTCAGGTTCACATAGCTCAAAATCAATCAGTGTTCGATTGAATTAGGCTATGCTTGCATAATTTGGTATGTGAACTGTATTTGGGAGGAACAGATTACAGGTTAATCCAAAATCAAAACAAAGCTACGTAGTATTAAGAAGCATTTTGTTTCACCTGTGCTCAGAGATATATGTTTGTCTTTTAATTGTCTAGCCTAACAAAGCTAAAATAATGTTTGTCTGTAAGAGACTGCTCACAGTTAGTCTGCAGGAAACACTGACGTAACAACAGAGTGTTAATCAAATGTGTTGTGGCCACAGCCCCCTGAACTGGTTTCCAGTTAGTGCGATGTTGTGAATTTAATAAGTGGCCTCTGAATGCAGCACCCAGATGGTGAGCAGTTAGCTGCCCTCACAATTTACAGCTTCTCTTCTTCCACCTGTCTTTGTCTCAGATCCAGATTGCTGTTCAGATGAGGAGGGCGTGCCTGGTCAGCACATTGCCATGGCAACATCCTATTTTCCCAAATTCCTGCTCCTTATTTTTCTGTCCACCTTCACTCTCTTGCTTCTGACCCTCCTGCCCCTCATTACCCCATCCATTTTCTCTTCCTCCTCCTCTCCTCGCTCACCTTGGCCATCATTGTCCTGTGGCTTGGGTCAGTCCTGGGCCGTCCGGCTCCACTCTGGCCCACATCATGAGAAAAAAGATGGTGAACAGAGCTCTGTGCACTTGGATGTCATAGCCAACAGGGTACAGTACTCCTTGAACACTCAGCAGAAGCATTTAATCTTTATATGCACTGCGGTAAACATTCCAAATGTGAAGCAGTTCATTTCCTGTCACAGTGTAGTTGAATCACTTAATCTGATAGGAAATAAATAGGGACTCAAGCTGTTGCCAAGCAACACAAGTTCATTAAAAAGGTCTATACGGTGCCGCTCAGCTCAGACACTCATTTGGAAGGTAGCAGTTTGGTTTTGTTATGTTTGTGTCTCTTATGTCATAATTTCAGTCATACAGATATTTATATAATATTTTTGCACTGGTAAGCTACTGTCGTTTAGCTTTTTTAAATTTAATAAACTGCATGTTGAATGCATTCGCACACAAGTTGCCCACTTTTGGAGGTATTGTTTCATCACTTTTCTCTCCATGGCAGGTAGCAGAGCAGGCTGGGCTGAAGAACCAGGGCCAGATCGGACAGCTAGAAGGCCACTACTTGCTGTGCACAGAGCACAAGTCTGGATCTGTGGCTGGCATGTGGAGTGAGAGTGTCCATCCTGATCACGTCTTGGCAGCCCATCCTCATGTCATGTGGTACTCCCAGGAGAGAGTGCTGAGCCGTTCAAAGAGATCCATGGCTTTCAACGATCCCAACTACCCTAAACAGTGGCACCTGGTGAGGACTGAGATTGATTGTGGGGTTTATTACCATAACTACCTCAGCAATACCTCTTTTTGTAGGTCTAGAGCAAGGCAACAAACCTGTTTTACACAAAGCTAATTTATGCTTTAAGAATGTCTTCCTGTCAGTCGGTCTGCTTGTCCTGTATGAGGAAAACGGATAACGTCAAACATGTTAACATATTGTTGCGTGGGACAAACTCAAATTTATAGTTCAGCAGGAGAATAATCATAATCCTACTCTGTCAAAAATTATTAATGTAATCAAGTTGGGTAGATGGGTACATTGCAGGTTTCACAGTCTGTCAGACAACCACAGTTTATTTCATGGTAATGAAAACACTCCGTCACTGCAAAAGACTGTAAACCCTGATTTTTCACAGTATGCTTTCTATTTGGCATTAGCAATCCTGTACTTTCCCCTTTACATTATCTAATCCCTCCTTCCTCTTCCTCTTGCAGCACAATTACCTCAGAAAGGGAATGGACATTAACGTAACAGGGGTGTGGGAGCGCAACATCACTGGCCGAGGAGTCACAGTGGTGGTGGTAGATGATGGGGTGGAGCACACCCACCAGGACATCCAGCCCAACTATGTGAGTCAAAACTAATACTTGTTCTGTGCTATCATCAATAGATTGTAACTATTTCCTGTTGCTTATGTTATGAACAGTGTGTCTGATTTCCTTTTCCAATGACACTTTTTCAACCCTCTCAGAGTCCAGAGGGCAGTTATGACCTGAACTCCAATGATCCAGACCCCATGCCTCACTCAGACCCAGTCCACAGCGACAACCACCACGGTACACGATGTGCTGGAGAGATCGCTGCAGTTCCCAACAACAGCTTCTGTGCGGTGGGGGTGGCCTACGGCAGCAAGGTGGCAGGTACAGACAGTCTGGAAGTTCAAACTTAGCTCAGAAGCTGAGAGTTTGCTAAATATGTGTGTGTTGTCAGGCATCAGAGTCCTGGATGGCCCGCTGACAGACAGCCTGGAGGCCATAGCCTTCAACAAGCACTACCAGGTCAACGACATCTACAGCTGCAGGTAGCAAATCTGTCTGATTCTGATCAGATGTTTTCCATTAAAAAAAGTGGTAAATCGTAAAACAACACAGATGTGCATGTGTCTCTTGACTCCACACACCTTCATTTTTTCACTTGCAATTGAATGTCTGCAAGCATAATAGTTACTGATTGTCTCTTCTAGTTGGGGTCCAGATGATGATGGACACACTGTGGATGGACCCCATCCTCTGGGCAAGGTAAGAGGCAGGCAGCTGTGCTGTGGAGCGAAGATGTTGTCCTGCAGGGGGCACTGCAACAGATCAGTTACAGAGGAGGTGACATGTAGAAAAACTGTAAGAACAAAAAGTATGAACCACTCCAGCTATTATCACAACATGGATTATTTTTCCCTCTCCACAGGCGGCGCTGCAACACGGCGTGATAGCAGGCAGACAAGGCTTCGGCAGCATCTTTGTGGTTGCCAGTGGCAATGGAGGTCAATACAATGACAACTGCAACTATGACGGCTACGCTAACTCCATCTACACCATCACAATAGGTAAAGACACAGAGGCTCTTATGTTTGGGATGTGGAGTTGTTGGACCATAAACTATCATTGTTTGTTTCAGGAGCAGTGGATGAGAATGGCAGGATGCCTTTCTATGCTGAAGAATGTGCGTCCATGCTGGCTGTCACTTTCAGCAGTGGAGGGAGCACACTGAGAAGCATTGTAGGTCTTACCGGCTCACACACGCACCCTCAAAGAATGGCTAAAATATACCAGAGAATGGATGAGTAATTGCATGAGGAACCACAGGAAGGGAGGAGGTCAATGACAAGGCAGAACAACCACAGTAGTCCGCAATATTACTTGAGGGAATTTAGCTTGAATTCTAGAGCTAAATTAGTATTAAACTGGGGTCTTTCTATATCTTCATCTTCATTTATGACACACTGCAGTGAGCTGCAGTAAAACTGCACCTGCAGAACAATCTACACTGTTGTTTATTGAATACTTCTGTTTTGTAGCAGCTTTAATATTTTTTTCAGAAACACAGAGGAAAGAAACACTGAATAAGAGTTTGCTAAGTGCAGGACAGACATCATGACTTAACACCAACATTGTATCTGAGGAATCTCTTTATGTCAAATTCCACATCAGGAGTCTGTTTTCATCTGAAACAGTGATGGATGATGATGGGAGTAAGGCCCTGTTGAAGCCACTGACCCCTATTTGCCACTGTCTGTGGCTGTCACCACGGCAACACAGTTTGGCCCAGAGATGTTGATGCCTGGAAGAGCTTAGCAGGATTGGCTCTCTCTGGAGAGTACTGATGCAACAGTGACCACAGTATTACTCACACGGCCAACTAGTGTTTTATTCTGAAGAACAGCTGTCCTCACACATGCAGTCTGTAAATGTCACCAAATGGGAAATTCCAGCTCGTTCATCTTATTTTTCAAATGTTGCTTGATCATGCAAACCCTAAGAAACAGCTGACAGGATTTTATAGTCTAAATCAGTACTTTTCCTCATTCTGGAATATTTCACATATATTCAATGCAAAACACTGATGAATTATAAAACTGATCCAAATAGTGAACATAACAGCAGGAGGATTATGTTAAAAAAATTAGTGATTTGGAGGAATTTTGAGCAAATTATAATACTGCATTAGAGATGAGTTTGGCTGATATTTTCTGAAAATTTTAAAGCAAATCTTTTTTTGTCATCCAGTGGTTTCTTTGCCCACTTAGTCATTGTTCTATTTTTTTACTTTTTTTATTTTTAGGTTTACAACTTCAATCTCAATTAAAATGTAAAAATAAAAGTTTTCATGTATTTTTCTTCACAGAAATTAATGCTGTGATATAGGCCATCTACTATGTTTTTTGTTCTTAATCACCAGTTAAGAACATTGTTAAGTAATCACTAAAAAGTTCCTGGTGATTTTACTGCCAAGGTGGATGAACCCACACAGCACTGACTGCATGGTAGGGTGAAACCTTCTAGAAACAGCTGTTGGAAAAGACCACATGTCGTCTGCATGTAAACACAGAGAGCTTCTGTCACTGTGTGTATATCAGTGGGTGGTGTACAGTATATGGAGGATATATGAGCCATGTTTGCACTTGTGCACCTTGTGCATGGGTGGATTTTTATTATATGGGTCATTGTTTGCTTCCCCGTAAAGTTAATCTTCTCCATAAATCTTTCCTCTCCTACATCCATTGAGGTCAGTATCTATCAATATTTTCAATAACTGAAATCTTCTCCTGTATATACTTCTCTTTGTTTTCATTTGCACCATGTGTTCTTTTTCTCTTTACATCCTTTCATCTCTTCAGAAGGTGGACCTTTAAATGCCTCTCATACAGTCCTCATGTACTCCATTAACTGTACACAAACTGTCCTGAACTCTGGCCTCTTGCTGTAAATATGCCGTTTTCCATCAGGGTGGCTCTGTGACCGTGGCGCCTGCTGAACTGTCTTTGCTAGTTGTTAGTTTATGCTAGAGAATGGCTCTTGTTGGATGTACCCTGTGAGAGGTTTGCAGTCGCTCATATCTTAATGTATACATGCCTATGTGTGTGTTTGGCCTCCTGTCAGAGCTGTGACCTCCCTCACACTGCTTGTACTCGGCAGGTGACGTCAGACTGGTCCATGCAGAAGGGGACCGGCTGTACTGAGGCCCACACCGGCACCTCTGCTGCAGCGCCCCTGGCGGCAGGAATGGTGGCCCTCATGCTGCAAGTCCGTCCCTGTCTCAGCTGGAGGGACGTGCAGCACATCATCACCTTCACTGCCACCAAGGTACGCCCCAGGAAATGTCTTGCTGCATCAGTTGTTGCTCACAGTACAGGGTACTTTTAATCTGACATCTAATGATTGGCTTTTTTAATGAATAAATTCTAAAAATCACAAGTTCTCAGAGTCTTCAGATTTATTGAATTTGCTTGTTTTCCTCAAGAAACAGTCAAAAACTTAATATATTCAATATGCAATGAATGTGATGGATGTAACAGTGAAATAGAGGAATAGTTTGAGGTACAAAGCTCATACAGCCAGCAGTTAATTGGCTGAGCTAACCTAGCACAGGTCACACACTTTTTTAATTATTTATTTATTTATTTATTTATTTATTTTTTTGTCCTAACAGTGTGACAACCGTGCAGACTGGAGTGTGAATGGAGCTGGTTTCCACCACAGCCACCAGCACGGCTTTGGTGTGCTCAGTGCATGGAGACTCGTCAATGCTGCCAAGGTACATGCACACATACAAACACACCAGCAGGGCTTTAACCACCACCTATTTTCACATTGTTTTTTTTTTTTGTTTTTTTTCATGAATCATTGAGACAATTTAATTCTATAATTCCCTCCACGAGTTGACAGCATTTACGTTTTCACCCCCTCCATCTTAGGTATGGGAGTCTGTGCCTTTTCTCGTATCCTGTCAGAGCTCAGTAAAAAAGGAGGAAGCGCCCATCCCGGTTTATTCCGATGAGCTGATCCGCACCTGGAAAGGTAAGTCTGTCTGCTCCTTTCTCAGCCTCTCAGTCTCTGTATTGAACAGCTGCTTGTTGAGTTTCCACCCTACGTAGCTGCCTCCCTCCTTCCCTCCCTCCTCCCTGTCGCTCCTCAGTCAGCCTGCTTTTCCATATTAGGCAATGTTCTCTTGTTTGTGAGTTCACTTTGAAAAGCTGACTGAGATTTTCTTTTTTTCTTTCCTCCCAATCTGTCTCCGCATTTTACAACTCTTCTTAGTTGCTTTTGTTCCTTTCTGCACTTTTCTTTGATTCTGTGTATGTAATCTCTCATTCCATCAGGAACTTTTCCTTTTCCTCTCCTTGCTCTATCTATGTCTTCCCTCTTTTGTGGCCTCGTTGCGGTCGGGAGTGCAGCCAGCAGTGTGTGTGTTTGTGTGTGTAGTCTCATGCAACAAGACTTTATTAAAGACACATGAGGAGATAGTGTCTGTCTCAGAATAAAAACCAAAATTAATGGTACATTAGTGGGAAATCATATTGAAGACTTGAAGACTTTTAATCTGAAGTGTCAGTGTTTTCAACATGCATCCCACGGTTTGTTCCATGGCACACATCAGTGTTAGAAATAAAAAAAAAACCAAAACTTTTTTTTCTGTATTTTCCCGCTCCAGACACTCAGCCTCCACTCCACTTGTACTCGACCTCTCAGTGCTCCCACTGCACTTGTCTCCATCTCCTCACTCCGTCACCACCTCCCTCTTTCTCTCCATCTGTCCCCTGACTCTCTGCCTTTCATTCCACACCTCTGTTTACTCTCCTCGCTCGCTCGTCCCTTTGCGTCCCTCCCTGCCCCGAGGATGTGTGCAGCCCTACATGGCCAGAGAGCACCACGGCTCATTAGGAGTCAGAACCCAGGAAATACCAGCAAATTACCAGACACTTCCAGTGGGAGGGAGGGTAGTCACATTGATATTTCTAGGAGAGAATGTAGAGAAGAAAGATCCAGAAGAAACATTTATTGAGCTGCTGTTTCTCATTTGCAACTTGTTTTCTGTCCTTGTCACATTGCGTGCAATAATCATCATCATTTTAAAATAAATTGTGTTGTTAAGGTGGCCAATAATGTAACACTTTCATATTTTTATGCTAAGTAGCCAACATTACTTATGAGGTATAACATGGTCAAGTCAAAATAAAACTTAAAATTAAATTCCTCTAAACACTGTATTTTAAATGTAACATAAATAGTTAAATATGTGTGTAATCTATCAATTATTATTGCTTTCCCTCAGTCTCTGCCGCTGACCTGAGACTTTCTGGGATGAAGACACTGGAACATGTGGCTGTTACCATGACGATAGACCATCCCTGCCGTGGCAGCGTGGAGATAGTGTTGGTCTGCCCCAGCGGTATGACATCACTCATCGGGGCGCGCCGTGCCATCGACAGGTACGAACCAACACAGTGGTATCTTATTTTGACAACAATAAAACTTGATCTCATGAACAGACTGCGGCCTCATTAAGAAGTCTCTTTATGTTTTGCACACAGAGACCCGACAGGCTATCAGGACTGGACTTTCTCCACTGTGCGCTGCTGGGGAGAGAGTGCTGAAGGCATCTATATGATCAAGATATCTGACCACAGTAAGATGCTGCTCACACACTCACACAAGTGACAGATAATATGAAGTATCATCAGTGGGGTGGGATTGTCTTCTTATCTTTATATTGTTTCTTTATGACCTCATTTCCCTCTTGTCTCTGCTCCTGTAGAAGAGGTGTCTCTTAAGCAGTGTGCTGCTGCAGGAGTGTTGAAGCAGTGGCAGCTGACCCTGTATGGTTCCTCTATGACCCACAGCGAGGTCCAGGACAGACGGAGGTAAAGCCAGCACAGTGTTGAGATCATCTCGGTTGTTGAATGTTCAGTTTTTTTGGTTTCCATCTTGGTGTATTAGGTGTTTTTGTTTCCACAATGTTCAATGTTCATGCACATTTGAATTATTTGTTGCAGTTACTGCTTCACGATACAACCGTGTCCACAACAATAAGCTTCTGTCTTCAGTTTTATATCTTGAATTCTCCGTCCCTAAGCCCCTCCCCCTGTAGGCCTGTAAAGCTTTCACACCCTGCAAGTCAGTGAGAGATGTTCAAATAGAAATATTTACACTTATAATCACTTGGAATTGTTTTTGGATTAAAAATTAACTATATGTACTATATGTTGAATGATGAGGACATTAGAATAAAGGGAGAAGCTGGCAGCAAATCAAAACAAAGGCATTTTTTGCTGATGTTTGCTGAATTCAGCTGTGAGCGAGGCCGTCCACACTGTTTGATCAATATTTGATGTTGGGTTTTTGGCAATAAAAAGTGAAAAATACGACCTCTAAAATAAAAATCCATCACAGTTGCTCACAGGATTGGATGGTGGCTATTCTAGAGAGGGGCTAAGTCAAATACTATGATAATGATAGGCTCAGTGTTTTCACGGACCAGAAAGACAGAAAGACGTTCTGCATGTTGATTGCTGTGTGCGTTGTCTGACAGACTGGTGGAGGATGCCGCGAGTGGGAAGTACCTGAACAGCAGCTTCTCTCTGCCCTGCCCTCCAGGCCTGGACATCCCTCCAGAGTTTGTGAGCCCCTTCACCTCCAACAGCCTCAAGGTAAACTGTGCATCGTCCCTCTGTCTCTCACTGACCTTTCTGTCTTCTCTTGTGTAAGAAGAGAAGATGTTGCTCTGTGCAGTATGGAGTTATGTTGACATTTTAGCTCACTTTGGCTCAATTTGATGGTACTTTGGACTTGTAAGCCTAACATTATTACTAAACAGACCCACAGTAATCCTCAGATATTAAGGTACATCCATATAATGTGGAAATGAGAGAGGGACACGAGCTGGCAGGAAACCACGCCTGTCAGTTACTGTTTTTTAGCAAAAAGAAAACTTATAATTTTCACCTTCAGTGACGCTGTTAATTGTAATATTTCTACCATCCATGCATGTTTGAAGAAGTATTGTGTTATCCTGCCTTTTAGCAAAGATGCTGATTAATCCTATAGACATTCTGTAATAGATCAAAGCTACAGCTAACCCTGAGTGTTCATCACTTTCACATTGACGTCCTCTCCTTTTGCTGTCTTTGTCCTCCACCCCACCCACTCATGCATGTCCCCCCTTCAGTTCCTGCTGTTGCTGGGCTGCTTTGCTCTTTTCTGGTCCCTCTACTACATGCTGGAGGTCACACTGGCCCACCTGGACTTCAGGGGCTTTTTCTGCCTGCGGAGGAGACGGGGAGGTCACCGGGCCAGGGGAGGGCGCCGAGGGAGAGTAGTGGAGGAGGCGTTGGTGGAGAATGGGGAGGAAGAGGAGCTGCATGCCATGCTAGACTCAGAGTCCAACGTTGCGCTTTTAAATGGGGAGCTGGCAACATAGCACTGAGCCAGATGATGGGTTTAATATCTTTTTTTTACCGTCTGTGCTCATGGGATGTCTCAGGCTTTCACCCATCTGTGGTGGTGGGGGTCACAGTCTGGACTGCACATGGGCTTCACTGAAGAGTGGACACTTTGTCCTCGTACACTCTAAACATGTGCCTTTTATGATAATCTGTGTTTGTGTTGCTCTGACAGTGCACATGTCCTCATAAGGAAAGGAAAAAAGAGAACAATCCTCCAAAGTTATTAAGATGTTTTATCACTTTATCATTTCCAGTCAGGATTAGGTCTGGGTTAGAGTAAAGGTCAGACATGAGCTGGGTATAGCTGCATGTTTGCATGTGGGAAGTGTCAATGAGTACCCACAGAAGGACGAAGCTCACAGGTTGGTGGGATATTTTAGGAACACATGAGGAGGATTTTAAAAAATGTGATCTGCACTACAGGAAGGTATGAATGTGTGTGTGTGTGTGTGTGTGTGTGTGTGTGTGTGTGTGTGTGTGTGTGTGTGTGTGTGCGTGTGTGTGTGTGTGTGTGTGTGTGTCATGAGTGAGTGTGATTATATTATTCAAGGTCTTCCATGAAAAAGTGTCCTCAAATATGAGGCTCCAAGAAAATGCTGGTGATTGTTTCTTTATTTTAATATAAATTAGATTTATTTTCTGAGTTGATATCTGATCTATTTCATTTTAAGTCTGGGGTCATTATTTGAGGGTTATCAACACACTACTGATATAAACTTGAAGTGGGATTTCAAGTGTGGGATTTGATGTATTTTTTATGAAATGTAATATATATATATACACAATGTGTGCCTGTTGTACAGATATACTGTATACCAAGTTTATCTAATGATTTATACAAAGTGTTTTGTAAGAATATATTAAAGAGTTCTAATTTTTTAATGGATGTGTGTGTTTGGACTGAAGGAAACTGTGTTTTGCTGTGCAAGTCACAGGTGATCTGAAGAGAATAAAAGACTTGACCAAATAATGTCCCCTTTGTTTAAAAATGTGTTTTTGAAACGTGGACTAACGTGTCCTCTTTGGAGGCAAAAATGTTTTCCAAGGTGCGCCTTGGTTGACAAAACACACTAAATTGCCCTCTTGGCTGGTAAAAACATGATGAAATGTCTTCTTGGGAGGCAAAAACACACTCTCCAGTTCCCTCTTTGGTGGTAGAAATGTGCTGTAGGTGCCCTTTTTTTCTTTTCACCCCTGCGCTTTTAAAAAGTCTATGCACACCACTGTCTACTGTTGTGTGCAGTCTGCAAACTTTTTGCTGTTATTGTCTTTATAATGCAAAATGCATGGGGGAAAGTTTTAATGTTTGTTTTCTTCTTTTGTTTTTCTTCTACTTCCTGTGGATAGTGGAAAAAAAATTCTGTCTACGCCACTGATGCAACCTACACACCTTTCAGAAGTCCCCAAACTGACATAATGCTGAAACACTTTATCCACCATTTTTCATGTAAGAGAAGCTTAAACACTTTGCAGATTCCTTTGAAATATTGGTAGAAGAAGAACGGTCCACTGAATAATCATGTTTTTTCCTAGAATAAATGGTTGAACTGAATAACCCAGAATCACAACGTCAGTTCAGATATGTATTTCAAAGTCATTATTTAATAAGACAATATACAAAAATATTGGCGCTGATATGGCAAACGTAGCATTGTTGGAAGTCTTCGGTAGGAACAATGAAGAAGGAACAAGCCTGTAAATGCAGGTTAGCTATGATGCTATGGGTTGTGTCACCTTTCTGTTTGGTAAAATGATTATATCTCATCTCTGCAGTATTTCTAAAATATGGTGAAGAAATGACATAATTCAGAAATTTGTTCTGAATCAGAGATGAGAGAGTCGTCTGTGTGGGTTTCACACTGGAACAGCTAAACTTTTGGCACATTGTCATCTTATTGTTTTACACCTTTTTACCTTTACAGTTAAGACTAATACGGTTGTACTGGTCCTAGCTGCAGTGGGAAGAATGAAGCATGGCGAGCTGTGTGACGAAGATCACCAGTGCGAGCATTTACAGAGAGGAGGGGGGTGTATTTTTGGAAGAGCAGAACATATTTTATGATGACATTAGACGCTTACAGGCTCTAAGAAGGAGTGACGGGCTGAAGGTGTTTTGGGTGTCAGTGGCTCGTGGTTTTTAAAGGATCTGTCGGGCTCTTCCGTAGCTCATGCCCTCCTGAGTGGCTCCCTTATTGGACCCCATCTGTAGACCTATCACATTTTTTCCCGCCTTGAGCTGATCATCACTGAACTCTCGCTTGTTCTCCTGGGATTTCCTGCAATACATCATTAAAAGTGTCACTGAAGTGTTAGAACTAAATATGTTGGATAAAAACAGTTTCGGCTTCATGTGTTGGACTCACTTGAAGAACCAGTTAGGGTCTCCCTTGTACGTGCCTTCATCCTTGGTGAAGGCCAAGCTGCCCAGAGCTGACAGGGTCCTCTGCACTGCCGCCAGGTCCTTACCTGCCAACACACACATCCAGCTAGGACTTCTTGGCTTTAGCTGTTTGCAGTAATCGCTGAATGAAGACCATGGAGCTCCATGCTCTCACCTTCCCAGAGATCCACGGTCTGGAACATGTCCGTCTTGGTGACGCCGTACTTCTCAGAAGCGTTGAGGAACTGGGAGATCTGCTCCATCTGTTTGAAGGCTGCGGTCGAACTCTGGATCTTCTTCACTGGTTTCTCTCCAGGGAACAGACTGTTAATGAGTTCGCTCAGAACCTGGGGAGAGTGTGAAGGAGGAAGGATAAGGTAGAGCAAAAAAACATCATGACATCTAGAAACAACAAGCAGTCAAATAGACACTCACACATCCATCTTTCAGCCAGGCCTGGAAGCCCAGTTTGCCAGCCTCCGGCCTTCCCACATCGGAGCCACACTGGCGGTTGATCCACTCCACCAGGATCTGCTCCAGCTCAGGGTCGTACTTGCTGTCAATCTTATCCTGAACATGCCGGCTCAGGCCGAAGGATGGGCCTTTGTTAGCCATGCCGACTCCCTGAGAAAGAGTGAAATAGAGGAATGAATATAGAGAAGGAGAGGTGGGTAAAGGAGATGGACAATAGAGTAGAGGGAAGGAGAGAGTCAAAGAAAATGTGTGATGACATGTAGACAGCTCTTATCATTGCAATCAGTCCAAAACTGGAACAAAATCAGCTGAAATTCACATTGCAGTGAAATTTGGATGTATAGCCTGTATGCACAAACATGCGTCAGTGTGTGAAAAATCTTCATGAAGGCATATTTACTGTACTTACAAGCACAAACATATACTTCTTCCATATACTGTACAGTATATAATATACACCAATACATCTGAGGACATGCAAGTAAAAAAAAAAGCGTGTATATAAGCATAAATGCTCAGCGTTTTATTTCAACCCTTTCCCAGTGGAAATAACAGCGTTGTGTCTCCTAATGCACACCATTCAGCCCTATGAGGACCTGCATCCAAAGAGGCAAAGTGGTGTGCAGTGGGAGCTCTGTGTCAGCCAGCTATTTCTAATTTAAACACTCTCTCTTCCTCTGTCAACACATATATCATTGCCAGCTCTTTTTTCCATCTGATGCTTCTGTATTCTGCCTTTGGGCCAAAAGCCAAGTGCAAAACCCAAATCAAAGTGTTGTCTGCACCATCCAACCTTTGTTGCCATCTCGATGTCGGAGCACTTCAACTTTCTGTTCCTGTAGAAGTTCAAAGTTCAAACGTTACGAGTTGACCGGAGGAGACGTCATCTCTTGATGGTGAGAGTTTTATCCAAGGCAATAATACACTTCAGTTTAAGAACAATATGTCACCCTTTTTTTCTAAGCCACAGGGTTATTTTCCAATCAGCAGGACTGGGCTGACTTTTTATGTTTCAGGTAAATCTGTCTCATCACATTTCCAATGTATAAACCAGTACTGTAACAAGTTCTTCTTTCTTTCCTTCACCTAATTTCTTTCTTCCTTTTCCTAATTTTATGCCTCCATTGCTCTCTTGCATTCTCCCCTCCTTTCTCCTTTCCATCCATTTTTTCTTCAGTGGATCTGAGTGCACAATCCCTAAAAACATTGATAAAAATTGATAAGCAAGCATGTATCCAGCAGATAGTGAGCACCATTACTATTCATTTTGGGTCATCTGCCCCTTCAGCTGTGAATGCTTCAGCAGCTACTCTTTACCTTTGACTGTGTGCTATTTGGTCATGCATAACTTTTATTTATTATGAGCACTTTTTTTGCTAAAGGCAGCTGACTAAATATATTATTTGTATGCTTGTTCCACCACTGCATAAAGACAGACTGCATGGCTGCATCATGTTAGCATCTGCATGCCAACGGCATCAATGGACTCCTGCCTGAGCGTTACCACCAGCCCTGTTGAATATCCTTTGCATTCCCTGTGGTGCTTTTCCAGACCGCTACAAACCAAACACACATGCTGGGCAACACGCTCACTTACACACAGCCACAAGTTCAGATACTATATTTTATCTTCATCTGTCTGGCTTTCGTTCTGCACGCACACGTTATTCCCACCGCCATGCGTCATTATATAATCATGTGCACAGAGTAATGTTTGTCTGGTATGCTTGTCTTTTTTTCTCCATTAGCCTCATAAATTACTCTCTGCACCACAAATCACACACACTACAATCTTTATAGGAAGAGAAATAAGTCATGTTCACCACACTGTGCACTCGATGCCTTGTGGAGAGCAGAGAAGAGAAGCACTATTTCTCCCAGAAGGCCTGGTTCACTCTGTTTGTGTGCATTGCATGACAACCATACAAACATCACGTCTTAAAAGGTCAAATGAGTCCACCAGGGCCTCGTCTCTATTCCTGGTATTTATGTGCATCCCGGGACTTGTTGTTATCCTTGGGATGCGGCCCATGTCCAGTAACTCAGGATCATCTGCTAAACAAGCTTCTGTGCTGTCTGGCTGCTTCTCCTCCATATTTCATATTTCATATTTCATACAAACTCTCCATAAGGATGCCTTTTTAGTGAAGCATGAGATAGCTGTATCTGTAGTATCAAACAAGTTTAATGCTTCTTTCTGCAGCTTTTATACTGTTACTACGACAGTAATGGTATGAGAAGTATCACTGCTGCTACTAGTACCATTACTACTAGTATTAAGCTACCTCAACTAGCAGCACAGCAGCAAATACTACTGCAGTAAAATCAAAGTAATGGTGCATAAAATCTGTCTCTGCTACTATAAAATGACTGAATGTAGTAGTACAGCTATTTAATGTTTACATCACTATAGCTTATTGTATTTATAACACTATATGCAGAGGAAAAGAGGTATAAGTCCAGGTAAAGATAAATGAAAAGAGCAAAAACCCTGAAGAGGTGAAACCTTTTCAACAAACTTCAATCAAGTCCAATTGAGTCTTTTTTGCTCTTTTTATTACTTTGTAAGTCATCAAATGTTTCTAAGATTCAATAAAAAAGCGAATGAAAAATAAAATAAAAGCAATGACCTTGAGTAATAAACACAGAGAAAAGACGACAAGACAAATGGGAACATATGGAAAGTAATTTCATGACATTCATGTCCCATAAACATGACTTCATCACCTCCGTCATCCATCCATCCATCCATCCATCCGTCCATCTGTTTTTCCTGCTCTGTTTCTCTGTTTCCATGGTAAATCCAGCTAAAGCCAGAGCAGGAAACCAGTGTGAGGGGCTGTGGCAACTGTGGCAGCCCAAGAGGACATAGCGTCATGCAGCCTCAGTTAACCAGCTGTCCACCACAAAATGATTCAACTTTTAAGCTTTAATAATTTTATCCTGAGCAGCGCTGATGTCATTGGAGTTGATAGACTTGCTGCCGTAGTTCACTCTGATCTCTCTGGTCTACTCCAGCTGCAAACCGTCTACTGCTTTGCTTGGACGTGCCAGATTTTTACGAGCGCTGAAAGAGCTTTTTCTGAAACCTCTGCCAAGACCCGTCGTGGTTGTGATTATTCTTCTCACAAACTTTATAGGAGCTGTGTGTTTCTACAGCCTGCCTCTGTAACCAGGATGTGGTTAGTTTGCTGGCCTTATGGAGTGTTATCTGCCCACTAGTCCACTTCCCTTATGCTACTGCTGGCCTGGTTTTACTGGCATCACTGGGTGTGCTGCCATGACAGCACACTTTTAGATGTTACCTACATTTCCATTTCAAATGAATAGTGCTTTAGATTTATTCTAGATCTATTTCTGCATGTCTGTGTCAATACATCTACCTGCCGGTGTCTCTGTTTGCATGTCTGTGCTCTGAAAAGTGTGATGAGTTTTCACATCACTTGGTTCCAGAGTTACATGTATGGCAGCGGTTCGTTTGCTTGTGCAAAGAGATAATATGCACTCACTCCTCACTTCAAACTGAAAATATATTAACGCTTGAAAACATCTTAATCAGGTTAAGGGTAAACACACAGAGTGTAATCCCAATGAGACAATTAGTTTGTTGAAAAGACCCAGCAGGTTTTAACATGATTATTCTAGAACAGATAATTACATATGCTCTTACTTTTGGCATGATGACAACTTGTGATTTTGTCACATAAATATTCAAACATGGAGGATAAAGAACATAGATGCATAGTTTCTGATAAGAAGCTAGGAAGGCCCCGGAGCTGTACTCTTTGTCCTATTAAGTGTTTAAGCCTAATTTTATATGAAAAAGTATACTCACTGTGTGAAGAAAGAGGTCAGTTCTCTGCAGGCTACTGATGAGGATGAGTGAGGACGCTTGACTGAGTGTTTGTATATGGTTTGCAGGGACCTCCCTCTTAAAAATGCCGGCTTAAAAGGAGCAGATGAGGAAAGATGACTTCACTAGACTACCCAGAGAGAGGGAGGGAGGAGGAAGGAGGGAGCATGAAGGAGGAATAGGAGGGAGAGAGGAAAAAAGGAAACTTCATCCATAAAAGGGCATGGCCTTTCAGCTGCTGCCTCTTTCTGTCTCTGCGTCCCTTCCCCTCCCGTCTAGTTAAAAAGCCCAGCCTTATTTGGGTCCATGCAGAGCAGAGACAGCAGCCAGGCAGCTTTGGTTTGGTCAGCAGGAATTCTCCGAATACTTTCACCGCATCCCTCTTCGCTCAAAGTGGCAGCTAGGTGGTGAGGAGGAGGAGGAGGAGGAGGAGGTGTACAGATGGAGAGAGAAGAAAAAAGAGGAAGAGGCACTGGATGTGGGGCTGGTGTTCCCATTGTAGGGAAGAAAATGTGTCAAAAATGACTCTGTGTGTGTTCACATTAAGGAGAGTAGATGAGAGAAGAGGAGAGGAGGAAAGGGAGGAAAGGAAGAGAAGAGGAGGTGAAGAAAGAGATGAGAGGAAAGGGAGAGGAAAGAACAGGAGAGAGGAAGGAGGAGATGAGAGAGGAGTGGAGAGGAAGTTATGAGAGTGTGGAGAGGAAAGAAAGAGAAAGAAAGAAAGAAAGAAAGAAAGAAAGAAAGAAAGAAAGAAAGAAAGAAGGGAGAGAAGTAGGAGAGGGAGAGTGAATAGGAGAGGAAGAAGGAGCAAAGGAGGAAACAGCAGGACTGAGGAGGAGTAACAGAGTTATCATCATCCAGCCACAGAAGTCCATGTAAGTCCTGGTCTTCTTCTCCTCCACTCAGGACGTTTCCATCACATCCCTTCCTGTCACTCTTTGGCAGCGCTGCGGCTTGAATACAGGAGGTGTTGAACATATGATCATCACTGCAGCTGGATTCACTCCATCAGTGGAAAGTGAGACGATCGATGGATCAAAGCAGTGATGAATCAGCCTGCACTCTTTAAACATTTCTCTTTTTGCACATTTTATTTTCTCTCAACCACATAAACAAGTCTGTGTCACTGGAACGAGGAGAATCCTTTGCAATATTAAGGGAACAATCTGGCTGATAACATAGAATACTTCTTTTGGTCAGCTCATAAAATCCTGTAACTTGAACTTTGTAGTCTGTATTTGTCATATTGCAACAGTTCCTGTTGAAATGAACACATTCTCATATTTTATTGCTTTTGCATTCATGTGATTTTCCTTTGATAGTGGATCCTGAGGAAAACTATGGCAAATTAAAATCAAAGAAAGAAATGCAGTGGAATACAAAGCACATTATATGTGTTCCCATTCAGACAAGATGTTATCTGTGGGACAATGTGGGACAATGTGGGAGATGTTACTGCGATGCTGAAGGGTAGATCAGATTGATATGCCCATCTAACCCTAAAAAATAACTTAACTCACAAAAACTTTCTAGGCATTGTTTTCCATGAGTAAAAACTTCCCCAGACTTTGTTGTCGCTGCTAATTAAATGTACCGGACACATCAGAAGTGATCTGTCCAAAAGTAAGAAAATCCATCGACCAGCTAAACTAATCCTCACCGGCTCATATTTAACAGACAGTTATGAGCACCATCAATCATCTCATCCACCATCAGCAGAGCAAATGAGCTTTTTTTACTGACACTATTCTCTCTCATCTTTTCTGAAGTCCTCAAACTAATGGGTGATGTCACGGTGACTACGTCCAGTAAAAGGACCACAAGCCAGTGCTTCCTCCTGCCTCACACTCATATGACTGGTTTGTCTTAAATCTCACTCTGTGTGTGTGTGTGTGTGTGTGTGTGTGTGTCTTGAAGCTGCTCCTACATCATGTGTTTATTCAAATGAAGATATTTACTGGCTGGCTGTGGTTCGTGTTTGTAATAAGCTTCCATGAAAGGCATTTGTTTACAGTGTTGTACAATATTGTCATAGGTCAAAAGCTAGCAGCATTATGACCAGCTCCATAATTACATCAACACCTATTTCCATTCATGTCTCTATCTGTGTGGCGAACCAAATTAAAAATAAAAAGGAGCATCACTTGTCATAAACACTTCTTTATTATTTCCAAATCAAAACAATGTCACACGCCTTCTGTACACAGGTTGTCCTTGTGGTTGTGGTGGTTTATTTTATCACAGATTTTCTTATAACTCTCCAAATATGTGACTTTCTATTTCCATGCCGATGCAAAAATGACGTGTCTGATCATAAGTCTGCAGCCGTTAAACTACTGCATGATCCCAGGATGAGATGGGATCAATGTGTGGCTTCTTCATGAATCAGGATGTCATATAGGTGAAGATGAACTGAGAGTCTGAAGTTCAATGCTCATAATAATCATAATCATCATAATGAGTGGAGGGTTGGGCGTGCAGGATATAACCAGTAAAGACATTGCTGGGCTTGTGACCACAGATCTTCCTCCCGTTCATCAGCTCGGTGAACACTTGGTCTCCTCGCTTCATCTCCAGAACCACAACCTGAAGACAAACAGGGTTTGTTTGATTTATGGATCCATCACTGAATCCTGATGTTTCTCCAAATATCTGCTCTTCTTCTTACCTGATTGGCGTTGTCTTCCAGATCTTCTCGATTTGCTTCCCACACAGAGACTGTTTTCACACCGTTCTTCATCAGCTGGACCTAGGGCAACACCGAAACACAAAATCTAAGTTGCAAATGACTTTTCTGCAGCTCTACCGTCAAACCAGCAGAATGTGTCGGTATACTTTATAGTAGATGCGCTCGCCCTCGTATGAGTAGACTGTAAAGGAAAAGACATAAATGCCATCACAAGGGGCGGTGAAGATCCCTGGAGAGCGAGATGAAGAATTAGTGGAACTGCAGCGATGCAACTTTTACATAAATATTTAAAATGGTCATGTTTCCTACCCAAGGTAGGGTTGTATCCATGGCCGTCGTTAAGAGTGACATTGGTGTAGGGGATTGGCACGTCACTAGAGAAAGGACCGAAGCAGTCAGCTGTGTGGGCCATGGTGGCTTTGAAGGCAATCTGGCTGCACTCTGGGAATAACACGCACACACACATATATATATAGCCTATATTGTACTGTACAACATAATACATGTTAAATATTTTTGAGACATAATTTGTGTGGGTTTTGCATGTTGGTCCATGTCTACCATTCACCTGTGAGCTTGTGTACTTTGTATTTCAGTAGAGCGATCTTGTGCCACAAGTTCGTAATCTGTTCGAAGGTTTCATCTTCTAATTCAAACATCTGATTGGCTGCACAGCAGCAGCCTCGCTGGTGGTAGAAGGTGCAGTTGCAGTCCCACTTGTTGCAAGTCAGAGGTTTGTCCAATTTGACTAAGAAAAGGAAGGAAGGAAGGTTACCTGAGAGAGATCAGGTCAGTGTGGAGAGTAGAGGTGTTGTGTCGCTCTGTCGCACCTTTAACCAACATGTTTGATTCAGCAAAGCATTCACAGAAGACGTGAATATGAATATGATGCATATGTCTGTGGATGAGAGGAATAAACTGTGGCTTACGTGCAGCTTGTTTCAGTGTTTCAATGGAGGTGGAGTAGGTATAAGCACAACCACAGTGAAACAGCGACCCCATTAGGAGCAAAGCTGGTAACACAACCATCTGAAAGAGAGACAGTGTTTGGATTCATGGAGCAGACAGGCTAACGCTCAGAGCACTGTCCCAGGAACAGCCATTACATTTTCACTAACGTCTGTGCAGCCTGTCGACAGATTCCATCTGATTCAATCTGCATTCAGCCACATTTTATTTAAACTGTGATGAATCAACCAAGCAAATTTTACACACACAGTTAAGAGTTAACTGCTGTTTTTAATCTGTCTAGCAAATAATGGAGAGCGGAAATTCTTCACATCTTCACATTCTAATATCTCCGGGCCTTTCTGCATGTTCTCCCTGTGTCTGCGTTTATTTTCTCCAGCCTCCTCCCATCATCCAAAAACATGCATGGCAACGGCTGATCCAAATGAGTCTTTTCTCTGAATGAATCTTTTCTCCAAATGAGTCTCTGATCCCTGTGATGAACTGGAGACTTGTCCAGATGTGCTCTGCTTTTCCACAATGGATGAATGAATGAATATTAATTTAAATGCTAATAAAACAATCATTCCTGTTAGGGAGACATCTACTAAATCACCACATGATACTTACCAGGAAGCTTAAACCAAATCTACTCTGAATTATCCAAAAGCATGAGCTATCTTTCCAACTTACACAAAAAAGCATCAAGTTGGTCAAAAATCCAGCAGCTGATATAATATCAGTAAATTTGCTTTGTATTAAATCTAACAATAAGTCATTACATTTAAAGAAAAAAAAATGTTTAATTTGTGAATATCTTTAAACTCCAGAGGTGTTACAAAACCTGCTTTTGTGTCACAGAACTTCATCACTGAATCATCACATCCTTTTTGTTAATTATTCAGTGGAATGATTGATGGTCCGCAGACAGACAGACAATTTTTGACCGTAAACAATATAGTCGGAAAGATAAACTTACTGTTTTTTGTCCCTCCCTCTCCTTCGTTTGAAAGACGGTGTAAACTTCTTGTTAGTTTGTCAAACTGAGAGAGAGGTTTGCTTTTAGCTTCTTATTGATGGCTGATCCTCCCCTTGTTGAGGTAAATGACGCCTCCTCACTCTCAAACACTAACATGATCCCTGGTAACACCATACACTAAATGTTTTTCCTTTGGTGTGAAAGAGCAAGACTTGAT
The DNA here is from genome assembly GCA_029721515.1 of Synanceia verrucosa. Lineage (NCBI taxonomy): Eukaryota > Metazoa > Chordata > Actinopteri > Perciformes > Synanceiidae > Synanceia > Synanceia verrucosa. The sequence goes on from CM056559.1 coordinate 26,012,098, forward strand.
CTTGCTGCACCTTTCAGCCCCTTTTGTTGGGACCATAATATCCCTAACAGGACACCAGTGTCTGATTGCTGCCCTCCTATGAGACACCACCTTCTCAGAAACACAGATTTCTGGACATTTGATATTTGATAATGGAAGACATTGTCGTCAGACCCTTGAGGATAGGATGGCCTACAGACGAGAAGACAAAAGAGCCTGACGGGAAAATGTTATCGGCTCGTTGATAAAGACCTAGATCTGGAAACAATATGCAGCATCACCTGGTTCCCATGCTGAGGAGCAGTGATCCTCTGTGATCACATAATAACTTTCCCTTCCTATTGGAATCCAGACGTACTGATAACGGCTGGATTAACAAAAAAAAGTTAGATTATATAGATATAGATATTAGAGCTAACAGTAAATATTGTTGTTATATGGTTTATTAATGGAGACACAGGCTCTTTGACCAAACCAAACCACAGTACTGGAGGTTTTCTAACCAGGGCCAGCCCTAGACTGTTGGGGGCCCAGGCAGTGATTGGTTTCAGGGGACACCCCTTCATTGTAATGTGTTGCCACGAGGGATTTAATTAGTCGTTAAGAATTTGATTGAGTAGTCAATTGACTACTCAATCAACCATTAAATAAAGATATGGACCATTTAATATGTCACTTTCAAATTAATATTATTATATATTCTGCTACAATCTGTTTTTGTTTGTAGTCTTTCAAAAACAACATTATCACAGCAGTTTCACTCTCCCATACGCATATTAATGATGGCAGTCGAGCAGCACCAAGAACAGCAACAATCAGGACACTTTGAGTCTCAAATATTCATTAGTTTCTGTTTTCTTCTTGCACAATATGACATGTATCTGTTTCTGAGTATCTTTCATATTAAAGTAGGCAGAGTATTTTTATATAGATTATTTTGACAAATGCACCCCACATGTAGTCTGATATTCAATTATGTTTGAGGCTTTTTATATATCTAGTCTTTTCTCTTTATATAATATATTTCATAGGTTTTGCATGCTGTTGCTGTGGAGATTGATTTGAGCAAAAACACATTTGGTATTGTGTGATATATGCACAATTTGCGCGTTCTTTTTTTTTAGTATTATTAATCGATTATTGATCGTTATGTTACTTAAGGAATGTTCTTAAAATCTGCATCTGTAGCTGCCACTTCACACGAAACCAACTTACGTACTTAATAAGCATGTAAACTAAATTTTATTAGCTAGATTTCAGTTAATTACCCTCTTAACTCCATGGTTTTATGCATATATTAGTGCTTTTAAAGGGGCAGGATGCTGTGTGGCAGCCTGTTAGCTCTCTGTTAGCCTACATGCTACGTGTACGTCAGTTCCAGCTGTCATTTATTCCTCTCATCATGCTATTAGATAACAGGTTGTTTCTTCAGTTATGGTTTTTTGACGGCCACTTGGGTGTGTGGAGTCTCGTATCAGCTGCCCTGGTTCTTCATGTGATCTGAATAGAGGACGAGGTGTATCAGGTGTTTTACCGCTACCTTGAACACACCTCCAGTCTCTGAGAAGGTTCACACAACAGCATGGGATAAAAGTGAAGTGCCCTGACCTCAGATGTGATTTCACAGTTTTCAACTAATGGTGGAAATAAAAGAGTGGCTGTTTTGCAGAGATCGTTTGATAAGGAGGCGAACATTGTGCCAGGAGTTAATATCTGTATGACGAACCACCAGCAAGAGGCCACGTCTTGTGAGAAAGTCTGGAAAATACCTAACAAATTAAATATTTTTATTAGGAATCTTTATTAGACCTTAATATGTACAAAAATATCAAAGTGATCCCTTTTGCTCTAAACTGAGTTTGAATAATAAAATAAGACGATAAAATCCACAAATGATTATAAAGCACTGTGATTACACCAAATAATGGAAAATTGTAATATTAATAATAAATATTGAAATATGTGTCACAGGAGGAAGTTTGAGGAAAATATACACTATCAGAATTCACCACATAATTAGTGACAGATATAGAAAACAACTTTTACTTTTATTTACTACATAGTAGCAGTACTTTTTGTGGTATAACTCCTGTAACATGCTGTAAATCAGTGTCATTAGTTACACTTATATTTGACATGAAAAGGCTGATTTTAGAGGGAACTTTTTGGATGTTTCAATATATCAGTGTTGGACCAGACTGCTGTGGTTTGTCATTAAAGTGGCTGTAATCAATATTAATATTGAAAGGGAAAGTGTGTAATCCATAAAGAATGGTCATATAGCCTGCAGCAGGCAGATGTTCTTCTTCTTTTCCACAAAAAACAGCTAAAAAGTTGGAGTGTATGCTTCCTGTTCAACACCAGACAGCAGTCTTTTCCTTCAGCAGTTGGTAGAGATCAAAAATGGAGCTAGAAGACAGCAACTGTTCATATTATCTGCTCAGAAAAAAAAGTTTCTGCTACATTTCTCCTGGTTTAAGAAATCCACCAGTGAAACACTGCACAATCTGATTTTGTCTTGTTTTATTAAGCATAAAGGGAATAAAACTGCATCCTGTTTCTTTAACGCCAGCATATGAACATAGAGTTTTCAACCCGTTTCCTCTGTCTGTCTGCTGTTTCTGTAAAAATGGAAGAGTTTTCTGACAAGTTTGCTTCATCAGCTCGTCATGATGTGATGATGTCACTGTACATCATATTTCCACTGTATGTTTGACCAGTTTGCAAAAGTAATTACATTTTTTGAAACAAATAAATAAAAATACTTGTTAAATGTAATTCCTTTCCCTTTGAGAACATTGCACAATATATTGCACTCTTATGTCACTTCCTTAATGCGCTTCCTTACCCACAAAATGTAAAAGTGCATGGAGAGCAACAGTAATTATATTTTAGCATTAAAGATATCATTTTGATTAAAGAGTTTGCACACAATGGTTAATCATTACACCTTCACTGGCTAGTGCTCTGATAAATGTGTTCACTGTACATATAGTGCTTTATTATGTATTATTTTATATTATGATATTTTCATTGTTGCATACAAGGCTTTAAATTAAGTATCCATTATATGTATTGTATTGTAATCTACAGACAAACACCAGTGCTTTTATTTTATGATCTCACCAAGATTCACACACAGAGTAACAAAAACTGTCAATAAATAGCTTTATTAAATGTTTTTTTTTTGATATATACAGTATGTGTTATTAATTCAAACTGACAAAGAATTGGCACGAAAGCAAAGGCAGTATTTTAATACTTTTATTTTATTCTCCTTTTTTATTTCTGTTCTTCCATGTCGACACCACACATACAGTCATCCTCGGATGAATCAAAATCAACTAAGTGGTTTATATAAGTTCCAGATTTATTCTCTTATGATTTTGCTGGTACATCATTTAAGCAAGAAAAAGCACAAAAACACTCAAACTGGGTATATTGAAACCAGATGTGATGAATTTTAAATTTGGCCTCCAGGTGCACCACAGAAGGATTTCCTCCAGCAGAGCCTAACCTTTGGTGAGAGTCTCCCTAACTTATTAAGTGGAATAAAGCAGGAAGACAGTGAAAGTGTTGTAGAAGCCTTCAGAGCTGCAGAAAGAACATCCTTGGGGCCAGATGACGGACACCTGGTCTCCAGTTTCCAGGTGGAGGGCCACAACTGTCGTGGCACTGTCCTCTGAGTCGTGCATTTGTTTCTCTTTGGTGTAGACGATGGCTTTGTTGTTCACCTGTAAACTGCCGCAGGCTGTTAAGGTGGTTCCAGCAGAACCAGCGTCGTTGTAGATGGTGACGATGAGGATGTAAACACCAGGTTGTGGAACAGTGTAGATGCCGGACATCTCGTTGTAGTCGTCACCCAGGTTAAGGAAGACATAATTGTAGATGATGTTCATGTCGTTTGGGAAGGGGCCAAAGCAGTTTATGCTCTTATTGTACACAGCAGCAGAGAAGGCACTGCGGCTGCCTGGAGGAGGGCAAAGTGGAGATAGAAAGTACCATTAAGAAAAGACCATGGTGAGTGCTTTTATAATCCCTCTCTTGTGCGCAGTAACTCACCGTTGATGCTCTTGAGGCTTTGCTCTGTTTGAAGATACTCCATCTCCAGCTTCTGCAGATTCATGCTGAAGGACGTCTTCAGCCTGTTCACCTCTTGCTGCATCACACAGCAGCCACAAGAATACGGGTCCGCCGAACACTCTAAACAACAAACATGCAGAAATACACTCAGGGAAAAGAAAATGCCTGACCTGATCATGTGACCATGACTGCTCACCTTTGCCTGCTTTGGGTTCAGGTGGTGTGTATCCGGGTTTGTACCAGCCTGAATGAGCTGAGCTCAGCAGACACATCAGGACAACAGCTGCAGGAAAAAGGAGGACAAGCATGAAGAGCTAAACCCAGGAGGAGATGCTGCTGTGTTGTCGTGTATCTCACCTCTCATGCTGACGGCTTCAAAGGCGTCCTGACAGACTGGTCAGCACAGGAAGTATCATGGATATAAGTGTTTTTCTCAGAGCTCCTCCCTGGTTACCTCAAAGTTTTATTCCTCCTCTTCTGTCATCGCCCCTCCTTGTTGTTTTTTTTTAATCATCTGCCCTAATTTCAGTGTAACTGGGGATGTTTTATCAGCATCACTAGGTGCTCTTATTTTGTAAAATCACACACCCTCCAGGGCTTTGTGTGCTCGGTATCACCTGTCACCTGGAAAGAGGTGTCTTTACACTCTCATCAGGTGATAATCTGATTATTTCTTAATGTATTGAAAGAAAGAAATTAGCTTCACAGCAGACATTCTGACATATAATAACACGTAACATATCAATTTAATTCTGCAGACCAGGGGCAGGTATTGCACATGCCGGCTCATCACACCTGTGTTTACCCTGTGATGATGTGACAAGATGTAACAAACTGGTTGAGAAAATTTGACGAAGTGATGAGGGCAGCGATTTGTTTTCATGGTAAATAATAAAAAAATGGCTGAACTACTGTATAAAGAGATGTTATAAGTCACATCTAATATTACAGATTACAGATACAGTATGTGTTAACAATAATGACCGGAATAAGATCCCTTAATAAAGGACAAAATATCTTTAATAAACATCTTAACAATACTGTCACACTCAGTCCATTATGGTTTATATTTAATCTGTCTGAATGATCCACTTTTATTCAAAAAAGTAACTTAAGGGCTTCAATAAAAAAAGTGGAGTGTTACAGTATCATTATTAATCCAATCCAAATATTAATCCAAACACACCCATGCAATATTATTTATTTAATGTGTACATAGTCTAACATCCAGACCAGTGCAATACATCTGTACATTTCCTGTTTATATTCTCAGTACTTATCCTTTTGTAAATCCATTCTCATATTCATTTCTGTATATAAGACAATTTTTATGCTTATTTTTATGCTCATTCTTGTATTTACATTCTAAAATTTCTATACTTAGTTTTACACTTATCGCATATTTTTAGACTTATTTTTATTCTTATGCACTGAAAAGGGAGAAGCTCTACAATTTTGTTGTACAACTGTATAACGACAATAAAGGGCATTTATTCTAACTTTGTCAACAACAACATCTCCAATGCAGATATCATTTTTGTATGTTAGGTTTATTTAGGGGAGATTTAGATAAAGTGACTCAGCATGTCAACTAGACTGTTTAAATGTGTCGTTTATTTTCAAGCACAGTTTCAGGTACAACAAATTCACATTTCTATTAAAATTTACGTCACATCATTTCAGTAAAGATCAACAGCAGTACGATGTAAAAAAAATGATTAAAATTCCCTTAAAAAGACAATATTGATAATTGATGAGATCTCAGGAAGAACAGTGAGCTGTGATGGACTAAAACAAACTAAGCATGACAGCGTTGTGATAAGGTCAAAGGTCAGGTGGAGGTTAAGGACTAGAAGTCACAACAGTCACTGCAGAATAAATTCATCTAAAACCATCTTAGTCAGTGGCGTACACCAGGAAACCAGTGAAGGTGTTAAAGTGGCTCTTGTGCTCACAGATGGCACATCCTTCAGGCAGGTTCACCCCCACCATGTCTCCAGCCTTCAGTTTCACCGATGCAACAACGGTGCTGCTGTCGTCTGAGTCTTGTTGCTTTTCCTCGCTCAGTTTGGCCACCACCTCGTCGTTAACCTTCAGCTCGGCGCAGACGTTCATGGTGGAGTTATTGGAGTTGATGGTGACGGCGAGGCTGTAGACACCAGAGCGAGGAACGGTGAAGTAACCAGTGTCCACGCTGTAGCCTTCTCCCAGGTTGAGTAAAACGTGATCGTAGCGGATGGTCATGTCCTCCGCTGTGCTGTTCAAACATGAATTCGAGCTGCTGTTCAGAGAGACAGAGAAGGCACTGCGGCTTGCTGTAAACACAGAAGAATAAATACTCAGCCTGAAAGTGGTTTAAGATAATTTGATGACTTGTGGTTTACGCTGCTCACCTCTCATATTGAAGAGGTACATCTTTGGTTTTGACAGACACTTGGTAACTTCTTCAAAGATGTGGTGAAAGAAACTCTCCATTCTCTGCAGCTTTTTCTGCATCAGACAGCAGCCACATGATGACTGATCTGTAAGACACTCTGCACACACACACACACATGAATACGGTACATTAGAGTACCTGCAGACACACTGATACTGACGGGACGGGTCGGACTTATTTCCTCACTCACCATGGGGTTTGTTGGTATCATGGGTGCCATATTCACTCCAGCTATGATACTCCATATCAGTACTTTCACCAAAAGCTGCAGTCAGCAGACACAGCAGTACAACAGCTAGAAAGAGCAAAGGCACATTGCTATAAAACCAGGTAATAATCACATTAGTGGCCATCGATTTTCTCAGGCAATAAGCTGACTCATGAAGTACTTCTTTTTTTGCACTATTATATGACTATTTCTACAGGTCACATCCACATAACAAATAGTGAAAATGCATTTTATTCATCTAATAATTGTAATTAAAAATGTATTTTTCTTCCTTTGTTATTTAGTACATAATGTAAATATTTTTTTCTGTTATTATTACTTATTTTATTATGTCTTTGTTTTTTATTACTGTAATTTGCCTATGCTGCTGTGGCAGGTCAATTCTCTTCTATTCTATTCTGTTACAGAAGTGGCACAATGTTTGTCCAATACACTTGTTTCTTTTTGTGTTGTTTGATTATATTGTTTGAAATCCAATCATACAGTTTAGAATCATGTTGTCTCCCCTCATTATGACAGATTTTGACACTAATCACCTCAGTCAGGACATTTCTAACTTCTATTATTCCAGCTGAAAAGTCATTCTGCAGTCAGAGTGAAGCTCGGATCATGTCTCTCCTATATAATATTATGCTAAGTCTAGTCTCACCTCTCATGTTGATGCTGGGAAATGACGACAGCTTCAAAAGGATGAATGCTGGCTCCACTAAAGTCCTGATATATATATTTTTCTGATAACCCCTCCCTTACTACCTCTTATTTTTATTCCTCCTCTTTCACCATCGCTCCTCCTTTTTATCGTACATCATAACTGCAAATAAATTTTCTAAAAAATGACTCGCAAGCAGACACACACCTTCCAGGGCTTTGTTGTTGATGCCACCCAGGTATCAGTTATCGCCTGAGATACTCTGTTTTCACATCAGCAGCCAGAATTATTGTTCAGGCTGATGGGAGTGCCACAGGTTTTAAAGATGCTTGATCATAAACCAAAAGTACAGAGAGAGCAGTGTTGTGAAGTTTGATGAATTGACCCAAGAGATGTCCCTTATATATATATATATATATATATATATATATATATATATATATATATATATATGTATATTTCATATTGTGATTGTTCACTGAGACAAGGTGAAACACTCTCTAACTTTGGAAGTCAATCATTGGTGCATCTGGTGTTCAGATTACAGATGGCAACAAAGCGATACCTCTTGTTAAGCATGTAGGAGAACTGTGGTGGCAAATGGCTCTGTGAACTAGTGTTTGGTTTGTCCACTCTGGACTTATATGGTGACATGGAGGCCGGATCAAACTACAACAGTTCTTATTCTCAGGGTATTTTACACTGAAGAATACACAATAATATTATATTCCATTTCTGTCAAAAATGCTACACACTCAGGTCAAATTTTTCCATCCTGTCCAATCTTTGACTCTGTTTCTCTTCTTGGTGAGAGTTGATCATTGTCAAAAGTCCACATATCAGTTGTTTGGTGTAAATCTTGGTGAGGGAGTGACAGGATAGTTGCTCTATACAGCAAGAAGCTGCTGGGTTTCTGACATGTAAATTAGGTGATGTCTATGGAAACTGTGACACGATACTGGCTCCCAACTGTTATGATCCGTCTGTCTGGTTTGGTTAAGTTACACATTTTTGTCTTGTGCCTGCATGTTGTTCTGTCTCTTCCTGTTTTATTTTGAAGGTAACCCTGTCTCCCTCTTGTTTCAGATTGCTTTGATCCCTGCTTCCTGTGTCTTCCCACTGTCTGTGATTGTGAAACCCTGCCTGGATTGTTTCCACCTGTGTCCCCTTACCTCATGTATAAATTGTCTTGTCATTTTGAATGTTTGTCATGAGATTGTCATGGTTCAGTCCTGTTAGCACTCCTGTCTCCTGTTCCCAGGAAGCGCATTCCTCTGGTTTCCCTCAAAGCTCCCGAGTGGTTTGATTTATAGATTTGATAGCTTAGTTTTGTTTTTTCCTTGGCATTAATCCCTCCTAGTGAGTAGCTTTTCAGTTTCTCGTTTTGCACTAGTTTCCTTCTGAGCCGAGTGATTATTCTACAGCCTCATAGTTAGAGAGCCTTTTTCTGTTTGTTGCTTAGATCTCCACCTCATTGAGTTTGAGCGTTTATTTTTGTAATTTTTGTAGCCTGTCTTTATTTATACCTCTAGACAGATATTCTTTGCTGAGCGTCTTTAATTATTCCCTTGTTCTGTCAGAACGTGGCAACAGGTGACGTCACATAGAACCCAAATGCATGACTCAACACGACCAATAGAGGGTTTGAATATACAAATTTTAATATGAGATTACCAATGAATACAATTATGAATAATAACAGAAATACTCAGGCACTTGAAGCAACAAGACAAGGGAAATCCACAATAACTAGAGTAATCTTAAAGGGGAGACTAAAACTGAAAACTCACACTCTGGATATATACAAGGAGAAAACCAAAACACGATACTAGAGAAAGATCTAATAGCTAGAAAAGGTGGGAAAACTAAAGACGCTCACTACAGTGAGGAAGAACTAACAAACAAGGTAATTAAACTAAGGGCGCTCTCCGAGGTAAAACTAAACGAAAGGCGCACTCAAACAGAGAGTAAAAACCTAAACTGAAATTACTACATGTGGCGAACGCAAATTAAACAATCCAAAGGGAAACTAATCAAAACCTCAGCACAGGGACAGAATCTCTTACTTGGACTTGACATGAACGAGTAACACGGCTGGTAGCTTGACGACAATACAAGACGTACTGGCACAGGACTGGGGGAGACACAGATATAAATACACTAACAGCTGGAGACAATCAGGGGCAGACAATCACCACACATGGGAAACACAAGGGCAGGAATAATCAAGGTGAAACACAAGGGAAGACAATTAATATCAAAATAAAACAGGACAAGACTAAATGACAAGACTAAAATTAAAAAAAACACACTTAACTAGACTGACATGACACGTTCTTTATTTTGGTAAGTCTCACAGCCTTGTGCTTTTTTTTATTTTGATGTAAATAATTGTGTGTTCTGTGATATGAATGCTGAAAGCCTAAGACATGTTTTTTGTGACATGTGTGATGCAGTTCATCTCTTCTGGAGTAATTTGAGGAGCTGGTTACAATCAAAAAATATTGACTTCCTGCTGACAGAAGAAAATATTTTGTATGGTGTGTTTAAGGAAGATGAGAATTTTGAATTTGTTTTGAATGCTTTATTAGAATTAGAATAGAATTGTTTTTTTATTCATCCCCCTTGGGGGGAAATTTACCTGCCACAGCAACAAAGACAAAATCACAGACACAATAGTAATAATAATAAAATAGAATAAAATAGAATAAAATATTTACATATTTATAATGAACTAAAATACAATGGAAATATATATATATATATATATATGCTTGTATAGATGAAACTGTTGACTAAACACAATTATTATTGTGGCAGTGCAATTTTCTATTTTTTTTGTGCAAAGTGATAGTGTGACGACAATGACAATAACAATGACAGTGATGGAGATGGAGATGAGTCCAGATTGTGTTTACATCAGCCAGTGATGCTGATGTTGTAAAGTTTTATTGCTGATGGTATGAATGACCTGCGGTAGCGCTCCTTCTTGCAGGGTGGAAGTCTCAGTCTGCAGCTGAAGGAGCTGCTTAAAGCCTCCACAGTCCCATGTAGAGGGTGAGAGGGGTTGTCCATGATGGAGGTGAGCTTAGCTAACATTCTCCTGTCAGCCACCTCCTCTATGGAGTCCAGGGATCAGTCCAGGACAGAGCTGGTCCTCCTGACCAGCCTGTTCAGTCTCTTCCTGTTTCTCTCTGTGCTCCCTGCTCCCCAGCAGACCACTGCATAAAACACTGCAGACGCTACCACAGTGTCATAAAAGGTCCTCAGCAGAGTCCTGCAAACTCCAAAGGACCTCAGTCTCCTCAGCAGGTGGAGACGACTTTGACCCTTCTTGTACAGGACATCTGTGTTGTGAGTCCAGTCCAGTTTATTGTTGAGGTGAACACTCAGGTACCTGTAGCTCTCCACCATTTCTATGTCCAGGCCCTGGATGTTCACTGGTGCTGTCTGGGCTGTCTTCCTCCTGCGGAAGTCAATGACCATCTCCTTGGTCTTACTGGTGTTGAGCTGAAGGTGGTTATGCTCACACCAGTTGACAAAGTCAGTGATGACGGTCCTGTACTCCCGATCGTCCCCCTCAGACACACATCCAATAATAGCTGTGTCGTCGGAGAACTTCTGGAGGTGACAGCTCCCAGAGTTGTGGCTGAAGTCCGATGTGTACAGGGTGAAGAGAAAGGGGGAGAGCACTGTCCCCTGTGGGGCCCCTGTGCTGCAGACTACCATGTCTGACACACAGTCCTGAAGCCTCACGTACTGTGGTCTGTCTGTGAGGTAGTCTATGGTCCATGCAGCCAGGTGACAGTCTACTCCCACACTTTCAAGCTTCCCCCTGAGCAGAGAAGGCTGGATCGTGTTGAAAGCACTGGAGAAATCAAAGAACATGATCCTCACAGTGCTGCCAGTGTTCTCCAGGTGAGTCAGTGATCTGTGCAGCAGGTAGATTACTGCATCATCCACTCCGATGTTTGGTTGGTAGGCAAACTGCAGCGGGTCCAGATGTGAGCTCACCATGGGGCAGAGGTTTCTCAACACGATCCTGTCCAGGGTCTTCATCAGATGAGAAGTGAGGACCACAGGCCTGAAGTGGTTGGGCTCCCTGGGGTGCGTCGTCTTTGGGACAGGAACCACACAGGAAGTCCTCCACAGCTTTGGGACTCTCTCCAGACTCAGGCTCAGGTTGAAAATGTGCAGCAGCACCTGATAGAGCTGGTCTGCACAGTCCTTAAGGAGTCTGGAGCTGATGCCGTCGGGGCCTGTGGCCTTCCTTGCCTTCATCTTCTTCAGTTCACTTCTCACCTGGTCAGCTGTGATGGAGATGTTTTTGGTGGTGGAGGAGGATGAGGTGAGGATGGATGGTGTTGGTGGTGGGGTGTTGGTGCTGGTGGTGGATGAGGATGAGGTGGGGAGGGGTGGTGGTGATGGTGGGGGTGGCAGAGGACTGAGGTGTTGAGAAGAAAGAGCTGGCTGGCTGGTGCTTTGATGAGTGGGGGCACAGTCAGACCTGTTGAAAAACATATTTAGTTGGTTGGCCCACTCTTGGTCTCCTTCAGCTCCCCTCTCATGGCCTCTGCTGTGACCAGAGATGGTTTTTAGGCCTCTCCAGACCTCCCTTGCGTTGTTCTGTTGCAAGTTACTTTCCATCCTGGTCCTGTAGTTGGCCTTGCCCTCATTGATCTTCTTCTTCAGCTCTCTCTGCACCCTCCTCAGCTCCTCTTTGTCCCTAGATCCAAAGGCCCTCCTCTTCTCCTTCAGCAGGGCCTTCAGCTCAGGGGTTACCCAGGGTTTACTGTTGGAGAAGCACCGTACTTTCCTGGTGGGTACGGTGTTCTCCACACAGAAGTTTATGTAGTCCGTTACACAGTGGGTCATGGTGTCGATGTCCTCATCGTGGGGGTCACACAGCACATCCCAGTGTGTGGTCCTGAAGCAGTCCTGCAGGGCCTCAGTGGCTTCCTCTGACCACAGCTTTACACACCTTATGGTGGGGGGTTGCTTCTTCACCATAGGTATGTAAATGGGCTGCAGTCTCACCAGGTTGTGATCTGAGCTACCCAGCGGGGGGAGGGGTGATGAGCTGTATGCATCCTTGGTGTTTGCATACAGTAAGTCCAGAGTTTTATCGTCTCTTGTTGGGCAGTCCACATACTGGCAGAATGTGGGGAGAGTGGTGGAGAGCGATGTGTGGTTAAAGTCTCCTGAGATGATAATCAGAGACTGAGGGTGAGATGTTTGAAGCTGGGACACTTCACTGTGGATGAGCTCACAGGCTGCAGCAGCATCAGCCGAGGGGGGGATGTAAACGGTGATCGTGCTCACGTGTGAAAACTCCCTCGGCAGATAATATGGCCGCAGACTAACAGCCAGCAGTTCAACATCCTTAGTGCAGCGCTGTTGTTTAACGCTCACATGTCCAGCGTTACACCACCTCTCATTAATGTACATTGCAATCCCCCCTCCCTCACGCTCCGGTCAGCTCTGACGAGGTGAAATTCGAGTTACAAGCGAGTCCGGAGTGAGTTCATTCAGCCATGACTCGGTGAACATCAGCAGGATGCTCTCCTGATACTCCCACTGCAGCCGGGTCAGCGCTGCCAGCTCCTCCATCTTATTCGGCAGAGACCTCACGTTTCCCATGATGACAGACGGGATGGACGGCTTGTAGCGTCTCCTCTTCTCCCGACGCTTCACTCCTGCCCTGCATCCCCTCTTCCTCCTGCGGAGCTCCTCGGGGATGTCCGGTCTCTGCCATGACGGTGGTCTGGCCTGGCTCAGCACTAACAGCTGTTCACGGCTGTAAACAATGGAGCCGTGGCTGAACCGGTTGCCAGATGTGGACTTAAAAACTCAGAAACAAAGAAAAAAACAGACGAAAAAAAATCACCATTTGCACGTCCATTTTTCTGTTGTGCAAATGTGGCACTACTACTTGAAAGAAAAATTAAGAAAGATGGAAAAATAAAGGTAAAATAAATAAAGAAACACAGAAAGGAGACAAGAGCTGCTGTGACTGGCTGCCACTCTCACGGCGCCATCTTTACCAATTTATTGTTGTTGGGGAATTTTTTTCACAAGTGCAGATACTTCATAACAAGATTGTGTCTAACCCACTGGAAGAATGAGCTTTTACTTTTTTGCCAATCCTTGAAACTGCTCATGGATAGGAAAACCCTTCATTTATTCTCTTTGTTAGAAATATTTCATTTAATATAGAAAGTCCCCTTACAACCATACTGCCTATGTTTAACATGTTTCCTTTTTTTCTCTTCTTCTATTTTAAATTGCTCTGTTGTAATACTTATACTCAATCTAAGGCAAATAGTTTGTTATTTTCTCTGACGATGCCCTTGTGCCTTGTTTGTTTGTATGTTATTGTTTAATATAAAAAAAAGAAAAGCCGTAGCCTGACGCGCACCTCCAAAAAATCCTGACTACGCGTTGCGTTAACGCGTTGAGACGCGATACGTAATTTCCAGCGTTTGCTTTTCCGGTCAACGGCTCAACAACACCACTATTTGTGGAGCGGCACGAGCAGTACAGAATGGTCGGACAGACCGCCTCTGCAAACGTCTTCTGTGCTTCAACATTTGTAGTAACAGCATTTCTTTTTAAATTTTATGAGCTCTATCTCCAGAAACACCCGCTCCATCTCAGTTGTCATTGTTTACTGTCGGAAGAAAACCAAGGAATCCGATATGAGCCCCCAGAAGCCACACAAAGACACAGACATCTCCGCCGTCACCGCGACGCAGAAGCATAAACCAGGCTTAACACCCCCTCACTCTAACATCTTTCTCCAGCCTGGGACAGGAGCAGGTCGACCAATCAGAAGCTGGTTTGATTTCCGCCTCCGACAGTCTAAGTGCCGTTAAGCAAGAGACCTGAACACAGGTTGGTCCTAATGCTGTGCATGAACATGTACTTTCTGATGTAGTATAAAGCACTCTGAGTGTTATACATAACACCATACACAGTTCAATGCTTTGCCATGAACCTCCCGTTATGTATACAGGACAGATACGGATACAGAAGTCACTTCTTTTTGTCATGGGTTATGCTGTGCAATTAGCCATGTCATCAAAATGTAAGTCAGGTAACCAAAGTTGACAACCCTGACATAACACATGACAAACTGTTGTGGTTGAAGTTCATTGTGGGTATTTTAGGAGCTAGGTTTGGAAAAGGAAAGTGGATGCATGGAGCAAAAGAGTTCAATAACGTCATAGAACATAGAACCGGGAGGAGATTATAACAAAATAGGAAACATGATTTCTGAAGAATCTTGATTTATTTGGTTGCAGTTTTACAGGTAACATATAACACACACACATATATATACGTATGTATATACGTGTATATACATAGGTATATACATACGTATATACGTGTACACGTGTACACGTATATACACGCGTACACGCGTATACACGTGTACACGTGTACACGTATATATATATACGTATATATATATACACACCTATATACACATACGTGTATATATATATATACGTGTATATATATATATATATATATCATTTTGACTTGTTATTTATGTTTGAAAAAGCTTCAAAATGTTGTCAAAAGAGCATATTGAGTGTGAGGATAGTGATGAAATGAATCAGACTATATGATTCAGGCTTGTGATTCATGTTTGAAAAGGCTTCAAAATGTTGTTAAAAGAGCATATTGAGTGATGAAATACAACCAAAGATGAAAGCATTGTGCTGGAATGGATGACTTGGACTCAGTCAGTAGCGTACAGCAGGAAACCAGTGAAAGTGTTGTAGTAGTTGCCGTCGTTGCAGAGGAAGCATCCCATGGGCAGGTTGACAGCCACCTGGTCCCCAGCGTTCAGGTGAAGAGCCACAGTTATGCTAGCACTGTCCTCTTGGATGTTTTTCACTCTTGTTCCAGCCAACACCTTGCTATTCACCAGCAGACTGGCGCAGGCAGCCAAGGTGTTACCAGGAGATCCAGCATCATTGTATATGGTAAGAGCGAGGCTGTAGACACCAGAGCGAGGAACAGTGAAGGTGCCTGTTTCCACACTGTAACCATTACCCAGGTTGATGAAGACATGTTTGTAGATGATGAGTTTGTCATCCCTGAATGGGCCATAGCAGTCCATTTTTTTGCTGTTGGTTAGAGCGACTGAGAAGGCACTACGACTGGCTGGAGATACAGAAGAGGAGGAGAAAAATAACATGAAGTGACATCAGGAAAAGCAAAGACAGAGCGTGTGCAGAGCTGTTTATTTTTTAAGACTTTCAGATGAGCTTCACTCTCCTCTGGTTGGTTTGTGAAACCTGTGCGCTTGTCTCACCTACCTCTGACATTATTGAGGACAGCATTTGTTTTTGCCAGCTCCTTCTCCAGCTCATTGATGCTCATGTTGAAGAACTTCTTCATCCTGTGAATCTGCTGCTGCATCAGACGGCAGTCACATGACGCCTGGTCGGTGAGACTCACTGAACACAGGAGCACAGTACAGGTTTGATGTTAAGAGTGCAAACATCACAGTGTCATATAAAGACATTTATTCTTGGACCAAAAAAAAACAACAAAAAAAAAAAACTCACCACTTTCTGCGTTGGGATTGAGTCCTTCATCTGTTGCGTCGTTTCCAGGTCCAGACCAGGAATATTTACCAGCCTGGACGAAGGCTGCCTCCAACAGACACAGCAATAAAACAGCTGGGAGATGAAGAGCAAAAGGCATGCACCATGAAAGCCAGAGAGAATCACAATATATTTATTATAAACATTTTACAAAATTCACTCTTCATATAGTCTCACCTCGCATGGTGACGCTGGCAGCTGATGATGGCTTCAGGAAGGCAGAAGGTGTGATAGACTGATAGACTGATGCTGGGGTCATACTTATGTATGTTCCCTATACATTCTATCATAAAGCTCCTCCTTTTGTCCCTCATTTCCTCCACCCTCCACCCCTGAGCAAAGCGTGATGTCTGAATGCTGAGTTGTATTTGAGTGGACCTCAGTATCACGTGGAGGTGAGTGTTTCAGCAGATTGCTGATTTAAACAGATGCTAAAAATGTGTGTGCTGCCCAATCAATGAACTTCACTGACAATTTCTGTATTTTTTGGGAATGAAGGCTCTTTTTCATGCAGACGGTTTTGGCCTCAATAAAAGAGGAGTGCAATTGTTGAGTTACAACATTTTTTTACTGTGTGCATCACCCAGCGTCACTGGCAGGTTCAGCCAAGGACAGGAGAAATAGTGCAGAGCAACAGATAAGACAGCACTCTGAAGGACAGCAGATGCAGAGGGAGGCTTCAACTTCAGCGTCATCATACTCACCTCAACAAATGGAGTCTACCCCACCCCCAGAGGACCAACAAGATTACCCCACCTCTAACCCCAACACAAGACTCCCAATCTTCCCGACTTTTACTCTCCCAGCCCCTTTCTAGCTCCTCATTTCTTTCACCAACTAATCTATGCTCTGGACTTTTGACTCCTCAATGAAACATGGATGCCTGAATGTAGCTGTAGCACTAATCTTAACGAGGCAGCACCAACGGATTTTAGTTTCATCAACAAGTGTCGAAGAAAGGCAGGGGAGTTGCTGCCATTTTTAAATCTTTATTTCAGTGTAAAGAAATGATATTTGGAGATTTTAGCTCTTTTGAATATCTCTCTTTTTTAGTAAAAGGTGATCCAAAGGTTATTATTTTCATACTTTATAGACCTCCAAGACAACTCAGCAACTTTGTGAACATAAATGGACTTCTTGACAAAATCAGGTTTCTGACCTCATCACAGTATAGACTCTGCTCTTATCAGAGTGTTAAATGATATAAGATTGAACACTGACTCTGGAAAGGTGTCAGTTCTGGTCCTATTGGATGTCAGTGCGGCATTTGATACTGTAGATCATAATATACTGTTGAACAGGTTAGAAACTTGGGTAGGACTCAATGGAACTGTTCTAGAATGGTTCAGGTCCTACTTCGAGGAAAGGAGTTATTTTATGACTATTGGAAGTTTTGAATCTAATCAAAGGGCCATGACATATAGGGTCCCTCACGGGTCAGTTCTTGGACCCCTTTTGTTCAGCCTATATATCCTACCTTTGGGTCAAATTCTGCAGAACTTCAGTGTTGACTATCATAGTTATGCAGATGACACACAGTTATATCTCGCAGTGTCCCCAGATGACTACAGTTCAATAGGGGTTTTGTGTCACTGTCGAGAACATACAGTATAAATAACTGGATGAACCAAATTTCCTTCAATTAAACCACAACAAAACTGTGGTAATTGTTTTTGGCAGTAAAGAAAAGAACTGGACTCACTATCTTTAAAAACCAAAGACCAAGTCTGAAACCTTGGTGTGCTGATAGATCCGACTTTCAGCAGTCAGATCAAATGAATCACTAAAACAGCCTTGTACCAGCTGAAGGACATTTCCAGAGTGAAGGGTTTCATGTCCCAAACAGACCAGGAGAAGCTCATCCAGGCTTTTATCTCTAGTAGACTTGACTATTGAAATGGTCCTCTAACTGGACTTCCCCAAAAGTGCTTTAAACAGCTACAGCTCATTCAAAATGCAGCGGCTTGGGTTCTGACTAGAACGAAAAGATCAGAGCACATTACTCCAGTCCTAAAGCCTTTACACTGGCTCACAGTAAGCTATAGAATAAACTTTAAAGTTCTGCTACTGGTCTATAAATCACAAAATGGTTTAGGACCAGAATACATGAAAGGCATGCTAATGGAATATAAATCCAGTAGGGCTCTGAGATCTGTAGACTCAGGTCAGATAGTGGAGCCCAGAGTTCATACCAAACACGGTGAAGCAGCATTTAGCTGTTATGCTACACACAAATGGAATAAGCTGCCAATAGAAGATAAGTCAGCCCCAAGTTTGAATGTTTTTAAATCCAGGTTGAAAGTTCTTCCATTTACTCACGCTTATGATTGGCCAGGTTCACTACTTTTGAGATGGGGTACAGTCCGATGAACCAGGAGGTGAGCTTCTTGGAGGTGGCCCACAGAGGCAGATCCCGGGTGGACAACCATACCCTTTGACCCTCTTGATATGCCGGTGCCGGACAGTGATCACAGTCTGCTGCTTTCTTCATGCGCGCTGCACTCTGCTGAAGGACACGGCAGGTGGCCTCCCACAACCGGTCGACTCTACGGACCAGGGCGTGAGCCGATGGGACTGAGAACTCCTTTTCCATGTCTGGGAAAGCTGGGGGCTGATAGCCATACATACAGATAAAGGAGGAGAGCCCGGTGGCCACTGAAGGAAGGGAGTTGTAGGCATACTCCACTCAAGGAAGTAGGTTACTCCAGGAAGATGGATTCTGTGTAATGAGGCAGCACAGGCAGGTCCCCAAGACTTGGTTAAGCGGCTCTGTTTGACCACTGGACTGGGGGTGGTATCCAGATGACAGGCTGATGGTAGCACCAATCAGATCACACGGCTTCCTTCAAAATCTGGACACAAACGATCCCAAACAATGTCCTTGGGAAATCCATGAAGGCTAAAAACATGACTTCTGCTGTCTCCTTAGTGGACAGCCACTTAGGTAATGCAATAAAATGTGTCATTTTAGAAAATCAGTCTACTACTGTGAGGACGGTGGTATTACCACAATACGTGGGGAGTCCAGTGACCAAGTCCAGTGCAATCCCCACCTATGGCCGGCTGGTTATGGGAAGTGGTTGTATGAGACCTGTCTGCACTTTCGCTGACGTCTTGCTGCGAACACAAACCGAACACACCTCCACATACTCTCTGCCAGTCGAATCCATGGCTGGCCACCAAAACTGCTGACAAATAAAAAACAATCAATCAATTTTTTTTGAAAAGCACCTTACAACAGCCAAAAGGTGTGCAAGTTGCTTTCCAGAATAAGATAAAAAACTGAAGTCAGCAACTATAAAAACACAACATGCACATAAAAAACAACAACATAAAAGAGGAGTCAACAACCATAAAAACAAAATAGATAAAAAAAAAACACATATGCACATAAAACAGCAACACAGTCAAAGACAGTTGGCTATATGCCAAATGGTAGCTAACTCAGATTTAAAATTAGCTAGCTCAGTGATGGACTGTAGTTGTGCTGGAAGCAAGTTCCATAGCTCTGGGCCGAAAACTGCAAATGAACGGTCACCATACTTTTTATATCTAGATTTGGGGACAACCAAAAGGTGTGCTCAGAAGAGCACAGAGTCCTGACTGGTTGGTAAACTGTTACCAGATCAGTGAGGTAGGATGGGGCTAGACCATTGATGGACTTGAATATATATAACAGGACCATAAACTCTACCCTGAACCGCACCGGGAGCCAGTGGAGAGAGCGGAGAATTGGGATGATGTGGGAGTGTCTGGAGGTGTTAGAAAGGAAGTGTGCTGCTGCATTTAGTAACAGTTGAAGTTTATGGAGGAGAGAGTGGTTTAGTCCAACATAAAGGGCATTACAATAATCTAACCTTGAGCTGATGAAGGCATGAATAGCCTTCTCCAGGTCAGCGCAGGACAAGAAAGGCTTGACTTTTGCAAGCAGCCTTTGCTGGAAAAAAGCTCACCTTCACAACTGAACTGACTTGTTTATCATGACTGTTGTCAAAAATAACACCCAGGTTTCTCACAGCAGGAGCAAACTGAAGTGTTAGAGGGCCAAAACTGGGTGTACTGTGGGTTGTCGGCATATTGGACCACAAAGATGTACTTTTCAATACATCACTACCCTGTCCAACCCTCAATCCTTCTGTTCCTATAAGATCTCATGTTTTTAACTCAGAGTCTGCCGCTGCCTTTTGTAATGCCTTTTTAACCACTCAGCTGAGTTCTGCTTCTTCTGGCCACCACCGCAGCACTGATAATCAGATCAGTATTTTTAACAATAACTGTCTCTCTATTCTGGACTCCACTGCTCCTGTCAAATCCAGAAATCCAAAAAGGTATTGCCCAGCTATGGATCAATGAACATATCAGATCTATGAAGTGAGAGTGCAGAAGCGCTGAATGCAGGTGGAAAAGAAATAAATCACATAAATCCCTCACCCATCTCAAGCAACTGATGGCAAATTACCAGCAGGCCGTGAAAAGGCTAAAGTAACCTATTACTCCCCCCTCTTGGGTCTGGCCTTGACGTGGCGAGGGGTCTTGTGTGTTCCAGTGACCCTGGAGAGTGATACCGTTGGGAGCTTGCTCCTGGTAGGGTCACCGTTGGCGGGTCGGTCTTCAGGAAAGGCTCCAGACAAACAAAGACCCCAGCATGTCGTCACGCAGTGAGGTGGCAGCCCCACTAAACAACTATCCTGTGGAGAACTAACAACCCACCCAGGAGAAACCCCTTTTGTTACGAAACTGATCAGAAAAAGAAGCCGGACTGCCCAAAACAGTAACGGACCCCAGCCTGTCCCCGACCACTGAGTACTGATCAATCTTTGTCATAGGACCCAAATTGCCACATGGAATGTCCAGACACTCCTTCGCCCACTCAGCTACCACTCTGCTGTCCCGAGAGCTCTGCCGCTATAACGTCACCCTGGCAGAGCTCTGCGAAGCTCGATGGCAAGGCAATAGTGAAACAACAGCAGACAACCATTGCTACATCTGGAGTTGCCCCGAAAGACGGACAGGCCTTTATGGCGTTGCACTTGCCATCCCAAAGGCCCTCCATATGTCCCTCATCAGCTGGACACCCCTGAGTGACAGACTGCCCGCTTTCTTCATCAACACGGCAAGCTAACAGTAATTGTTGCCTATGCCCCCACTGATGTCGCTGATGAGGATGTGAAGGAGGAGGAAAAGTTATTGAGCATTACTGAGAAGATCCTGTTTGTTAAATATGATGAGAACCATTTGAGGACCGTGCCCTGCAGGCCCACAGTGTGTTGAAGGTGGGAGATGAGGTTGGCGTGATCCACAGTGTCAAATGCAGCGTACAGGTCTAGTAACACCAAAACCACAGAGCTTTTATTGCCCAGGGCTACAAGGATGTCATTATGGACCCTTAATAGTGCAGATTCTGTGCTATGTCTGGACCTGAAACCGGACTGGAATTTGTCAGCAATGGCGCGCAGATGGAGGTACGACTGAAGCTGGGAAAAAACAAGCTTCTCCAACAGCTTGGACAGAAAAGGTAGATGAGATATTGGACGGAAGTTGGACAAAAAGGAGGGATCGAGGTTAGAATTTTTGAGCAACGGTCTGACAATGGCGTGTTTGAGGGTAGTAGGAACAGTACCCAAACTAAGACAGCTGTTTGTAAAGAAGGCAAGGCAGGGGCCTATGGTGTCAATGGTCTCCTTTATAATCCTAGCAGGGACAGCATCAAGGCAGATGGTAGGGTTCAGCACTTGGAAAGCTTTTTTGAGGTCCGCAAGAGCAACTGGCTCAAAGTTCTCAAACACACATTGTACAGCTGGGGCAGATATAGTCAAGTCAAGTCAAGTTTATTTGTATAGCCCAATACCACAAATTATAAATTTGCACCATTGGGCTTTACAATCTGTACAGGATATGACACCCTCTGTCCTTTACAAATGACCCTCGCATCGACTAAGGAAAAACTCCCCAAAAAAAAACTTTTAACAGGGAAAAAGAAACGGAAGAAACCTCAGGAAGAGCAACAGAGGAGGGATCCCTCTTCCAGGATGGACAGACATGCAATAGATGCCATGTGTACAGAATAACAACAATGAAAACACATTAACACTACATACAAAATTGTATGGAAATGTCCAAGTCAATATAACAACAGCTAATATACAGTGTGTATATATAGAATTATATGAGAGTGTCCAAGGGGATGAAGAGCATCATCAAGCTATCAGCAAAGGATGAGAAGCATGTCGTCCTCTCCACCACGCCAACCAGAAGAAGCCTTGGCAGCACGTCTTCCTCTCCACCACGCCAACCAGAAGAAGCCTGGGCAGCACGTCTTCCTCTCCACCACACCAACCAGAAGAAGCCTGGGCAGCACGTCTTCCTCTCTTCTCCACGCCAACCAGAAGAAGCCTGAGCAGCACGTCTTCCTCTCCACCACACCAAACAGGAGAAACCTCCGCAGGATGACCTCGTCACACCACCATATAACAGTGGTAGTGACGTGTGATGGCTTGTCAGATAAAACTGTCCAAAAAATACTGTTTGAATGCATTACAGGTCAGGTGCATCAACCAAAACAGACACATGATTTACAACAGAGATAACAGTGCTGAACAAGATTCCAGGGCGGTGGCTGCTGCAGCTGATGAGAATGGAAAAGTACTGTCCTTTAGCGTCCTGCACTGCTCTCTCGACACTTTGCTGAAAGCTTGGCCAAGGTCGTGGTTACATGATGGAACAGTGGATAAATCAGCTGGGTTGTGTATGGCTGCGGTGACAGGTTGAGCAGCCCCTGAGCCGTGCTCTGCCTCTAGCCCTCCCATTGTTACCTGCATATCCTCTTCAATACACCTTCCCGAGCAATCGTTACCCCATCCCACGACTCTCCCCGCTCCCCAGTCTATAGCTGGATTGTGTTTACTTAACCAGAGGAACCCCAACACAACAGCAGCTGCTGGCTGCACGTGGGAATAGATAAAGTAGGAGCTCCTGCATTTTCTGTGCTAGTGTGTTTACTTGTACTGACATTGACTGCTGAAATTCCTCCTGTCAGGTTGACAAGGTAGCTATTTCGTGCCCTATCGCTGCCACCTGCTCCTCCTGCTTCCTGATCCTGTCACTGTGCGAGCTTACTAACTCCTTAATCTGACTAGAGTCGACTGGGTTCATTTTAATGGAAAGTACATTCTGTTAGAACGTGGCAAATGTGAACCCAAAAGCATGACTCAAAAAGATAAAGTATCAACAAAAAAAATAAAGGAACTTATTTACAAACTAGAAAAGCATTCAGAGAGCGCAGACCTCCACCAAGGTGGCAGTGACTATTTTTTTTTAATTTAATTTTTTTTTTTTAATTATTGAAAGTTACCCCCACCGCCAAGGTTATGTTTTCACAGGGGCTGGCTTGTTCGTTTGTTTGTCAGTTTGCAAAGTAACTTAAAAAGTTATGGACGGTTTTTGACAAAATTGTCAGGATTAGCCAGAAGTGGCCTAACTTAAAATGGATTCGTTTTTGGTGGTGCCATTGAATCGGATCCGATCAACACAAAAAATGAATCAGTTTTAAGTTAGGCCACTTCTGACCAACCCTGAAAATTTCATCAAAAACCATCTGCAAGTTTTTGAGTTATTTTGCAAACCAACAAAACCAACATATGGACAAACAAACCCTGGTGAAAACATAACCTCCTTGGCAGAGGTAATAAAAAATGATCACAATACAGGGAGGAATAGCACTCAAACCTGTCTAAACTATGAAACTGAGAATACTATCAAAATGAAAACACTAACTAAACTAACAAAGTGACAACACAACCAAAAATGCTCAACACAGTGACAGACAAGGACCTGAAAAGCCTGACTTGGCTCAGTGTGACACGTAGATCAGACGGGACACAAGACGAACTGGAACAGAACTAGGGGAGAGGACATAAATACACTGGTTAATGGGAAACAGCTGGGAACAATCAAGGGCAAGGCAGACAATCAGCAGACAGGAGACAGGAGGGCAGGATGTTGGAAAGATGAAAGGAGAGGAAGACAATTTCAAAATGAAACAGAAAGGGACTGGACAAAATGACAACACTAAAATAAATGTTTTTTTAATGCTGTATTTTTAATCATGTAAAGCACATATGATTTGGGATATACAAATAAAATTGACTTGACTTGACTAAACAGCCATTGGCATGCAACTGTGACTTTTGGTGACTGTAGCACTGCCACAGATTTCTACATTGCAAAGTGGGGGTCTGCAGTGTTAGGCAGAGACCTGTTCGCTGCACTACAAATGCAACTGATCAATGGCCAGGTTGCAGCACGCTCAGCTGTCCCATTTAAAGCCACAGTACAGAATGTTGATGCAGATGAGAACACACTGGGGTGCGCCAAAGGCTTTACACATCAGGTGAAAGTGCGCCCTGACGTCCAACCAGTTCGACAGAAAATGCGCAGGTTGCCTTTTGCTATCAGGGATGCAGTGTCGGCAGAGTTGAAAAAGCTGCTGCAACAGGACGTCATAGAACCAGTGGAGTCTTCAGAGTGGATTTCACCCATCGTGGTCACTACAAAGAAAGGTGGGAAGGACCTGAGACTCTGTGCAGACTTGCGAGAGGTCAACAAGGCTGTGGTAGTAGATGGCTTTCCACTGCCACACATGGAGAAAATGTTTACAGAGCTCAGGGGTGCAACAACGTTCTCTACATTGGACTTACAGAGTGCTTACCACCAACTGCCTCTCCATGAAGACAGCCGTCACCTTACAACATTCATCACGCATGACGGGCTGTTCCAGTACAAAAGGGTGCCGTACGGACTGGCATCCGCGCCCAGCTGCTTCCAGCGGATGATGTCAATGATCCTGAAAGACATGAAAGGAGTCCAATGCTATCTGGATGATGTGATCGTGGCAGGCTCGACACCAGAGCAACATGACAAAACCCTGACTGCTGTACTTCAACCCATTGACAAGGCGGGCCTGAAACTCAACCTGTCGAAGTGCAACATCAGGCAGAAAGAATTGTGCTCCCTGGGACACACAGTCTCAGAAAAAGGCATTCAGCCTGATGCCACACACGTGACCGCCGTCGTCCAAGCACCTGCATCTACAGACATAACCACACTCCGCTCATTCCTAGGGCTCACATCCTGGTACAAGTTCATACCAGGGTACGCTGCTGTCGTTGAGCCACTGTGAGCACTTCTCCGTGGTGCAGTCATTCACATGGACACCCGAGGCACAGAGCAGTTTCGAAACTGTGAAGGAGCTGAGAGTCAACAGTCCTGCACTCGCACTGTTCAATCCTGAGCTTTCCACAGTTGTCACTACCGATGCCTCTGACTACGGTCTGGGTGCAGTGCTCGCTCAGATGCATCCAGATGGCTCAGAGAAAACTGTGGCGTTTGCTTCATGCACACTCACACGAGCACAAAGGAAATACTCCACAATCGAGAAAGAGGCCTTGGGGTGTGTGTGGGCCACAGAAAAATGGAGAACTTACTTATGGGGGAGACATTTCACACTGCGCACAGATCACAACCCCTTGACCACACTGCTGACTTCAAAGGGTCAAGACAGAGCAGGCATGCGGATTGCTCGGTGGCCATCCAGACTGCTGGCATTCTCTTACAACATCCAGTACAAGCCAGGACGGGACAACGTTACAGCAGACTGCTTGTCCAGACTCCCCATGCCGAACTCTGAGCACAGCTTGGAGGATGATGTGGAAGTTGCCCTTACCTCTACACTGCCTGCTGTTACAGTGTCCGAGTTCAAGGCTGCATGTGTTTCTTGTCCTCTACAAACTCAGCTGTGAGAAATACTTACCTCCAGATGGCCTGCGACCGCCAAACAGCTCAGTCCAGACCTGCGACCCTTCTTCAAACTTCGACATGAACTTTCTCTACAAGGTGACTGTGTCGTACGTGGTCCTCACCGACTGCTGGTGCCAGGTAGTCTACAGTCAAAGTTCATCGCACTGGCCCATGACACACACCAAGGCATCATGAGAACAAAACAGAGACTGGTGGCCTGGCATGGATGCCCAGGTTGAAAGTGCAATCAAATTCTGCACCACATGTCAAGCACATGACAAATCAGCTGTCACACACACTCCACCACTACAGCCCGTGCCTTATCCAAAAGAGGCCTGGGACAAGGTTGCAATAGACCTGGTGGGGCCTTTTGAAAGAGCGCCTATGGACTGTCGCTTCGCTGTTACACTGGTTGACTACCACAGCAACGGTCCTCAACTGGTGTCACGCGAGTTCGAGGCTTTCCTTCAGGACAGAGGGATAGTGCACACAAAGTCATCAGTCTACTATCCACGGGCAAATGGTGAGGTCGAGCGTTTCAACTGCAGCTTGAAAGACAGCCTGCAGACTGCACTGCTCGAAGGACTGCCTTGGAAGGAATTTACATGTGAGTTCCTGCATGTCTATCATGCTACACCACACTCCATAACACAGTGCTCACCTGCAGAACTGTTGCATGGCCGACCTATACGCACCTTCATGTGACTGGATGTCTATTTAAGCAACAACAAGCACTGTCCAAACATGAGGTCATCTCCAGAGTGGGAGAGAAACAAACAGTTGCTCCAGTTTCCCCACAGGGGAAAGACCAGGAAGCTGATGGGGATGGGGAACCATTACCGGTGGACACTGAACCAGTGACACCACAACCTGATGGTGTGCCACCACCGGGCAGACCGATCAGGTGCCGCAGGGTTCCAGAATGGACTAAGGACTTTGTTGAACTATTGAGTCATGCAAGAAAAAAAGAAATAAATAAAAAGGAAAAATGTAAATATGTGTTTGATTATAGTCAAGGTTAAAGTGATCCTAGGTTACGATATACAGGTTCAAGCCATTCTTCTCTTTAACATACATTGTCTGATTTAGTTACAGGTTATACCAAACTGGAGTGTAAAATGTAATGAAATGTGATTCAGTTGTAAATGAATATTCAGTTGAAGGGAAAAATGAAATGTTCTGGTTAACAATTTTAAAATGACATTTTCTTATGAATGCTTTTACATTTAAATAGCTACTCCTTCAGTGTTAGTGTTTTCTTATTAAGGGGGATATGTGGTATATGCGATGTGTTATGTTCATCCCTTCCACTAGGTGGAGCCTGGTACTACTTCTATAACATGACTTGGGTAGAGGAGACAGAGGAAGACTGTATGCAATGGATACACACGTTCTGTGATGCTCTCGGGGATTTGTTTATTTTGTTTAATAAAAGTACGGTTGTTAAACCACATGTGTTCATTTACGACACAACAGTAACCAAAGTTGACAACCCTGACATAACACATGACAAACTGTTGTGGTTGAAGTTCATTGTGGGTATTTTAGGAGCTAGGTTTAGAAAACGAAAGTGGATGCATGGACCAAAAGAGTTCAACAACGTCATAGAACATAGAACCGCTGAGGAAACGGTAGGAAAAATTATTTCTGAAGAATCTTGATTTACTTGGTTGCAGTTTTACAGGTAACATACCACAGATTTCCATCCAAACTGATGTCACATAAAATTGAATCAGGCTATATGACATGAATCAGTTTTAAGGAATGAATCAGACAAAGACAGTGACATATTTATATATACAGCATTTTGGCTTGTGATTCATGTTTAAAAGAGCATATTGAGTGATGAAATACAACCAAAGATGAAAGCATTGTGCTGGAATGGATGACTTGGACTCAGTCAGTAGCGTGCAGCAGACTGGCGCAGGCAGCCAAGGTGTTACCAGGAGATCCAGCATCATTGTATATGGTAAGAGCGAGGCTGTAGACACCAGAGCGAGGAACAGTGAAGGTGCCTGTTTCCACACTGTAACCATTACCCAGGTTGATGAAGACATGTTTGTAGATGATGAGTTTGTCATCCCTGAATGGGCCATAGCAGTCCATTTTTTTGCTGTTGGTTAGAGCGACTGAGAAGGCACTACGACTGGCTGGAGATACAGAAGAGGAGGAGAAAAATAACATGAAGTGACATCAGGAAAAGCAAAGACAGAGCGTGTGCAGAGCTGTTTATTTTTTAAGACTTTCAGATGAGCTTCACTCTCCTCTGGTTGGTTTGTGAAACCTGTGCGCTTGTCTCACCTCTGACATTATTGAGGACAGCATTTGTTTTTGCCAGCTCCTTCTCCATCTCATTGATGCTCATGTTGAAGAACTCCTTCATCCTGTGAATCTGCTGCTGCATCAGACAGCAGCCACATGACGCCTGGTCGGTGAGACTCACTGAACACAGGAGCACAGTACAGGTTTGATGTTAAGAGTGCAAACACCACAGTGTCATATAAAGACATTTATTTTCTGCCAAAAAAACTCACCACTTTCTACCTTGGGATTGAGTCCTTCATCTTTTGCGTCATTTTTAAACCAGGAATATTCACCAGCCTGGACGAAGGCTGCCTCCAACAGACACAGCAATAAAACAGCTGGGAAATGAAGAGCAAAAGGCATGTGTTACACTTTGACTTTATGTGTAAAACGAATTAAATCTCACACACACTCAGAGTAAGTTTTGTCTTACTTTACTCCATCTTGTCCTGTGTCTAAGTGAACGTTACAACCAGGGGCTGGGGGTTAACGTATAAACGTGCTGACGTCATTATCAGTACATGACAGCATGCACCATGAAAGCCAGAGAGAATCACAATATATTTATTATAAACATTTTACAAAATTCACTCATCATATAGTTTCACCTTGCATGGTGACGCTGGCAGCTGATGATGGCTTCAGGAAGGCAGAAGGTGTGATAGACTGATAGACTGATGCTGGGGTCATACTTATATATATTCCCTATACATTCTATCATAAAGCTCCTCCTTTTGTCCCCAGTTTCCTCCACCCTTCTTATATGTACACCATAGCTGTATACCTTACACACACACACACACACACACACACACACACACACACACACACACATTCTGCAGGGCTTCCTGTTGTACCTGAAGGTCTACAGGAATGTTGTCCACTCAGTTCAGAGTTTCCATCAACACACAACGACTGTGCATTTCCTGTTTGTCTGACATATGGTGTCTGACATATCAAAGAAGATCATGAAGATCACTATCAGACGGTGAAATCTGTTATCATACACACAGGAGACTTAGATGTTTTGAAGCAACAATCAGAGGTCCTGAAACAGGATTTCACTGATCTCCTGAGCAAAGTGTGATGTCTGAATGCTGAGTTGTATTTGAGTGGACCTCAGTATCATGTGGAGGTGAGTTTTTCAGCAGATTGCTGATGTTAAACAGATGCTAAAAATGTGTGTGCTGCCCAATCAATGAACTTCACTGACAATTTCTGTATTTTTTGGGAATGAAGGCTCTTTTTCATGCAGACGGTTTTGGCCTCAATAAAAGAGGAGTGCAATTGTTGAGTTACAACATTTTTTTACTGTGTGCATCACCCAGCGTCACTGGCAGGTTCACCCAAGGACAGGAGAAATAGTGCAGAGCAACAGATAAGACAGCACTCTGAAGGACAGCAGATGCAGAGGGAGGCTTCAACTTCAGCATCATCATACTCACCTCAACAAATGGAGTCTACCCCACCCCCAGAGGACCAACAAGATTACCCCACCTCTAACCCCAACACAAGACTCCCAATCTTCCCGACTTTTACTCTCCCAGCCCCTTTCTAGCTCCTCATTTCTTTCACCAACTAATCTATGCTCTGGACTTTTGACTCCTCAATGAAACATGGATGCCTGAATGTAGCTGTAGCACTAATCTTAACGAGGCAGCACCAACGGATTTTAGTTTCATCAACAAGTGTCGAAGAAAGGCAGGGGAGTTGCTGCCATTTTTAAATCTTTATTTCAGTGTAAAGAAATGATATTTGGAGATTTTAGCTCTTTTGAATATCTCTCTTTTTTAGTAAAAGGTGATCCAAAGGTTATTATTTTCATACTTTATAGACCTCCAAGACAACTCAGCAACTTTGTGAACATAAATGGACTTCACACTGACACTGGAAAGGTGTCAGTTCTGGTCCTATTGGATATCAGTGTGGCATTTGATACTGTAGATCATAATATACTGTTGAACAGGTTGGAAACTGTATACTCAATGGAACTGTTCTAGAATGGTTCAGGTCCCACTTCGAGGAAAGGAGTTATTTTATGACTATTGGAAGTTTTGAATCTAATCAAAGGGCCATGACATATAGGGTCCCTCACGGGTCAGTTGTTGGACCCCTTTTGTTCAGCCTATATATCCTACCTTTGGGTCAAATTCTGCAGAACTTGTTGACTACAATGTTGACTATCATAGTTATGCAGATGACGCACAGTTATATCTCGCAGTGTCCCCAGATGACTACAGTTCAAGAGGGGTTTTGTGTCACTGTCGAGGACATACAGTATAAATAACTGGATGAACCAAATTTCCTTCAATTAAACCACAACAAAACTGTGGTAATTGTTTTTGGCAGTAAAGAAAAGAACTGGACTCACTATCTTTAAAAACCAAAGACCAAGTCTTGAAGCCTTGTTGTGCTGATAGATCTGACTCTCAGCAGTCAGATCAAATCAATCACTAAAACAGCCTTGTACCAGCTGAAGAACATTTCCAGAGTGAAGGGTTTCATGTCCCAAACAGACCAGGAGAAGCTCATCCATGCTTTTATCTCTAGTAGACTTGACTATTGAAATGGTCCTCTAACTGGACTCCCCCAAAAGTGCTTTAAACAGCTACAGCTCATTCAAAATGCAGCGGCTTGGGTTCTGACTAGAACGAAAAGATCAGAGCACATTACTCCAGTCCTAAAGCCTTTACACTGGCTCACAGTAAGCTATAGAATAAACTTAAAAGTTCTGCTACTGGTCTATAAATCACAAAATGGTTTAGGACCAGAATACATGAAAGGCATGCTAATGGAATATAAATCCAGTAGGGCTCTGAGATCTGTAGACTCAGGTCAGATAGTGGAGCCCAGAGTTCATACCAAACACGGTGAAGCAGCATTTAGCTGTTATGCTACACACAAATGGAATAAGCTGCCAATAGAAGATAAGTCAGCCCCAAGTTTGAATGTTTTTAAATCCAGGTTGAAAGTTCTTCCATTTACTCATGCTTATGATTGGCCAGGTTCACTACTTTTGAGATGGGGTACAGTCCGATGAACCAGGAGGTGAGCTTCTTGGAGGTGGCCCACAGAGGCAGATCCCGGGTGGACAACCATACCCTTTGACCCTCTTGATATGACGGTGCCGGACGGTGATCACAGTCTGCTGCTTTCTTCATGCGCGCTGCACTCTGCTGAAGGACACGGCAGGTGGCCTCCCACAACCGGTCGACTCTACGGACCAGGGCGTGAGCCGATGGGACTGAGAACTCCTTTTCCATGTCTGGGAAAGCTGGGGGCTGATAGCCATACATACAGATAAAGGAGGCGAGCCCGGTGGCCACTGAAGGAAGGGAGTTGTAGGCATACTCCACTCAAGGAAGTAGCTTACTCCAGGAAGATGGATTCTGTGTAATGAGGCAGCACAGGCAGGTCCCCAAGACTTGGTTAAGCGGCTCTGTTTGACCATTGGACTGGGGGTGGTATCCAGATGACAGGCTGATGGTAGCACCAATCAGATCACACAGCTTCCTTCAAAATCTGGACACAAACGATCCCATACAATGTCCTTGGGAAATCCATGAAGGCTAAAAACATGACTTCTGCTGTCTCCTTAGTGGACAGCCGCTTAGGTAATGCAATAAAATGTGTCATTTTAGAAAATCAGTCTACTACTGTGAGGACGGTGGTATTACCACAATACATGGGGAGTCCAGTGACCAAGTCCAGTGCAATCCCCACCTATGGCCGGCTGGTTATGGGAAGTGGTTGTAGGAGACCTGCCTACACTTGCGCTGACGTCTTGCTGCGAACACAAACCGAACACACCTCCACATACTCTCTGCCAGTCGAATCCATGGCTGGCCACCAAAACTGCTGACAAATAAAAAACAATCAATCAATTTTTTTTTGAAAAGCACCTTACAACAGCCAAAAGATGTACAAGTTGCTTTCCAGAATAAGATAAAAAACTGAAGTCAGCAACTATAAAAACACAACATGCACATAAAAACAACAACATAAAAGAGGAGTCAACAACCATAAAAACAACATTGATAAAAAAAAACACATATGCACATAAAACAGCAACACAGTCAAAGACAGTTGGCTATATGCCAAATGGTAGCTAACTCAGATTTAAAATTAGCTAGCTCAGTGATGGACTGTAGTTGTGCTGGAAGCAAGTTCCATAGCTCTGGGCCGAAAACTGCAAATGAACGGTCACCATACTTTTTATATCTAGATTTGGGAACAACCAAAAGGTGTGCTCAGAAGAGCACAGAGTCCTGACTGGTTGGTAAACTGTTACCAGATCAGTGAGTTAGGATGGGGCTAGACCATTGATGGACTTGAATATATATAACAGGACCTTAAACTCTACCCTGAACCGCACCGGGAGCCAGTGGAGAGAGCGGAGAATTGGGATGATGTGGGAGTGTCTGGAGGTGTTAGAAAGGAAGTGTGCTGCTGCATTTAGTAACAGTTGAAGTTTATGGAGGAGAGAGTGGTTTAGTCCAACATAAAGGGCATTACAATAATCTAACCTTGAGCTGATGAAGGCATGAATAGCCTTCTCCAGGTCAGCGCAGGACAAGAAAGGCTTGACTTTTGCAAGCAGCCTTTGCTGGAAAAAGCTCACCTTCACAACTGAACTGACTTGTTTATCATGACTGTTGTCAAAAATAACACCCAGGTTTCTCACAGCAGGAGCAAACTGAAGTGTTAGAGGGCCAAAACTGGGTGTACTGTGGGTTGTCGGCATATTAGACCATAAAGATGTACTTTTCAATACATCACTACCCCGTCCAACCCTCAATCCTTCTGTTCCTATAAGATCTCATGTTTTTAACTCAGAGTCTGCCGCTGCCTTTTGTAATGCCTTTTTAACCACTCAGCTGAGTTCTGCTTCTTCTGGCCACCACCGCAGCACTGATAATCAGATCAGTATTTTTAACAATAACTGTCTCTCTATTCTGGACTCCATTGCTCCTGTCAAATCCAGAAATCCAAAAAGGTATTGCCCAGCTATGGATCAATGAACATATCAGATCTATGAAGTGAGAGTGCAGAAGCGCTGAATGCAGGTGGAAAAGAAATAAATCACATAATTCCCTCACCCATCTCAAGCAACTGATGGCAAATTACCAGCAGGCCGTGAAAAGGCTAAAGTAACCTATTACTCCCCCCTCTTGGGTCTGGCCTTGACGTGGCGAGGGGTCTTGTGTGTTCCAGTGACCCTGGAGAGTGATACCGTTGGGAGCTTGCTCCTGGTAGGGTCACCGTTGGCGGGTCGGTCTTCAGGAAAGGCTCCAGACAAACAAAGACCCCAGCATGTCGTCATGCAGTGAGGTGGCAGCCCCATTAAACAACTATCCTGTGGAGAACTAACAACCCACCCAGGAGAAACCCCTTTTGTTACGAAACTGATCAGAAAAAGAAGCCAGACTGCCCAAAACAGTAACGGACCCCAGCCTGTCCCCGACCACTGAGTACCGATCAATCTTTGTCATAGGACCCAAATTGCCACATGGAATGTCCAGACACTCCTTCGCCCACTCAGCTGCCACCCTGCTGTCCCGAGAGCTCTGCCGCTATAACGTCACCCTGGCAGAGCTCTGCGAAGCTCGATGGCAAGGCAATAGTGAAACAACAGCAGACAACCATTGCTACATCTGGAGTTGCCCCGAAAGACGGACAGGCCTTTATGGCGTTGCACTTGCCATCCATAAGTCCCTCATCAGCTGGACACCCAAGTGACAGACTGCCCGCTTTCTTCATCAACACGGCAAGCTAACAGTAATTGTTGCCTATGCCCCCACTGATGTCGCTGATGAGGATGTGAAGGAGGAGGAAAAGTTATTGAGCATTACTGAGAAGGTCCTGTTTGTTAAATATGATGAGAACCATTTGAGGACCGTGCCCTGAAGGCCGACAGTGTGTTGAAGGTGGGAGATGAGGATGGCGTGATCAACAGTGTCAAATGCAGCGTACAGGTCTAGTAACAGTAGGAACAGTACCCAAACTAAGACAGCTGTTTGTAAAGAAGGCAAGGCAGGGGCCTATGGTGTTAATGGTCTCCTTTATAATCCTAATAGGGACAGCATCAAGACAGATGGTAGGGTTCAGCACTTGGAAAGCTTTTTTGAGGTCCGCAAGAGCAACTGGCTCAAAGTTCTCACACACACATTGTACAGCTGGGGCAGATAACAGTGGTAGTGACGTGTGATGGCTTGTCAGATAAAACTGTTCAAAAAAATACTGTTTGAATGCATTACAGGTCAGGTGCATCAACCAAAACAACAGACACATGATTTACAGAGATAACAGTGCTGAACAAGATTCCAGGGCGGTGGCTGCTGCAGCTGATGAGACTGGAAAAGTACTGTCCTTTAGCATCCTTCTCTGCTCTCTCGACACTTTGCCGAAAGCTTGGCCAAGGTCGTGGTTACATGATGGAACAGTGGATAAATCAGCTGGGTTGTGTATGGCTGCGGTGACAGGTTGAGGAGGCCCTGAGCCAGGCTCTGCCTGTAGCCCTCCCATTGTTACCTGCATATCCTCTTCAATACACCTTCCCGAGCAATTGTTACCCCATCCCACGACTCTCTCGCTCCCCAGTCTATAGCTGGATTGTGTTTACTTAACCAGAGGAACCCCAACACAACAGCAGCTGCTCGTGGGAACAGATAAAGTAGGAGCTCCTGCATTTTCTGTGCTAGTGTGTTTACTTGTACTGACATTGACTGCTGAAATTGCTCCTGTCAGGGTGACAAGGTAGCCATTTTGTGCCCTATCGCTGCCGCCTGCTTCCTGATCCTGTCACTGTGCGAGCTTACGAACTCCTTAATCTGACTAGAGTCGACTGGGTTTATTTTAATGGAAAGTACATTCTGTTAGCACGTGGCAAATGTGAATCCAAAAGCATGACTCAAAAAGACAAAGTGTCAACAGAAAATAAAGGAACTTATTTACAAACTAGAAAAGCATTCAGAGAGCACAGACCTTAACCAAGGTGGCAGTAACTATTTTTTTAAAATTTTATTTATTGTTTTAATTATTGAAAGTTACCCCCACCACCAAGGTTATGTTTTCACAGGGGCTTGCATATTTATAGTAACTTAAAGTTGTGGACGGTTTTTGACAAAACCGTCAGGATTACCCAGAAGTGGCCTAACTTAAAACTGATTCAATTTTGATGGTGTCATTGAATCGGATCAACACAAAAAAAAAGGAATCAGTTTTAAGTTAGGTCACTTCTCACCAATCCTGAAAATTTCATCAAAAACCATCCACAACTTTTTGAGTTATTTTGCAAACCAACAAAACAAACATATGAACAAACAAACCCTGGTGAAAACAAACTCCTTGGCAGAGGTAATAAAAAAAAAATGATCACAATACAGGGAGGAATAGCACTCAAACCTGTCTAAACTATAAAACTGAGAATGTGGGCATAACTAGGAAAACAAACTCTAAGGCACTGCTGCAATAATATCATAAACGTAAAATCCCAGGCACCACGGCAATAATAGTAATCAAAAGGAAAACAATACAAGAAAAGCAAAGGGAAAGTCTTGTACTGACTAACTAGGAGAGAGCGCTCTCTTGAGGTTTTGACATGAAATAGCCAAACAAAAGGAAAACAGAAGCTGCTCATAACCTGTGAAGAATATTGGACACTGATCAAAAGAAATCACTCACCAACAGTGAGGGGGAAAAAAAAAAAAAAAAAAAAAATAACACTACTATCAAAATGAAAACATTAACTAAACTAAGAAAGTGACAACACAACCAAAAACACTGAACAGTGACAGACAAGGACCTGAAAAGCCTGACTTGGCTCAGTGTGACACGTCGATCAAACGGAACACAAGACAAACTGGAACAGAACTAGGGGAGAGGACATACAGCTGGGAACAATCAAGGGCAAGGCAGACAATCAGCAGACAGGAGGGAAGGACGTTGGAAAGCTGAAAGCAGAGGAAGACAGTTAATTTCAAAATGAAACAGAAAGTGACTGGAGAAAATAACACTAAAATAAATGTTTTTTTAAATGCTGTATTTTTAATCATGTGAAGCACGTTGAGTTACCTTGTGTAAGAAATGCGGTATATAAATAAAGGTGACAAGGGTCCATGTCAGGGAACCCAGATGCACGACTCATAGACAGAAATACAGTTCTCACAAAAGTCTTTCTTGACGAATAGGTAAAGCAGCAAGGCATGGTGTTCCAGCAGGGAGGTGGAGGACAGCCACACGCCTCCTGACAGGCGGAGGCTCGCACCGGGGATTCCCTACTCTTGCTACTCTCAACTATAAACAGGGGAGAACCAAAAAACACTTTCAAACTGAAAGGGAAAACCATTTTTCAGTACCTTGAACAAAAGAGGGGAATCTCTCTGTCAGAGGCTATGAAAGTTACAGTTACCAAATCGGTGGGAAAAAAAGGAGGGAACTAACCAAGCGAACTAGGACGAGTGAAATTAACCATGGGAGCTAAGGTAAGGGAATCTAAGAGAAAACAGGAGAACACCTACAACTCTCACTGGAAGAAGAGAATTACAAAAACTAAGGAAGGGACTCTAAGGAACAGAAAACTACAAGGATCTACTCCGGAGAGGATTCGTCTTGTAAGCTAAGGGGAAAGCATGGTATAACCAAAAACAGACCAGGGAAACTAAACAGACTAGGATTTACTCCAGAGAGGATTCATCTAATAATAAACAAAAAGCAGAGGCTATCAAAATTACAACAAAAATTACCATAAGAGGTCATAGGAGGCTGGAAACTGGAGAAGGCAGAACTCAGGAGCAACGGACACAGGGAACATAACGACCACACAACGAGACAGGGGAAGACAAGACTATTTATACACAAGGTAATGGGGAACAGGTGGAGACAATCAGGGCAGGGTCGGACAATCACCAGACGCAGGAAACGAGAGGAAGGGGAAGTGTGAAGCTGAAACGAGAGGGAAGACACAGTTACTTCAAAATAAAACAGGAAATGACAATACAACATGTAGGCACAAGACAAAAAATAGATAACTTAACCAAAACAGACGGACAGATCATGACAAAAGGTGCCTTGCCTTGCCTTAAAAGGAAACCAGTTCAAAGTTTTACAGGCATCGAGGAGAGCCTTTATGTTCTAAAAGAAAATAATCTGGGAGTGTGTAGTTAAAGAGAAGTCTGTGTGTGTTTTTTTGCTGTTACTCCGTACAAATGACGTCCTGAGGTTTCTACCATTTCTTTCTTTTTTTTTTTTTTTTAGTTTTTCCTCAGCTGATGTCAGGGTCATTTGTAAAGGACATGTATAAGTAGATTGTAAAGCACCCTAAGGCTAACTTATGATTTGGGATACACAAATAAAATTGACTTGACTTGACTAACCAGCCATTGTGTAGCCCACCCCTCAATCGGTCAGTCAGAAGGTGGTTTGATTCCCACCTCCTATAGTCCAAGTGCTGTTGTGTCCTTAGAACATACACAGTTCAATGCTTTGCCATGAACCTCCCGTTATGTATACAGGACAGATACGGATACAGAAGTCACTGATTTTTTGTGATGGGTTATGCTGTGCAATTCAGCCATGTCATCAAAATGTCAGTCAGGTAACCAAAGTTGACAACCCTGACATAACACATGACAAACTGTTATGGTTGAAGTTCATTGTGGGTATTTTAGGAGCTAGGTTTGGAAAAGGAAAGTGGATGCATGGAGCAAAAGAGTTCAATAACGTCATAGAACATAGAACCGGGAGGAGATTATAACAAAATAGGAAACATGATTTCTGAAGAATCTTGATTTATTTGGTTGCAGTTTTACAGGTAACATACCACAGATTTCACATAAAATTGAATCAGACTATATGACATGAATCAGTTTTAAGGAATGAATCAGACAAAGACAGTGACATATTTACATATACAGCATTTTGGCTTGTGATTCACATTTGAAAAGGCTTCAAAATGTTGTTAAAAGAGCATATTGAGTGATGAAATACAACCAAAGTTGAAAGCATTGTGCTGGAATGGATGACTTGGACTCAGTCAGTAGCGTACAGCAGGAAACCAGTGAAAGTGTTGTAGTGGCTGCCGTCGTCGCAGAGGAAGCATCCGATGGGCAGGTTGACAGCCACCTGGTCCCCAGCGTTCAGGTGAAGAGCCACAACTATCGTAGCACTGTCCTCTTGGTCTTGCATGTTTTTCTCTCTTGGTCCAGCCACCACCTTCCTGTTCACCAGCAGACTGGCGCAGGCAGCCAAGGTGTTACCAGGAGATCCAGCATCACTGTATACGGTAAGAGCGAGGCTGTAGACACCAGAGCGAGGAACAGTGAAGGTGCCTGTTTCCACACTGTAACCATTACCCAGGTTGATGAAGACATGTTTGTAGATGATGAGTTTGTCATCCCTGAATGGGCCATAGCAGTCCATTTTTTTGCTGTTGGTTAGAGCGACTGAGAAGGCACTACGACTGGCTGGAGATACAGAAGAGGAGGAGAAAAATAACATGAAGTGACATCAGGAAAAGCAAAGACAGAGCGTGTGCAGAGCTGTTTATTTTTTAAGACTTTCAGATGAGCTTCACTCTCCTCTGGTTGGTTTGTGACACCTGTGCGCTTGTCTCACCTCTGACATTATTGAGGACAGCATTTGTTTTTGCCAGCTCCTTCTCCAGCTCATTGATGCTCATGTTGAAGAACTTCTTCATCCTGTGAATCTGCTGCTGCATCAGACAGCAGCCACATGACGCCTGGTCAGTGAGACACGCTGAACACAGGAGCACAGTACAGGTTTGATGTTAAGAGTGCAAACATCACAGTGTCATATAAAGACATTTATTCTCGGACCAAAAAAAAAAAACTCACCACTTTCTGCGTTGGGATTGAGTCCTTCATCTGTTGCGTCGTTTCCAGGTCCAAACCAGGAATATTCACCAGCCTGGACGAAGGCTGCCTCCAACAGACACAGCAATAAAACAGCTGGGAGATGAAGAGCAAAAGGCATGCACCATGAAAGCCAGAGAGAATCACAATATATTTATTATAAACATTTTACAAAATTCACTCATCATATAGTCTCACCTTGCATGGTGACGCTGGCAGCTGATGATGGCTTCAGGAAGGCAGAAGGTGTGATAGACTGATAGACTGATGCTGGGGTCATACTTATATATGTTCCCTATACATTCTATTATAAAGCTCCTCCTTTTGTCCCCCGTTTCCTCCACCCTTCTTATATGTATACCATAGCTGTATACCTTAACTCATTTTTGTTCAGACACACAAACACACACACACACACACACACTCTGCAGGGCTTTGTGTTGTAGATGTAGGTCAGATATCATCTGTGATCTGAGGAAAGTTGTCCACTCAGTTCAGGGCTTCCATCAGCACACAAAGACTGTGCATTTCCTGTTAGTCTGATGCTATGCTGTGCATCAAAGATGCACAGCTGAAAATATACGAGGAGTTTTGTTTTAAAGAGGCATAATGGGAGAGCTATCGTTGATGTAAACTTGGGCTGATATTTGTGTTGAACGCTGACATTGCATTTTTCTTTTCTGAAACCTGCAGATTATTTAATCTCTCATTCAAGATAGATATGTTGCACCCAGAATCCATCAGTGTTTATTAGATGTTTATTTGTCCCAGGTTTTTTAATCAGGGCACGACTCAACAAACTGTTGTCACCACATGTAAAATGAGAGTTTCATTGTCCCTTCATGAATAGTGTTGAATTACTTGGATTTACCAGCACAAAGCAAAAATATGCCTCTGAGTGTTTGGATCAAACGAGAGTAGACACAAATATGAGTTCTGCTGGAGAGCAATGACTGACGAGGGTGTTTTTTTGATTTAATTATGACTCCAAGTTGCATGTTAATGAATATTAATCTTAACGTTGTTGAGGGAAAGGCATCGGCTGTCAAAAGACTAATAAAGGAAATATTTTCAAATACTACAATACTAAAGATGCTACAGGTTATTTAAAAATGGAAGCAGAGCTGAAAAGCATCCAGGTCTCCAAAGTGTGGAGATGAAAAGTAAATTCAGCAGGTTAACACTTTCATCACATGTAAAGCGCAGAAGGAATCTGTATTATTCATATATAAGAATCCCAAAAAGGTGTGTTTTCTGCTCCTTTATTCACTGACAACATATTAAGAAAATATACATCGCACTAATAAATGCTGGTGCAAACAGAATAACATTTTGCTGCTTCTCCAGAAGGATCTCTAGAGCACATTTACTTCCTTAAGTAAACTTAAATTGTCACTTTTTCAAAAACAACAATCATTCATATACAACTCAGTCCAACTGACAAATAGTCACTGTGGCCCCTACTCCTGCCCAGAACCTGAACCCTGGGTGCAGTGGTCCGCTGAACTCGCTCTGGTGCTGGTGGATAAGATGAGCCTGGTTTTGGGTGATGCGGTAAAAGGCCAGGATCCCTGCATGCTGGTCCAGATAGACGCCAATCCGTCGTGCCTTCGGCGAGCCCAGTGGTTTGTCCTGGCCATTGTGCCAAAAGGAGAAGCCAGCCCCGGACCAGTACAGGCTCCATGACAGGGCGTTGTGGCCCAAACGGCTGCTGTCGACAGAACCTTTACGATCCATCTCTTTGTAGGCTACGCCGATGGTGATCTGCACAGGACAGAAAAAAATGTAATGCTTAACAAGTAGCAGGTAGTGTTTTTGTGTGTAAGCGTGCTAACACAGCTAAACACTGACTGAGGGAAAGTAGTATATTTTTGTTAGTTGAATATGGATATTATAGGTAGACAATAAAAGGTATAGGCAAAGAAATTTAAGAATTGGAGAAATCAGATTTTGAAAAGTTAAAGGATGTCCATACTTGTCACAAGAGAGTGACACGAACAGTTACGACCTGATTTAGTACAGATAAATTTACATTAAAATTTCAACAATGATCTCTGATTATACACCAATCAGGTTCAACTTTATGACCACCTCTCAAAACAGCCCTGACCTCTGACTCCTGAAGGTGTGCTGTCGTATCAGAACCAGCATTCACTTCTTCGGCTCACTTAGTTAACTTATTTAGAGCTCCAGTCGCTCGTCTGTTGGATTCAACCACCCAGGCCTTCACTCCCTCACTGAGCCTTGGTCGCTAATGACGCTTGAACCACATCATCATCGAGGACAAAA
This sequence comes from Synanceia verrucosa, assembly GCA_029721515.1. Taxonomy (NCBI): domain Eukaryota; kingdom Metazoa; phylum Chordata; class Actinopteri; order Perciformes; family Synanceiidae; genus Synanceia; species Synanceia verrucosa. Next base: position 26,053,355 of record CM056559.1, read on the forward strand.
TGTTGAACCTAGGTGCCATGATGAAGAGATCAGTGCTGTCAGTGTTATTCACTTCACCTGTCAGTGGTCATAAAGTTATGCCTGTTTGGTGTATTTTGGATGAAGCATATCTGAAAGCATCCATGTCTAAAGATCCACCTTCTTGCCAGTCCACTCCACCTCCCAGTAGTAAGGGCTCCCTGCTAGGGCCTCTCTGCAGAGAACCTGTCTCCAGTAGTCGAAGCGCTCAGGGTGGTCTGGTAGGTTCAGGTTCTCAGCACGCATCGTGGCCTTATGACCTCCATCTGACAGCTGCACATGGCGATACACTGTGTTGGTGTCCATAGTGGGTTCGAAGCGAACTGAAGGGAGAGGATGCATTTAATAAAGACTCTGTCTTGTTTTAATATCATGGGTCATATCGTACAGTACGTTGGACTCACATTTCAGCAGTTCTTCTCTGGTCTTTGGTTCTGGACTAACAAGTCCCACTGTTGTTACAGGAGGTGCTAAGAGGAAAAACAACCGGAATAACTCAGTCAAATCAGGGGTTGTCTACACTTTCTACTTCTGTACTCTGGTTAGGAGCTGGTTAATATGTGAAAGGCAGCTTGGATGTTTTACCTTCAGGATGAGCAGGAGGTAAGGGTGGAATAGGGGCTGATGAAACATTATGCCCTAAGAATGAGAAGTTAAATGAATATATGAGGCAAAATATTAACTCAATGACTTTTAGGTCCATTTGTTATTTGAGCTGCAGACATACAGTTGTGATGTTTCCAAGGTAACTTACAATGAGGTCGTGGAGGTGGCAAAGGCGGAGAGTCTGTCCTCATCTCAGTAACTGCAGGACAGAGAGGAGGAGGTGTGAGAAACATCTGAAGGTCTACTTTCCTTCAGTTAAACTTGTTCTCAGCTTGACCGTATTCTGTGCTGAGGTGATTTTAAATTACTGTACCTGAATCTTGTGTGGTGACCCAATTTCTGTTCTTAGCTGCTGTACTGACAGCTGCTGATATGTTGGATTTTGAAGCCACAAGATCAGGATTCACTACAAAGAAAAGAAAGACATCAACTGTCAGAAGAAGAGAAGAGGAGAGAAGAGGAGAGGAGAGAAGAGAAGAGAAAGACTGACGTAATGTGACGATCTTGGACAAGCTGGCTTTGCAGACTTCCTGTATCGACTCTTGCAGTTCTTTCATGGCTGAGCGGACGGAGGCTACCACCGCCTCCTCCTGACTCAGTATGGACTCTCCTGTGGAGCCTCTCTGACCCAGCGGCTCCATGGTGAGGAAATTCTTCAGGAAAAGATGACACAAAGCATTTCATATTAAAAGGGACAGTTCTCATTTCACTAACGGTGTTATTCTTTATTTATCCAAATTAAAGTCTCCTCCCTCATTACCTTCAGGAAGCAGATGTGGTCCTGCATATCGGCCAGCCTGCTCAGCTCCTCGCTCTTCCAGCGCAGAGGTGCCACCTCCTGCTCCAGTCTGTGGATCTGCCCTTCCACCCGGCTGCCTAAGGAGGTCTCATGGATGGAAAGGGCCTCATCAACCTGGATGCCTGTCAAATTCACGTTCTTGACAAGCTCTGAGAATAAATCTGTGCTCTCCTGCTCCAGAGCCTGCACCAAGGCCTGGGAGTGCACAGAGAGGTGGAGAACACAAAGAATGTACGGGAAATGTATTATGTAATAAGCAAGACAGAAATGAGGACTTAGCCTTGACTGTTACTTACCTTGTGTTGGCGGGCAACATGTGGGAGCTCTGCAAGCCTCTTCTCAGTCTCCTGGATTCTTTTCTGTATGTCTACCTGCATCTGAACCAGCTCTTTCTACACAAAACACACAAACACACACCTTAAAGAAGAGGAAGAAAACTTCCACACAGGAATGCATTGTAAAAATAATTTCACACCTGCACCTCCACCAATAAAAGAAACAGAACATTACATACCTGTCTCTCCTTTCTCTCTTCTTCTGGTTTGAGCACACGATGTCCTTTGTGCCCATGCTGGAAACACACCTCACACACACACTCTTTGTCTTCATGGCAAAACAGGTCCAGGGGTCGGTTGTGTAGAGGGCAGGGCCTGGGCTTCACTGTGGGAAGCTGAGGGTACATGCTGCCAGGTCGCGACCCTCGAGCTGGTAGGACCTCCAGGTAAAGAGGCACTGATGGCGGCGCAGAGGAGACATCTGTGTGGGAGTTTTGCTTGACGCTGTTGGTTCTCAGTTTCTCCATAGCCTCCACAAGCACAGTGCTCTTGGCCAGCGAGGGCCGAGGGTTGAAGACCTGCCTACACTGGGGGCAGTTGTACTGACCCTTGTTGTCTCTCTTGTCCCAGTGGCTCTGGATACAAGTCAAGCAGTATGAATGTCCACAGGGCAGAGTGGCTGGGTCCTTCAGGGTGTCCAGGCATACCGAGCAGGCAAAGGTGTCCTCTTCAGACCAGGCTGAGGCCATATGGTGTTGGAATCGCAGAAGGATGAGCTTGGAAATCAGACCTGGACGTATGGACTGCCACAAGAGTCCCTGTTTGAATCCAGAACTAGAAATAATAAGAATTTAAAGCAAAGACACCATAAAAGAAGTGCCAGTTCACATGAAACTCATGCTGCTTAAAAACAGAGGCAGTCAGGGATCAGGGTGGAGCTGGTAAAACAGGTGGGGTGAGGAGTTTCTCTGGCTTATGTCATAGGTGCTTCCCTTAAATGATAAATGCCAGGCCTGTGGGCCTCATTTTAACTGAGGTAATGTCAACTTTATGTTACTGTGAAAACAAACTAATGACCAACAAATCATATAATAGAAGGAGTTCAGAGTTAGGTGTTAAGGTGTTTGGGCTCTTTAGAAAATAAAATCTATACTGAACACGTGTTTCAGTGTTGGCCTGGTTAATGTGGAGTGCTATGAGGAAAGACTGGTTTTTCACCTCTGAAAACCTGCCAATAGTGACTCAAATTTCCAAACAATGACAGTGTTTCACGGATGATCTCATCAGTAAATAATGTGAATATGCTGCCTCATCCCCATCATCTATTTATTAGCAACAAATACAAGCTGATAGCTGTGAAATATGGCTTTTGGTGTCGCCACAGCGCAGTGAGGGCAACACTGACGCGCATGAAGCCGCTCTGCGCCACATTGACTGAAGGCAGCCGGCTAGCAGAGGAAGCGCCAGCTGGCACTGACTCACCTTTCGAGGTAAGTGGTTTTCAGCCCTCATACTACATTAAAGACATTTCAAAAATAAGTCGCTGGCGTTGTGACTTTGAGTATCACCTGTCGTACCTTCCCACTCACCGCATTTAGCTTTGGGATAGCTTAACCTTACCGTGCTAACGTGTTAGCAGGCTAGCTAGTCTGCGTATGTCGACATCTGATTTCAGAGCTAAGACAGATCTTGACAGCTACTAGAACCATCTTTTGATAATTATAGAAGTCTATAAACATAACACTTTGATGTAATGTCAAACAATAATTTAAAGAGATATCGATAACATAGCTAACGGATCTCAGCTAAGCTAGGTAGCTAACAAGTCTGAGTTAACTTTATACTTGAGAGCTAACAGCGAGTTTTGGGAGTTGAATGTAGCGATGAACTACATCTCTATATCTGTATTAGCTTAGAGCTGAGTGATGTTAAAGCAGGTTAATTTGGGCACTCAGATCAGCTGGGTTCAGACCTCACATTTTCTCCTAGACCTAATCAATCATCACACCTCTGCAGGTAGAGAGCCATGTGACATTTATGGTTCACCTGAGCTGTGGGATAGCCCAAACTTAAAATACTTGGCTGGTATATTTGACTGATAAGCAAAAAAAAAAACGTGTTGACTTTGATTTAAGACGTTTTGTGCATGTTTCTGTTTCTTTTATAGGATGTTCAGGGCCCCTCAGGTCCTGATCTGGTCTTGTTCCACAAGACCTTTGCTGCTTTTAGGAGAATCCCACCTCTCCTTCCTCTCTGAGTCCACTGCTGCAAGAGGTGTGAAGAGATGGAGCTATGAAGGGATCTGTGAAAGTGTGGAGGGGTCATCCTCCTCCACTGGGACTGTATCCCAGTCAACACTGCTGTCGTCATTTCACTGTGATGATCAGAAACTGAGAGAGGCTCCACCTCAAAACCTCTCACCCAAAGCCGTTTTGTCCAGCTGTCATCACCCCCCTCTGGTTTCTGCCTCTGCGGAAGCCGAAAGAACATCAGACTTTTGGAAAGTGAAGGATGTTGACCAAAACCTCAAAGCTGTGAGCACTTACTGGGACTGTTTAATCAACACAACTGGCCTTCAACCCTGCAGAAGAAGACCATGGGACATTTGCCAACCTTCACTCGGGTTCACTTACAGCCATTTATATTGCAGACAGCACTTTATTCAATCTTGCTGCTCTTCGACAAGCACGCCATGGATTTTGAAACGTATTTGCAGTAGACAACCCTCTAACCTCTCTCATAAAACCAGAGCAGTTCATCAGGCCGCCTGTCACGTGGGACATAACTGGAGGGACTGTCTATCCCTGAAGAACGAAAACAGGTGTCGACAGAGTTTGGGGCCCAACTTGAAGCTGTACGAGGCGAATAAGGGCAAAAAGGGGGCAAGTCAGAGCCAGGAACAGAACCAGGGGAGATGGGCGTCAGTCCTGGTGTCTCTGTGCTCTGTTGACGGGGAGCCGGCATTTCTCTTCACTCTGCGCTCCAGCTTGTTGAAGGGGAGGCACAAGGGAGATGTAAGGTGAGTGACGGCCGGCTAGCTCTTTTTAAACCCCAGCAGAGCGTCTGTCCTCATTTTCCATTCATTTTAGCTTTGCAGGCGGAAAGTGTGATGCATCAGATAGAGACGTGGTGGCCACAGCTTTGAGGGAAGCCAGGGAGGAGCTGGGTGTTTCCGTGGCAACAGAGAAGGTCTGGGGCGTCTTGAAGCCTCTCAGGGATATGGTGAGTGCAAGTTGGGTCTTTTAAGTGTAAAATTACAGCACTGTAATGTGAAAATGTCATGATGGAACTGTATGTGACTGTGTGATGGGCATTGGTACTGCACCTTGTTTGAGAATCATTATTTTATCAGTTTGTTTTTTAATTCTTTTTTTTATTTTATTATGCTGTGAAGGTGTAAGGGCTGCTAAATTATTTTAATTAGCAATTTATGTTAACGGTTTTTATTCAAAAATTATTTAATTTTATTTTTATTATTTTTAGTCAAAAATCCTGAAAATTGTAAATAATACTCATGATAACTCAATCAAATAGCTTGTTTCATCAGACCAGCTGCCAAAAAACAAGATATGTTTCCTTTATTATGACAGACATGGTAGAAGGCATTTTCAAACTTATTTGATTTTCTCAATTGCTTATGATTTTTTTTTTTTTTTTTTTCTTGGTAAGGTCCACAGTCAGCTACTATACAGACTCGCTTTGCTGTAAAGTTTGACCACATATTAAGTCAAGTTGGTTTTATTTGTGTATCCCAATGTCACAGATTTGAGCTTTACAATCTGTAGGATAAACAGCTGAATCAGTCTCGATGATAATAATAACAGAGACTTTGGTCGACAGTTTATCATTTTGAAGGCTGAATCTGTGTCTTTTTGTCTCTCGTCAGTCAGGGATGATGATCGCTCCTGTGCTGGCGAACCTCGGCCCCCTCGAGGATTTGTCCTTCAAACCAAACCCTGGAGAGGTTCAGTTGTCCTGTTTTTACTGCTCTGTATTTATATGTATCTGCTTGAAAAGGGCAGGTTTTTGAACATGGTGGAGATGTTCTTTATGTATTTATTTATGGATGTGTTTATGTATTTTGTACAGTTTTTCAGTGATATTTTTTTTTTCAGTGCAAACTGAAAACTCAATTTTTTACTGGTTTGTTTCCATTGAGAACCAAAGTTGTGAGTTGTGCTTCCTCTGACTGTTCATGTCCAGGTGGAGGAGATTTTCACCTTGTCGCTGTCCCACCTGTGCAACCCAAAGAACCGTGGCTACACTCACTTCCGCACCGGTGACAAATATGGTTACACACTGCCAGTGTTTCGTAATGGGAAGCATCGAGTGTGGGGTCTGACGGCCACCGCCCTGGACCACACCCTGAAACTCATTGTCCCTCCTCAGCACCGCTTACAGTAATAAAGCACATCTATCAATGATTTGATTATGACAGAAATCAGTTTATGATGGTGAGATCTTTTCCAGTCAGGAGGATTTTTCCACTTGTGCACTTTCTGAGTCTCAGGTTTATACAAAATAAATCATAATTGGATGTGTATAAAGTTGATGGCCAGCTTGATTGATTGTTATCTGAACACTGAGTGTTTTTACATGTATTATGGACTGCTTTCATTTTTAAATACCTCCAAATGCTTCAGCTCAACTTGAAATTGACCACTTAAAGTTGAAGTTAACTGAGTGAGTGAAGCACAGCAGCATCAGGGATCATGGTTTCCAGTGTTATTCAGCTCACGGTCATTTTATTTCACACTAGATCAAATAAAAACTGAAATGTTTTCAGCACATCATGTGGTGTGTTGATGAACAATGCAATAAAGGTTGTTTTAAAGTTATTCTTTCTGTATTGTTCATTCTTCCTTAATAGACGGTATCACACAAAAACATGAACCATGCACATACTTTAAGGCTCTTTTCTTTCTACAAGGTAACTCTTTGAATGCTGCAGACCTACTGGTCTGAGTCCTGATAATGAGTCTCCAGTTTTGCATTTCAGTCCTCAAATGACAGTTTGACGCTGGAAGACATTTTCAAACTCTGGAAGCATCAGGGCAGTGAGCACTCCATGGGATCCTGTGAGTCCGGCAGGAGGTGGCAGTTGAAGGGCCAGCTGAAGGAGAGCAGATCCAGGGCTTGACTGCACTGTTGCTCAGCAGAGGAGCAGACGGAGCGGCAGGGCTGGAGGACGCCACCCTGAGGGCTGCACTGAGGCACGAACATCCCACAAACCAGCCTCTGCAGGGGCTCAAAGCATGCCAGCTCCATCATCACCTGGACAAAACAGGAAAGAGCAGAGTGAGCTGTGAACTTAAAGACGCCAGTTAATAAATTGTTTGTGTATAGAGATAGTTGTTACCCGGTACTGCCGCAGGAGAGTGGCAGCTTCTCTCTGATCAGCAATGGATAGCCAGATGTTTGGGAAGGAGGTGAGGTTATAAGTGAGGCCTTGACACATCTCCACCTCGATGAACTCACAGGATGAAGCTGAAAATACATTATTCCTGTTATTTTACAATTATTCTTCCTGGCTTTAATGGACAAAGGAAAATATGATATAAACAAAGGTCAATGCAGTTGACAATTCATCCCCCTTTTATTCTGAAAAGGGTTGTTTTGTTTCAACGGCTGAACTCTGGACACAAAAAGTGTTGTATGTCAGTGGCTGTGATTGAGGTCAGAGATAACAGGGACTCACTGAAGGGAGGGTAGGTGGAGTTTTCACAGCCCTGCTCATCTGCTCCGTCAGGACAGTCGTTCCATCCGTCACACAACCACTGCTGATGGAGACACTCCCCTGTACTGCAGGCAAAGTGGCTGGGACCACATGTCCCTTAGGGACAAACACAAAAAGGGACAATGAGAAGAGGTATGGTATCCAGTATACCTGGCAAAGCCTCAATTTTTAAATCATAAAATATAGGTCATATACAAAGAAAGAAGCTGGGAGACGAAAAGAGGTAAGATTTGAAGGAAGGAGGAAGAAATGAAAACAAAGGAGGAAATATGGAACAGAAGAAGGATCAGGAGGGAAATATTAACAAAGTGCGTTGATTAAATATGAAAACTCACTGTCCAGGACAGACACTGCCTGGTAAGTTGCGTTAAAGCCGCTGTCGGCCACTCCCTCATCAGCCACAAACACCACAGTCATGTGGGAGCTGGAGGAGGTCAGGTCTGGAGGGAAGGTGGTGCCACAAAACCTGAGACAAAGAGAGAGGAAACAAAAAGAGTGACAATTGAAGCTACAGTTACGGTCCAGGTGGAGTAATATATCAGCAGTGAGTAGGAACCTCACCTTCCCAGCACTCGTCCAGCTCCAGTACTGACGCTGTCGTGAACCTCCACATAGTCAAACTCACACACATCTTGAGTCTCCAGGCTGAAGTTCCTGAAGCTCAGTGTGATGACGTGACCCTCTTCAACTGATATGTACCATATGCACAGCTGATGGGACACAGACGAGCACCAGATGAGTGAAAAACACTGCTGTTTGGAGAGTGTTTTATGTCAACAGTGGTTGAGAATGAACCTGCTGGTGAGGGTAAGGCCTGGGGTGGTTTGGACTCGACAGGTAACCATGTGACCCGGTCCTCTGCCCTCCACAGTCTGTGACCAGAACAGAGTAGAAGCAGAGTCCATGAGTTCACTCCTGTGTCATTTTGCAGTGAGTTCAGCTTTGTTTGCATGCTCTCACCTCTGCGTTTGTGGCTGCAGTTTGCCTCGTCTGTTTGGTCGTGGCAGTTTGGATGACCGTCACACACAGACACAGGCAGCAGACAGCGACCACTGTCACAAATGAACTCTTCTCTGGAGCAGCTCTCTGAGGAAACACAGTGTGCACACATAGTGAAATGCACAGAGTTAAAGAGGTGCGCGCGCACACACACACACACACACACACTACTGACTGTGTCCAGGCAGTATGGCTCTGTACTGTGCAGTGAATCCACTGCCGGTGATGCTGCCGTCAGAGTGGAAGCTGATCCACACCATGCTGCTGTTTGTGTTGATGGTCGGTGGAGCTACGTTACCACACAACCTGCAGGACAGACGATGGACAGACTCTTTAATAACCTTTTATTCAAATAATATCCCCACATTACAGATTTAGAGTTGGTCTGAACTTCACGCTGTAAATTCTTAAATGGATATATGAGTCAATTCAGTGTTCCAAGAATGGCATTACACCACTTTCCAAGAAAAGAGGTCAACATTTCCACGTGTTGAAATCTTCTCAAGAAGCCATCAGTTCCCAGAAGCCTGTCCTGTGATTCATAGACTTTTAGTGCCATCTACCAACAATTTAAGGCAACAACATGAAACCGAGAGTGTAATGTTTGGACTCAAACTATTACTTATGCATGTTGTATGTTTAATTTGTTCATTTTTTTTCCCAAATACTTCCTGCACTGTAATGTCTAATGTACGGTAATATTACTGTGTTGGTATAAAACAGCTGGATCATAGAAAAAAATAGAAAGTTCCTGAACCATAGACTGTTCATTTTGCATAAATAAAACAAGCTCAATTAAGGTCTGTCTGCTATTTAAATATACTCAAATGTTACCAGAACACACATCAGTACTTGGCCTCTTCTTCAATATTTAAGTCATCAGAATTCTTCTATATCTCATTCTGTTATTCTATATCTTCAGAAGCATACGTAGAGAGCACTGGGTATTATGTAAATGTAAAATCTGATAAGAAACTCCAATGAGTATTTACAGTGTTTGATTAATGGATGGATGGTCTGACCAACCTGGTGACCACAGAGCTCTGTTCTATCTGCTCCCGAACCTCCAGCCAGTCAAAGAGACAAGGAGAAGGTCCCTCTACAGCCAGAGAGGAGACGTGGATCTGGACCAGCGAGGGAGGAGGGAGCCGGATCACCCAGACACACAGCAGGTTGGGGGCGTAGGAGCCGGGGTGGTTTGGAGAACTGAACGTGCCCTCAGAGTCCGTCAACACCCCCCCACAACCTGAGAGACAGAAAGGCTGCTGCAGTTGAACAGAAAGGAAATACTGCACATTTTGCATATCAAATTACAATATAGACAAACCGGCCACTTTATTAGGAACACTTTGCTAGCACCTTTTCCCTCCGAACTGCCTTCATTCATGGATTCAACAAGGTGATGGAAACATTCCTCACAGATTTGTGGTGAAAATCTCAGTAGATCAGACGTTTCAGACCAGCACCAACAATTATTCCATGTTCAAAGTCACATAAATCACCTTTGTCCCCATCCTGATGTTCCGGTTGAACTTCAGCAGATCATCTTCACCATGTCAAGAAGCCTAACGGTACTGAGTGGCTGCCATGTGATTCACTGATTAGATATTTATGTGAACACTCAAACCTAAGTGGCCAGTAAGTGTAAACGTCCATCTGGCTTGAGTTTCTTACGTGTTTCAGATGGAAGGATGCTAGCAGGCTCTGATGTGGATGTACTTTGACTGCTGTTGGCAGAGACTGTTGGTGAAGTTCGGGACGCTTCATCACCTCGATTCAGCCAGTCTGGAGAGCTGGTGGGCAGCAACTGATCCTCAACTGCCTGTCCTTTTATCTCTGGAAACATGACGGCCAGCATTGGTTAAATCATGATACTGAGTCAAGTACGTCAATCCCTTTAAATTTAAATACATTTTTAATGTATTTTTCATTTTGGCATCAGATCTGAGATGCAGCAAAGACTCACGTGTGAGGATGAGGGCCAGGGCCAGCCCCAGGGCCGCTAACAGGAGCAGGGCAGCAGCAGAGAGGGCCACCACCCCCCAGCTACATCCTGGGTCCCTCAGACGCATCACATGCACCCCGAAAAAACCCAAACCAAGGCCTGAGGAACAGAGCACACATGCACACACTCATGGGATTATAACAGGACAGAGGAGATCTTGACTGTTTCCAGTGTTCAAATATATTCTGGTTTATTTAAAACAACAAGTAAAAACAGTGACACGCCGTGAAAGATTAAATACAGGACACCAGTCAAAATATGACACCCATCGTGGAATTCAGGTTGAAGGAAACGTTTTATTACCCGTCCATAAAATTGGCCGACACACTTATAGTTCCAAATATGAACTGAATCCTAAAAACATAGGATCCTATTATCTTTCATAGATAAGCACTCATGCCATTCAAGCTCTTCAGAGCTGTTATCACAACTAACCAAGACCAGTGAACTGGTCCTTGGTAGGAAAGATTGGTGGATTTAATCCCTGGTGTTTTACACACACACACACAGAATAGTAATAATGTGATAATGTCACTAATGTAAATGCAGTTTAAGTTTTGTGACAGAAAGCAGCGAGCTGATTGGCTCATTCACCAGCTGCTGGAGGTTTCATTGGTTCAGGGGTGGAGGAGGATGTCCTGAAGCCCTCCACCCTCTCCTCTGTCTCCCCCTCCAGCTGAAAGGCAGGGTTACAGAAGACATTCTGCAGAAAACAAGATGGGAAACTATCAACTAAACTGTCAAATAAAAACATCATTACAGACTTTTTCAGCATATTGAATTAATAAGCAATGAAACACATGTTTACTTTGTTTTGCTGTTATGGATGTTTTCCTTTAGTTCCTGTGGTGCACAGACTTAACATTAAAACTTAATGCACTTCTATCGGCCAATTTAAAAAAATGATTATAAATTACTGCACCATCAAATGTAACTATGTTCTGTTGCTCCACTGTGTTTAGCAGCTAGCTGTTAGCGGTGTCATGTCGACTGATCAATGGTTTTTACTGAGGCTGCTACGTCTTTCATGATGCTGTTTGATAAATTGTAAAAACCAAGACAATAAATGAACTGTGCACAAATACACAATCAAGCAGAACATTCAGGCCACTGATTATCTCTTCATCATCAGGCATCAAATGAACGTTTAGTCCTCAGAGTTGATGTTAGAAGCACGAAAATGGGAATGTGTAAGGTTTTTGACAAGAAGCAAACAGTGATGTCTAGAGGACTGGGTCAGAGCATCTCCAGAACTGCAGCTCTGGTGGTCTGTTCCTGGTCTGCAGTGGTCAGGATCTATCAAAAGTGGTCCAAGGAAGGACCATTGGTGAACCAGAGACAGGGTCCTGAAGCCTGGTCCTGGTGGTCCAAGCCAACAGATTTATTGTGTATGGTGCAGAAAAAGGTGGATCATCACAATATTAGGCAGGTGGTCATCATGTTTTTCATGACCCTGATGGGTTCTTGGTCCATCAGGCTTGAATATTAACATTAAGATTTAAGAAATCAACACAGTGGGCTACAAACAGGGTGGAGATTGCTTCTTCTTCCTCTGCTAAACTTTTAACCACCATCATCCATCCCATCGTCACTCACCTTGTAAATATCTGTGGAGTCTGAATAAACTGCCACTTGGCTCAGGTCAGACATCTTCAGTCCTTCAGAGCTCCTCTTCTTAAAAAGACTGATGTCGTGGTAAAAACATCAGTGATGACATCATGAAGAGAGAGGTTTCAGCATGAAGGACGGTCACATTCACTTTTTGCTCCTATAGGCTAAACTTCCACTGAGGTGAAGTGAGTTTTTCCCGTCATTCAGTCCTTCAGCAGAGCAAAACTCTCAGTTGGATATCCATCAATGTAATCCAGATATAAAAACAACAACATTCAAACTTTAAAAAAAAGTATCATCAACCTGTATTTCTCTTGTTTTGGTGCTGTGTGAGCGGCTACAAAAGACTTTTAGAAACTCATTCAGTGTTGAACAAAGCCGAGTCAGCTGAGAGGACTGAGCCCCTCGGAGGAGGAGGAGGGATGGAGGAAAGGGGTGAGGGTGGAGGTGGAGGTAGGGGTCCCTCTTAAATCTATATAATCCCCATAACGATCTTTTAAGCTCCTAAAAGGTTTTATCCACACGCATGCTTACATGCCTAAACCAGAGCGAGCAATGAACTAAATCAGCTAATACAAACTCACTGTTCAAACCCCATAACACTGAGCCACTCTGGGTCATTTAGTAATTACTTCTTGATAATTAGGCACCTAAACAACAACAGTGCTGGAGTGAATGGCAGCAAAAAGTGTTAAAAAGATTTGAAATTGCTTTTCAGGCTCTTGACATTGTTCTTGAATGTCCTGATTTTTTTAAATGAATAAGTAATGTAAAAATGTCAGCCGAGTCAAACTTCACAGCATCATGAAACAGGAGAAACACATGAAACTCAGAGTTCAGAGCTGTGTTTTGCCCTAAATTGCTCAATTCTTTCTTCCCTGTTTGACTGTGTTAATAGGTAATCAGTCATCAAATAGAGCAGCTGATGCAGGTCGATATTGTGGGTTTTTTGTGTCAATTAAAGACACAAACACCACTCATTCAGTCTGGTCATGTATGTCAAGCCCCTGCTGTGGATCCTACTTTTTACCTCTGTGCAGGAGGGTGAGCGTTTACATTTTGTGTTGCACTTTACTGAACATTTAAATAATGATTATGGATGCATTTGGCCATGGTGACACACGAAAAAAAAGTACTCTATAGTATTTCAAGTATAATGATATTGTATTACACAAATTGTACTTTTTGTAACATCACACTTTCACGCTAACACTTTTAACACACTTTACACTGTATTAGACTTTGTAGAAACATATTATACTAAAATGTGCCTTAAGTGAAAGTCATGTGCAATTTCTAAAGCATATATTGAAATTTGTTTTTACACATATTTTTGATGTTTTAAAATGTAAATGTAATTTAAAATATAAGTATATAACTCATAAAAGTACACTAAATGCACTTCAAGTTGAGCTTTTCTATAATTTAATCACATTTAAAATATATTTGGTACAAAATAAGTTGTTGCTTCATGTACACAGAGTATGCTAAATTAAGGTACACTTAGCTTATTTATTTTTCACACACACATATATCAAACCATTCCTGTTTATTACCAACACTTTCAGTGTTTGTGCCCCAGTGTCCCTGCAGGAGGATAATTATGACGATGACGCCTATGAGGATCCACAACCTGTGAACTGCTCGACCTCAGAGAGCATCACAGGTGGACATGTCACCTACTCACAGGTACAGATATAAAGTGAGCTGAAATTATCAGATGATTAGTCGATTGGGTGAATTGATAATATCACTAAATGCTCTGTGGTTCCAGATTTTTATCATTTAAAGCTGATTATATTTTAGTTTTTGGGTTGTTGGTCAGACAAACCAAACATCTTTTTGGACTTTTGAAATGTGTGTCTCTCATAATTATTCATAACATTTAAAGGACCACAAAATAATCTAATGATTGTCAGATTAATCTACCACAGTGTTAGTTGCAGCTCTACTTTACACCTTAATGCATCTTTTTAATTTACTTCTCCTTGGGTGTCGTGTAAGAGGTCATAATTGGCTTTATGCACAGCTGCACTACTTCCTGAACTTCACACAGCTCCTTTGTTTCCTCTCTGCCATTATTGGACAAACTGATTAATCCAGGTGTGTCTGATTATTTTGGTGTGACTACTGAGGTCAGACACACCTGGATTAATCAGTTTGTCCAATAATGCCATCCATCCATTATCTACCACTTATCCTCACATAGGGTCACAGGGGGGATGGAGCCTTTGGGCAGAAGGCAGGGTACACCCTGGACAAGACTTGTCCAATAATGGCAGACAGGAAACAAAGTTCAGGAAGTAGTTCAGCTGTGCATAAAGCCAATTGAGGCACACCACTGAATTCAGTCATGATAAAAAGTAAGCAGAAGGTGTGTCTTTACTGGAAAGCTTCAAGTCATGTCATTTAGCAGAAGTGAAATGTGTTTACTCTGCAGGGAGGGTTGGAGGGCAGCATGCTGACCTATCACTGCAGCCCAGATCAATACCCATTCCCAGTCAGCTCCAGGCTCTGCAGTGCTGATGGGGAGTGGTCAATCATGAGACTAACCAATGGTAGACCGGTGTTGAAGGCCACATGCAAAGGTGATGGTTTGGATGATGATGCATTTATCCTTCCCTTCCCTCCTACATGCTCTTCTCCTCACCTCCATCCTCTTTTCTCTCCTCAGATGTGTTGTGTCCAGCTCAGATCCAGCTGGATCATGGTGACATCTGGCCCCGGAGCCAGTGGTCCCGTGTTGGGACAACGCAGAGCTTCTCATGCCACGAAGGATTCACCCTGTACGGGTCAGCCCAGAGGAACTGCACCCAGTCTGGAGAGTGGACAGGAAGCACTCCCATCTGTGACAACCATGGTGAGGACAAACAAACCTGCAGATCTGTCTCATTTTGATTCTGATTAACTAAAGAATACATGGCTCAATTTTCAGTGCAATAGAGAATAATTGAGAATAGCTTCTTACAGATGTATTAGACCCTGGTGTACGGTAAGCATGTACTGGCTAAGCTCAAACTTACTGAGGTTAACATTGTAAAGCAGCTTTTAGATATAAAAGTTCCCCGTAAACAGATTTTATGTTGTGATTACTGTGATGCAAAACAAGTAACTGGTCAAATTCTGCATTAAATGTGCCTGCAGCTGAAGACTGCAGTGACCCAGGGATCCCACCAGGAGCCCAGAGGTCAGCAGATCAGTTTCAGACAGGAGAGAAGGTGATCTACAGGTGTCAGGCTGGTCTGGATCTACTTGGGTCGGCTGAGAGGGTTTGCTTGGAAAACAGCGAGTGGAGCGGTTCAACACCACGGTGCCAAGGTGCAGAGTGTCGGCTTTTTACGGAAAATAAGTGCACAGCTGTTGCTGCTACACTTTTATATTTAGGTGTTTTTTTTTCCTTTAAAACAACATAAGTTTCATTAAAAAAAGATTTACCCCAATTGGATATCAAAACAATTGTGCCAGACCTGTACATGATGAAATATTATATTATTATATCTCTCTATTGCAGGGCCGAATACCTTTGACTCCCCTGATGTTGTGGCTGCAGCCATGACAGGTTCACTTGCAGGAGTCATGGATGTTCTCTCACCAGACTCCAAAAAGACAGGTGGCTATAACGTAACATAATAACAGTGCATAAACAACATGAAATTTAAAGGTGCTAAATTCCAAAATATGCTCTGAGTTTTAATTTAGCATCTTTGAATTGCATGTACTTTCTAAATTTAATTTTGTGTTTAAGCTGCAAGGTTATCCTTTGGCCGAACTTTCCGCGTGGCTGAAGGAAGTCGTATGAATGTCTACATTTTACTGGACACCTCAGGAAGCATCAGAGAGCAGGACTTTGAATTATCTAGGAACGCCACCATTGCTCTTATCAACAAGGTCTGTGCTAAATGAGCTCAACAGATACATGTGAAATGCACATTGGTGTTATACTTTCTGAGTCTTCCTCTCTCAGTGGATGTGAAAACATACACACCTTTCCTTCTAGCTGGACAGCTACGAGGTCCTGCTGAACTTCCATGTGTTGTCGTTTGCCAGTGAGGCTCAAATAATTGTGGACATCAGACAATCGGACATCAGCGGCAGCATCGACGACATCATATTTAGACTGCAGGAGTTTGACTATCACAGTAGGACTGGGCTCTTTATGCTTCCTTCATTCATGCAACGACCACCATCGTTTCATCTCCCACAGTGTGATAAATTCAAATCTGTGCAGCATGTTATCACCATGATGCACCAATTTTTCTCAAAGTATGCATGCTTTAGAGTCTAAATGCTTTCCCAAGCCCATCTAAAACTGTTCCCACTTGACCTGATTTCTGTGGCATATGCAGCCTTATGTGTCTATATTTATCAATTTATTTTTCTAACCCTGCATCTGTTCATCTGCAGGCCATGGCCGTAAGACGGGTACGAACCTCCACGCCGCCCTGCACAGTGTCAGTGAAGTGATCAGCTTCCTGAAGCAGAACACTGCTAAGAACAACTTCAACGACACTCAGAACATCATCATCATAGAAACGGACGGTAAAGACTAGGAGATTTGTTGAGTTTTGCCCTGCAGGGTGTCTGCAGGCGTTCATTCCCCCCTCACATATTTTTTCATGCAGGTTACTCCAACACCGGCATCAAGCCTCAGATTGCTCTGGCTCAGATCCGGAACCTTCTGGGCTACCACAAAACATCTCATGATCACACAGATGAAACCATGCTGGGTATCAAGAATACATTCATGAACTGAAATGTCTTAATTCAGTATATATTTAGCTTCTCTGCTGACACTTTACAATTAATTTGACTGAGTGCAAAGCAAAGCTCACTTTTATTGTGTGTTGACACACATCTGTATACAGTATATTCGTGGATGTGTTTGCAGATGTCTACATATTTGGTATCGGTGAACATGTGAAAAAAGATCAGTTGAACGCTTTGGCCTCAAAGAAACGTGGCGAGCAGCATGTCTTCTTTCTGAAAGACTACCAGATTCTGGGACATATGTTCAACAGCATCATCAGTAAGCAGGAGGTCATTCAAGGCACAAATGCTGTCAGTGTGTCAGCAAAAGACTTGAAAAAAATATAACCATTAAAATGTGTCATGATGCAGGTGATAAGAGTGTGACGATGTGTGGGGTGGCTCAGGAACAGGAGGGGGATGAGACGGCTCACACCAGACCCTGGCATGTCAAAGTGGAAACAGCCACAAAGGTCAGACGTTAAAAATATTCTTCATGACTTTATTATTTTAGAGTGGATTTATTCTCCACGCTTTGACACCCTCCTCCCTTACAGAGTTTGCCCTGTGTTGGATCCATTGTGAGCCAGAACTGGGTGCTGACAGCTGCTCACTGCTTCGCCAGAGCGAGCACAGAAATCCCTCCACAGGTTCACATACGACACGGTCAGTACGGAAAATGATTAGGAAACTGATTTATGTGAAGGAAAAATGGTGAGATTAGGAGAAAAAAAGTATAGTCAATTTATTGTTTGTCCTGGTAATTTGTGCTGTAGCTGCATAAAAATAGAACACCAAATATAAAATATAATATAAAAACATGAAGCAGTTTTCAAGAGTGGCATCAGTCCACAATTATTATTAAAGATCCTCTGCAGCACCATAAGTCCACAGGGGTTCTAAATGATGTCATCAACATCAGTATCACAATTATCAAAGTAACATAATGTAATATACATCAAGAGAACATGATTAATCTCTATAATTCTGGACATCAGCATTACAACAGTATGATCAGATATGCTGTGATTAATGTTAAAAAGTCATAATTGTCAATGCATCACATAAAAATGTCACAGTATAGTATATCGAAAAAAAAGACTAAAAGAAAAAAAGTCATATTATTGTTATTTTAATGAAACTTTTTTTTTTTAACGTGTCTAAAAATGTGGAAAAAATGTCTTAGAACAGTATGTCAAAACAAGTCATCAAAAGGTCATATTATAGCATGCTGGATGAAGTTATAGCATCATTTGTTAAAAGAAATTGGAAAAATAGCCAACTTATAAGGTGTCAAAACATGTGGGTATCCTCAAGTTTAGCAGCTGTCATTGGTATTGTTCAATAGATTTTTATCAGGGGCTTGATTACTTAATGGTTTATATACGTTATATACATATTCATATTATACGTTGACACCTAAAATTAATTCTCACAGTTCTGGATGTTGTTAGATGTTTTAATCACATTAAAGTACATTTCTAGCATATGTTATCCTTTTATCCTGTTATCCTCACTCTGACACTTCTCCTCTAATGCATGTGCATGTGTTTGTTTCATGACTTGTGTGTGTAATGTGCAATTGAAAAATATATATATACTAACAGAGTGAAAAAATGTAATTTCCCTCATTGAGGGATTAATAAAGGAATTCTTCTTCTTCTTCTTTTAGAGTGTTAGTGTCTCACCTCACCGAGCTATAGAACTATATTATACTAGATTAGTTCTTTCTATAAGCCATCTTGCTGACTTCACACCTTCTTATGTTGAAATAACCAGCAGCTCTTCTGGTTTCCAGGTGAGGGATCAGTGGTTTCTAAGACGGTCATCATGCATCCCAAATACAACATCAGGTCACTGGAGCACAGAAATGTCTCAGAGTTTTATGACTATGATGTCGCTCTGGTCCAGGTCAACAGCAGCATCCCGCTCTCCTGGAGAGCCAGGTAAGAAAAAAAAAAAAGATGACTAACTGTAGGCTCAGAACTGAGCTCTGATTTTAATGGAGAAGCCTTTTGTTTTGTCTTTTATTTCCGCTCTTGCATAGCTTAGAAAAAGGATAACATTTGTGCAGTTAACACACACGTCCCTGCTGTTTTATGTCAAACAACAGACCTATCTGCTTACCATGTACCGTAGCAGCGAGCCGGGCCATGAAGAGAGTCAACTCCACCTGTCAGCAGCACAGTATGACCTTTTGACCTTTACTCTTCTCCAATAGGAAATACATTCATATCATTACAGCGGTAGGTGTTTCGAAATGGGGTTGTGTGAGGTATATTTAGTGGATTACCTGCAGCAGAAGATTCTGGATGGAGAGGAATGAAAGCAGTGTACTACTGTGGATGACAACATAATTTAAACACCTTAAAGAAAGGCTCAAAAAATAAATTTAAATGCACACCATCGGTGGTGTGCACTGGCCCGACTGTTGACAAATGCACACTATAATTCCCTCTTGGGAGGCAAAAAGGTGTACTAAAGTGCCCCCCTGGTTGGCAAAACACACTAAATTGTCCTGTTAGATAAAAATCATGAGTTTAAATGGCGTCTGGGTGGCAAAAATGCACATTTAAGCTCCCTCTTCAGTGACAAGAAGGATGCTTCAGGTGCCCCATTTTTTCCCCCCTGCCCTTCAAAAAGTCTATGCACACCCCTGAACACCATATTTAGTATATGTCATATATTTCCACAGCAGTACATTGATTTGTTTTGTGCAGTAACTCCTGTCTGAAGATAATTTACTGACTGTGGATCATATAACTCCACCTCAAAACACCCAAACTCTCCCTTTAAGAGTACACACCAATATTTCTCTGTTAACGCAGTGTTACTACATAAAAATCCCAAATAAATTAACATGTATTGTCAGTAAAACAAAGTATTTATACAGGAAAGGAACTTCTGCACCAAAAGGAGACGGCCGCCTTTTTCATCCATAAGAGCTCCACACGTAAACAAACACATGTTCACACAGGAAGTCAGGTGAGTGACAGATGTTTGGGCTGTTTTCATGCTAACACAGAGGGAACATGTCTTCATAAAGGAAGTGTTGCACTGTTTGTTGTCTGCAGAGGCGTAGTTGTGTAGAGAAGGCAAGGCAAACACTGAAGGAGCCCACCAATGTGACTTTAGATGAGTACATACCTGACAGGTTCCTTTGTTCTGGAGGATCCTCAACATACCAGGACGCCATCACCTGTAAAGGTGTGGACTCTGCTGAACTCATAAGTTCATCATCATCACTTTTACTAACACAGGATTCATGTTCGTCACATGTTGTCTTTTTGAAGGTGACTCTGGTGGATCTCTATTTCTGCAAAAAAGAAAGCGCTACTTTCAGGTCAGCAAGTTTCTCACTTTAAACAGAAAATATATCTTCACACTTTCAACTGTCAGCATCATGTGACTCTTCTTTCATCTCCAGGTGGGAGTCGTGACCTGGGGAACCACCAACGTTTGTGACTCACCCAACCCAGATATGAGGAAGTACAGCAGCGACAAGCCGCCTCCCGACGCTCGAGACTTTCACATCGATGTGTTTAAGATAATGCCGTGGCTGAAAGAGCATCTGGGTGAGGAGATCAGGTTCTTACCTGAAGTCAACTGAGGACAACTTTGATTCAGGGAGACGCTCCAGGTGGAAAGAGTTTAAAAAAATAAATAAATAAATGATTTCAGCATGAAACCTCCCCACAGGAGGTTACTTACACTGAGACAGTTTCTTGAAAATACATGAATCAAACATTCTCTCATCAAATTTGCACCAAAATGTGAGAAATGGATAAAGCCACTTTCTGTTGACATGCTAGAGTCAAAGGTTTTATGATATAAATCTTTTCATCAGTCAACATTGTGTTTATTGGGATAAACTGTTGTATTAATATGAATTATATATGAACAAACCCCTCTGAGAGCTGCAGCGAAGGATGAACCAGCCTGTAGCTTTAGACCTTTAAGTCTATTACAGCTTTTCTAAAATGTTTCAATATGCAAATGAGTCACTATCTGATGTCATGTTTTTGTAAATTTACACAAAATTTACGCGAATAGAGTAAGTAGTAAAAAAGAAAAAATGTGAATTTTGGATGTTTTCTACTAACATTTTTAATGTTTTTGCCTCGGGTGTCTCCCATGAAGTAACGTGAGAATAATCACAGCCAATAATATCACATATTTTCCAGCTTTATTGTCAAATAGAATAACATCTGATCTTTATAGCTGTGCTGCAGTAAACTCACTTCTGAAGGAAGATGTTTTGTCATTGACGTTAAAAAGAAATCCTTCTCGTTTTCACGCTGTATTCTTTCTGAACGCAGAGGCACATACAGAGAATTATGGAAATCTATCATATGTACTAACTTGTTGTGTCTTTCTATGACTGTTTCTTGTCGTATTTATCGCAGTATCAGTGAGTCTGTGAGGGTCAGAGGTGACAGAAACCCAGTAGTCCAATCAGCCCTCAGAAAACTGCCGGAACAGGCGCTCTGATTGGCTGTCCTTGAAGTTCGGCACAAAGTGGATCTGGAGGATCTCAGAGAATCCCTCAGAGAGAGAAGGAGCCACAAAGTGTTTCCTGTCCACACAGAGATTTAGATCAGAGCTATTACTAGTGTGTGTCCATGTTCACCATGCTAAACTTTAATTTTAACAAGACAAAAGGATAAAACAAAAGCTTGTATTAAAACAGAAAGTCAAACAGTGATGGAGAGGAAAGGAAAGGTCACCCACTTGTAGCTGTGGAAGATCATGTCATTGATCTTGGCATGTTTACTGTCTGATGGAGCCATCTCACGGAACTGGAACGACAATAATTCATTAAATGTGTTTTTAAAACAAAACAAACCACAGAGTGGAGGCTGGAGGGTCGTACTCTGTTGTTGTGTTTGGCTTGATCCAGAGAGGCCGAGAAGTGGAAACAGCGACACGGCACTCCTGCTGCCACGGCAACGTCCACATATCTGGCAAACACACACAGAGCGTTTTATATTCAGAAAAGCAAATTATTAAATACAACCATTTCTACACAAGAATTCCTGGACTTGACCTGGACTGAAGGTCACTTGCAATGTAGTATTTTTTTTCCTTCTAGGATAATGGTGCTATAAAATCTAAAACAAGTCTTTTATGAAAAACTGAAACTAGCACACACTGTAAGAACTAACAGAAACTAAAATATTTAATTCATTTCATGTTTCCAGCTCTAGTATTTTCTCTCTACCTTTTCTTTTATTATTTACATATAGTTTGGTTTAAATATTTGTTGTTTATGTCTTTCCCCTTCCTCCCCTCCCTCTGTGTACAGGTTATATTTTTATTTGATAGAGGTCAGACAGGCCCTGAATCTGTGTTTCAGGCGTTCAGAGGCTGCCTCTTCCTTTAATTAAAATTATTTATGTTTTCCAGGCAAATTTCATTTCACTGTTGTCGTGAAATTATGCATGTGACAAAGAAATATCTCGAATCTCATTTAATCTTGTCATTTATTTTGAATATGAAGTTAATAAAATAAAAATACTCAAAGAAACAATATCTTGTAAACATATTCAAAAAGGAGCAGGAGGAAGTCCAGAAACCTTAAAATAAAATAAACTGAATATTTTAAACTATTGGAAATCCATTGGAAACACCACTAAACTCTCCTGCTGTAGCCTGATAACTCATTTAAAACAAAAATCATTATAATGCCTTCTAGTATAAAGAGACAGGCCGGACCACTGACAGGTGTGAATAACACTGATTATCTCTTCATGCTAACAGAAATGAGTCCACATATCACACACACATCTGTTCTTTACCGTTTGCGAGACTCTGGGTCTGGGTTGGTGTTGTCCACGGCAACGCTGCGGCCCTCCTGCAGAGCGCGCTGACATGCCGACACGCAGTTCTGCCATGAGCCAAGCGTGTCCTAATGCCACACAAAATGTCACAAAATGTTTAACTATGTACTTGGACACACGTTGTATTTTGGCGGAACAAACCTTTAAAACTTTAAGTTATATACAAATGTCTTTGCTTTTTTCGGCAGCAGACAGAAAAGGGCGCTCTCACAGCCTGTGAGTAATTTGGGGGCTTCTGGGAGATGTAGTCAGAGCATAAAGAGACGGTATACACCACAGAGATCAAAACAGGAAGTGGAGATGATCGAGATTAGAGAGTAAAACAAACTCTGGACAAAAAGTGGTGATTTTGGTGAAAGTGTCCTCTACTCTACCTCTGATAATTTTTTTCATGATGAAATAGAGAGTCTCTTCTTTCATTTGAGCTATTCACTGTTTTCAGAGACATAGTACAAAATATTCTGTGGGTCTAGAAATATGACTCAAAATGGACAAAAACACTGGAACAAGACACTTTATGTTTTCTAAAGCTGCTGGCACTCAATGCGTTAATAAGTAGAAAAAGCCTTATCTGGAGCTTCATGTTAAGAAACTGCTACTCCATGGGGCTTTTATTTTGAAGGGGTGGGGGTAATTGAGGAGATGCAGGCTCCTTAATGTCAGAAGTGAACACACAGAGGTGTCATCAGTATTATAATATCTTTAAAACAATTACATGTAATAATTATAAAAACAGGTTTTCCAAAAGCTCCACAGCTCCACTACTTATTGTATATAAAACTAAATGTTCTAGGTGCATTCAGGTTCTAGGTGTTCTTGAACATACACTCACCCTGTTGACGTACACATAGCCCTCTGGAACAATGTGGGTGTGGAAGAAGGTTGATTTACCAGCTGTACAGAACAGGAGAAGAGAACGAGATCAGGCTGTTGTTGGAGGGAGACCAGAGAAGGTAATATACATACCGTCCTTTTTCTCTTACATGCAGGGAAACCAACAGCAACGATAGCTTCTGTCCTGCTGGAGGTGAGAGAGGCAGACGGTGGGTCGTACAGCCTGGCAGTCGACTCAATCTTCCTCTAAAGTTCAGAGGGAAATGTGAAAAAAATACAGACATGGCTTAAACCCACGTATGTGTAAAAACAAACCACAGGAAGTAGGCTCATTGTACGCACAGGGTCAAAATCAGGTAACTTGTAGGGGGCGCTCTTCCAGCCCAGGAAGAACTCCTCTGGGGTGTGAAACTGCACCCCGATGTTCAGAGCAAACTGCAAGGACAAGGAGGAGGACATTAACTGGTGAATAACGCTCGTTTAGATCAGCTCTCTGCACCTTTTCCACAAATAAGCTATCATTACTGAGCATTATAACACTTGAGCCTGAAAGGTCAATCACTTTGTTCTATGGCCCATAATTTCTTTATAGCAGACCGTTGCTATGGATACAGCTCTGAGCTCAGTCACTTTTAACCTCTAACTTGGCCGCTCATAATGTTCTTATAGTGTTTTTATATTGTTTTGTTTCACTGTCTGTACCTTTTTGCATCTGTATGCATTTTCCTCTGTTTGGCAGCTGCTGAACAAGAATTTCCTTCAGAATAAATAGTTTTATCTTATCTTATCAGGCAGACCATTTTGTGTCAAATTATTGATTTCTTAAGTAGGTAGCTGTGTAATAGGTGGGATTATGTGCGGCTAGTGCTTCAGACTCCACCAGCTTGCTGCACATTAGTCCTTACTTGACTTCTTAATTTATATGACTTTTTTAAGATGACCCACAATATGGGTTACCTGACTCTGAGCTAGACAGAACGAAATTCAGCAGAGTCAGGTTATAAAAAGGGTAAAAGGAAGTAAATGTTTGTCTAACCAGTCGGTCACTGCAGGAGAAATCCTTCTTCTTTTTCCCTGGAGCCCAGTTCTCTGGTCGACCTGCAGCATCTGTGCACAAAGGTCAGAAGTCAGAGGCTTTCTGTGCCCTTCAGGTGATCTATTCAACACCCAGAGCTGCTGTTTGCCATTTTTGATGTTTCTAGTTAGGTTTAGTCGAGCATTAAACATTTGCATTTTGGGAGATTTCAGGATTATCTGTGATCATTTAGACCATTTCACAGCCATCCTCACTCACCTCCAACATAAAACGTCTGTTTCTTGTCGACGATCACGCCATCATTTCCCTGAGCAGGAGAAACACGTAAAACCACTCACAGATTCTATAGACTTTTTTATCATCAAACATGCAATTAAAGAGGCAATTAAAGAGGCAATTAAGGAGGCAATTAAGTGCAAACACTCTGTATGAGGTGTGCTTGTTAAATAACATGGGTGTGTGCTTGTATGACTTTACCTTCTCACACAGGTGATTCCACATCCCCATCACTGGTTTCCTGTAGATACCTGGACCGGTGGATACAAACACCTGAGAAGCAGACGAGAAGAGGAAAAAAACAAAGATTTTTTTTTTTTTAGTAGAAAAATGAGAGTTTAGTCACAACATGACCAACCTGCACAGGTAGCTGCAGCGTGGCAAGGATGTCCTCTACTTTAGACTTAAAGACCTCAGGTCTCAGTTTCCCTTTTGCGATCCCCATCTGGTTGGTGAAGAACACCACCTGCAGATAGCAAGCCGGTGTAGAGAAATACACTGTCATATTTCAAAGGATTTCATATTCTAAAATTTACTAAAAACCATTAGCACCCACTGTGTTTTGCTCCTCCTCACCTTATATCCTTTCTTGAGCAAGTTGGCCAACCTGGGCTGGATCTCAGGATACAGAATCCTGTTGGTCAAACACACAAACAGATACATATTAGGACAAAACCATGGAGTAAAACATTTAAAAAGTGGAAAGTTCAGGAGTGCAGACATACTTCCAGTCATCTGGTGCAGTGGGAAAGACTTTCCCAGACTTGGTAGTAATAATGCAGCCATCTATGTCAAATCCAGCGATCTGGAGAACGACAACAAGAGGAAATGTTCAAGCATTGTTTACTGGTGAAGCCCTTCTGTGTTTACATGGAAAAGTAACAAGAATGACAAATGATCTGACACTTGTCACTGTGGAAGAGCGTCTCGCTGATTTTTAATCACAACTTTGGTGGTTTTATCACTTCCTGTGACTAGGAGATGATGCAAATGTTATTGATTTATCAGTTGAGTATTTTCTTGATTGCTTATCATTTGGCATGTAAAACATCAAGAATAGTGGGAAAAAGAAGTAAATTTTCACATTTGAATGTCAGTCCACAATTATACAAAACAGGAAAAAGAAGGAAATGTTGATAATTAAAAAGCTTGAAACAGTGACAATTTGTTTTGCTTGATTAAAAAAAAAGATTTAAATGCTGAAAGGAACAGTATGAAACATGCACAGGCTGGTATGGAATCTAATATTCTGAGTTATGTATTTATTAGTGTATAATCCCTCTGCAAAACAAAGAGCAAGCACCATGGTTTTGCATTGCAGTCGTGGAGAGGGAGGAGTGAGGAGTGAAACCTGTGCTTTAAGTTTATCTAAGACAACACTGACTGACTTTGATCTCAGACACTAAACTATATGAATAATTACAGCTGATCTAGTGAGTCAGCTCCCACCTTGTCACTCCCTTTGACACCAGCTGCAGTGTAAAACATCAGGTTGCCGATCTGCTGCCAGCTGCTCTTCACACAACCCTTTGCAGAGGATGAGGATGAAGAAGGCTGGGCGCTGTCACTCCTCTCAGTCAGAGACTTCTCTGCCAGTTCCTGCAGCTGCTTCAGCTTTTCCTCCGCCACTCTCTCCTCCTCTTTGTACTCATCCTCTTCCTTCATTCCTGTATTGTAGGCCTCCTCCTCTCTTCTTTGGCGCTTCTCCTCAGTGTTTCCCCTCTCTGGACTCAGTCGTCTTTTAGATGACTAAACAGAAAAAATACATTTTCAGTTTGACTTCTCTTGATGAATATTTTGTAACACTACTTAATAGGTTTCAAAACAATGACCAAACAAATGTGATACCTTCATGGGAGAGGTCGAAAAGAAATCCTTTATACTGCGCTTGAAATTTGGACTCGACCATGCCTCTTTTTCTTTGCTGTTTCTTTCTCCTCTTGTCTTATCTGTGGCTTTTAGTACTTTTTGTGCAGAACTGGAGGCGCTCCCGTTTGAGCTCAGGGAGTAGTGCAGTTCAAACGGGTGCTCCTCATTAACCAGGTAGAGGGTGCCACCATGGGTGAGCTTACCAGACTGGTTCCGGCCCAGCTTCTCACCGTCCAGGAAAGTGGGATTAGGACCCAGCTGTGGCAGAAAATAAAACGTGTCTTGCATCTGCATCCGTTGTACATATACAGTGAGTTAATCACATGTTACATAACCAGGGTGCGTCCAGGCAGTAAAAAGAGAAGAGCGCTGTCATGACATTTCAGACATTACAATTCTCTCCGGTGTTTGTTGTGTGCTCTCACTGACCGAGATGTTTTTCTAGCTTACCAGCTTCACAGTGGAATTAACTAAATGAACTTCAACGTGCATCACCAGGCTGGGTTCAAGTGTTTGTTTTCTCATACCTGAGTAACGACCACATCCTGGTCTGCAAAGCAAGCCACCACCTTCACTGAAAGAAACACAAGACACATGCACACGCACACACACACACATATATTCTGTTATTAATATTTATTTGCTGGAGCTGAAACAATTACTTGACTAATCTACAGCACTTTTGATTGATTATTTAAGAGTTTAAATATGTTTTGAACAATAATGTGGCTGTTTGCTGACATTGTTTAGGCCCAGATAACTTAATGAGAATATGGTGCTGAATATATTCTGTATATAGTGATGAATAAGTGCAGCCCTATATTCATTAAATTACTACTGTGGCCTTCAAACGTACCGATGGCACCTTTTCTATCCCAGATTGTTATTTAAAAAACAAAAACATCTTTATATATTTTATTCACAGCAGCATTAATTGACAGACCAACAGCAGAAAAAATGAAGACACTCAGTCTGCACAGAAAAATCAGTAAATCCTCACAATGAGAAGATATTTTCAGAATAGACGCAGACTTTTAGTTCATGTCAAACTCAGAAACTTGTTTGTCTCGAAGAGCACGCGACAGGAGAGCTGCAGCTCTTGTCTAAACTACAGTACCTGGGGGTGTCGTGGAAAATTCGTGAATACACGCCCCTCATATGTGGTGTAATGAAAAGCACCAGTTTATTTATCTCAACATTTTCCTCACCCTGGTGCCGGGAGCATTTCTTGTCGGTGACCATGGTGTCCGGACCCCGGCCCAGAATCACGGCTCGTCCGTCCTCCAGGGGGATCCGAGCTCCGGAGGGGCTAACTAGCATACAGGACATGTTAGCAGGCAGCACAGCGGGAGGGCCTCGCTTTCTAAAATTATGATGAGAAACACGGAAGTAAAAAAGTCACCAGGCGATGGTGGTTGCTAATACTGTAAGAAGTGTTCCGTTACTACTTTGCCCTCAACTTCTTTGTATTTAAATTTGGCTGAACGAACCGGAGCGGGACTCGTTTAGCAGCGGACCCACGGTCCATCAGAAAAATACGCTCGATTGGAAACGTGATCCTCTTAAAGATTCCGCTCATGACACTCGGAATTGACGGCATTTAGACATCCAGTCTTATCATTCTTCATTTTTATTTGTTTACTAATATAATGTCACGAACGACCACATCTGCATGGTAAAGTAGTTTTGGCATATTTGTGTTTTAGTCATGTATGTTATTTAAAAACATTTAAGGATCTTCGGTTTTGAATGTTGCACCGGACAGTGTGAAGTGTTTTCTCCTAACTTGACAGACAAAAGTAAAAAACGAAAGCTACGATCAAGACGCACGGAAAAAAGAGAGGATTTACTCTCCCTGTACTTATTCACACCAGTTTGAGCTGCTTTAAATTCTTCTAGATTTGTCTAATTAGGAAGAAATACCTGTTTGTCATTGTTTACGCAAGTATGAAACGTAAAGGCTGCAGCCTATTATTTCCTACATAATAGGGTGCACAGGTTTTGTTCTCATGTAGACTGGTTGGTTGGAGAGACCCTTTTTTTGTCTGGATGATTATTTTTTTTATTTTTATTATTATTTGTTTTTTTTTATTCGAGCTACCATTAAAGATGTTTATACATATTCACATTCTATTTGTATACAGTCATGTTTCAGTATAAAGATCCGTCCTTTAAGTGTTTATAGTATTGATTTTTAGAAAACAAACAAATGCTATAGACTTAAGTATCATTTAAGTAATACACTTATTTATTGTAATCATCATCGTCATCATTATATGTATCTGTAGGAAACAAAACATGGTAGATACTGACTGACACTGACAGGATCAGCAGGTATTACCGTGCAGGGAGGAGTATCTCCATCCTAAATCACATGAGTAAGCTGAAATATTCACACACTGAGGACTTTGACAGACAGCTGTTGTCATCCATTGTATCTACTGTTATTTAAAAGAGCCTGTCGCTGGGTTGTTCCCACTGACGTCCCTCCTCTTATTGTATTAATACTCAGTCCTTACCTTCATTTTTATTCCATCTTCTCTCCTGCCAGATCGTACCTGAGGTGTTTTACTGGAAAGCTGTTTGACAATACTAGCAGAAAGAAAACTTGACTTTCAGGTAAAAAAAATTCTTTTGGTCACTGAACTTATTGCAGATTGTCATTTTGTTGATGTTGTGTAACACATTAGCCATGAGTAGTATGTTATTTTTTTCTATTGTTTTTGACTCAACAAACCTTTTTTTCCTCCTATCCTCTTTTCATCCCATCTAGCATTGATCCTTCACACCATGTCCAATCAGCCCATCCAAAACCAGCATGAAGCTGCCTACCTGACCCTCACCAGAGGCTTGAAAGAGCTGGATCTCCGTGGTCCCAGTGTTCCCAGTGACCTGGTGCTGAACAGCCATGAACAGCCAAGGCAAGGTGCAGATGGCAGCCTCTCTGTACGGCCATGGAAGGATCGTGGTCCTGAGTCATGAGAGCTACCTTACAGCCTTTCCTGCTCTGGTAGAAAATGCTCTGACCTGGCTGAGAGGAGATGGATCTGACAACCTGTCTGTGGGGGTCCACAGAAACGTCAAAGGAGTCGCTGATAACCTCAGCAAATCCAGCTTCCAAGTCACACTCATGGGGGCTTTAAGTGATAATCGGGGGGTCGGTGTCTATGTGACAGATGCCTACAGCGTGGGTGAAGATGCCAAGGATCTGGTGGCGTTTCTGAAAGCTGGAGGAGGAGTGCTGATGGGGGGGCAGGCGTGGCACTGGGCTGCAACCCACCCTAACGAGAATGTGCTGCTTCAGTTTGAAGGGAATAAGGTTTCTGGTGTTGCAGGGATCTACTTCTCTGAGCGTTATGGTGCCGTAGAGTGCCTGCCTGTCTACCCCCAGATCCCATCCTCCTGGATGGCTGTAGTGTGAGTATAGACTGCACCGCTCTTTAATCAACCTCTCCACATATTTTATTCCTGCTCATGATGTTTGAATTATTAGACATTCATTCATATTATACAAATATCATTTGGGGTATATCGTTAATATAATATAGTTTGGGGCCAATGTTTTTCCTAACTGTCAAATATCCAACAATAATGGCAAAATAAAAGAACACAGAAAGGGAAAAAACATAAAATGAAAATACTAATGTAGTATTTATATAATATATACAATATGGTTGTACTAGGCTACTGTTTTTGTTGGATTTTCATGTAAGAACCCTTCATGTCAGCCCTTTAAAAATTCAGATTAATATGTAAAATATAATATTTGTGAGGAAAATTAGAAATGAAATGTACCCTCATTTAGACAAATTAATGAAATGACTTTTACACTTATTAAATTTGAAGAATGTGCCTTAATGAACTCTGCTTCAGTTTGTTAGATTTAAGAAAATAATAAGATTTAAAGAATATGATTGATACACTTAATTCTTTCCCTCTCCTCTTTCAAACAGAGTCGGGAAGGATTTTGAGGATGACTTGGAGTTCTTACTTCAGGGGGTTTCGGAGTTTGACCTTCAGGGTGGAGCAATAGCTTCTGAGGTTCTGGTCCACGGCCCACTAGCCTTCCCCATCGGGACCACAGGCAGTGGACAGGCGTTCCTGGCAGGAAGCTATTATGGGCAGGGAAGGGTCATTGTGATCACACATGAAGGATTTCTTGGACGAGAGGTAGAGTTTTAGTCAAATTGTGCATGTGATAAAGAAGGTATCATCGAAAGTATGAGCACAATAAATATGATTACATTGTCTGTTATTGTTTATTAAGTCTTTTTATGTTATTAACAAACATCTGCCTTTCTTATAATAACAGAGCCTGGCTTCATTTTGGAAGAATGCCCTTCACTGGCTGGATGAAGGTCGGCAGGGGGTCGTTGGTGTGGCACCAAATGTTGGCCTCAGCGTTCTGAGCAAGTCAGGGTTACAGTGTGAGAAGACGGACTTCAGAAAAGACCTGAGTGTATTTGTGTGTACAGCATATGATGGTCGCCATACAGAGCAAATCCAAAACTTTGTGGCAGAAGGAGGAGGCCTGCTGATTGGTGGACACGCCTGGTACTGGGCCCAGACGCACCACGGGAAAAATGAATTAACAGAATTTGCAGGTATAATAATGTCCCATCAATGTTTTCCCATTATAGCGTTACATGCTGGAATATTACACAAATTGTCTAAATGGTTAAGGTGGTGTGATAATCAGTTTCCAGCCCCAAGAGACTGCCAAAAGGAGTCTGATTGTATAGAAATTTATGAGAAAATGACCCTTCTCACATGAGTTATTATCACAGGAAACACTGTAAAGCGTAAACATGAGTTTATGGTTTCTTCTTTGGTCCAGCATGATGCTCATTTCATAAATTCTGGTTCCATTTAGAGTCAAATAGGCAGTAAAGTAGGGTCTGCCACAGGTAAACCTGAAACGTCTAGAGGAACTGAGCTGCTCGGCTGGTTGAGAGAATCAGAGAAATGTGCCTCTAGGAAAAAAACACTGCAGGACAAAAATGTGACTGTAGAACATGTCAAGAGAAGAAACAGGAATGTGGTCAGACTTGCAGTCTGCCTGGATGTTTTTTGCCTTATCATGAGTCAAAACTCTTTTTACCTGACAAGAGAAGAACAAATAAAACACCTGCGATCACTGGAAAGTCATGAGAGAACATGACAAGCACAGGATCTGCTTTTCTTTAGGAGGATAATCAGCTTTATATATGTGATAGAATAGAAGAGAAGAGAATAGTTTTTGATTCATCCCCCATTGGGGGGAATTCACCCGCGAAGGCAAAATAGAATAAGTATTTTTATTTTGTACTAAAATAACAAAAAAATATGTTTAATTGCAAAAGAAATGTTTGTTAAACACAATTATTAGATGAATAAAATGTATTTGCACTATTTGTTATGTCGACCTGTGGGAATAGTCATAAAATAAAAAAAGCAGTGCAAAAATTTCTGTGCAAAAGAATAGTGCAAATTGGTTTGAAAAACAAAGGCAATGATGGTAATGATAATAATAAATAATAATAACAATAATAATAATAATAATAAGCACAAATAACTTATAAGTTATTTAGTCATAAAAGTTCTTACAGCCCACCCAGTTGCACCTTAAAACATATCTGTTTCAACGATAAGACGCAGTGGATCAACTCAGGTTTGCTGAAATGTCTTTCAGGGAATAAGATCTTGAACACGATGGGCTTGAGTCTGTTGGGAGCAACAGTCAGTGGAGGTCTACATAAGGCTCCTGTACCCAGCCAGGCCGCCAAAGACTCTTACCACTTCCGGCACCTCCTGCATCGCTTCGCTGGTCATGTCACCCAGGGAGAGAAACTCAGCAAGGATGAGGAGGAATGCCTTAAGAAGCTGGGTCAGGACTGCACCACCTACCTGCAGATGAAGGCTCATGACTGCCCCTCCTACACACTGGTCATGTCCAGCCTCACTGACATTGTGATGAAGTCAGGCATGCCTCAGGTGAGATTAAAAACATTACAAAACTTCCAGTAGAGCTGCACAAACTTCCTTTTTCCTTTTCTTTCAAGGTGTGTGACAGCTGTCCTGTGAAGACTCCCAAAGACCACCTGCTGCTCAATGTGGCGTCGGAGGTTTATAAAGTTTGCCCGAATCCTGATGCCCTCCTGCCCTACCTCATCAAGAATAACCCCTTGTTGCCAGTTGTCTATAATTACAGGGTCAAGCTAAACGTTAACACAGCAGGTCAGACGTCACTTTAGTGAACTGTTCAAATGTGTTGTTTATATGTTAAATGTTTCTGTCGTGTGTTTGTGTGTCAGGAGGGGAGGAGTGGGTCAGTACTGGTCTGTACCTCTCCCCTGGTATGAAGACCTACATTGCGATGCCAACAGAGATCGTCGACAAGGGATGGAAGGTGAGGTTAAAAAATTGAGTTAATTGTGTCCTTTGATGAGTCCAAACTTTATGTACTCATCTGTCCTCTGTCCTCCTCAGGTCCAGATAGGATGTCAAACGGACTACCTGAAGGCTGAAGAGCTGAAGAGAGCGCCGTGTGTTCATGAGCGATTTCCTGTCAGCTCAGACATGATGCAGGTGTGGAACCTGTGGGGGGGGCTCATCTACCTGGTGGCTCCACCCAAAACACAGGTGGATGGGATAGAGGTCAAGGTGCAGATGGCTGTACCTGCACCTTACTATAAATCTGGTGAGTCACAATAGTGTCCTTTAACATGTATGAGGATATGTCAAACTGTAATAATTCATTGCTTGGTGCTGGATACATCCTGTCCTTCGCGCTCTTGGGTGTGACGACAGGTGTGACGACAGCAGCTGATTGGTCACTGCTGCGTAAAGCTCCCTCACCCTGGGCAGAGCTGGAGTTTGACAACATCATCCTCACCGTACCGTCGGATGCTGTTCGGGATCTGGATTGCCCTGAGAAGCTGGCAGCGCTTTGGGATGACATCATGAAGGCCATCGCTGACCTGGCTGCCAAACCACATAAGTTTACTCGCAAAGAACGCTTTGTGACTGATGTGCAGATCTCTGCTGGTGAGTGGGTTTTACTATATACCTTCTTTTTTGTTTTGTACTCCATGGACAGATCAAGTCGAGGACTCTCACCCCTCATTTCCACATTGTTCATTCATTCCTACGTGAACCTCGTCTCATGGGAGTGATGTGTTTGGGAAACTCCTTCTATTTTTTTTCTGGTCCTTAGTTAATCTAGAGTACGTTGAAAACTTTCCATCAATCAGTAATTTATAAATGTAATACAGCTCTCTATGAAGACATTTTTCCAAGTGAAAAGTTTGACGTCATATTTAGCAGTGAAACTATTTTGTCACACAGCTAGCATGCTATCACCATTAGCGACCATAAATGTGAGTTTGTCTAAACTGGAGGTAAAAAATAGATTCTCTCCCAGATCTGAATGTCCAGAATGTCTTTCCACTGTTACACAAGGATGTAAACAATACTCTAAACTGATTCATGGATACAAAGCAAAACATGCATTTTGACAGTGTCCTCTGTTCAAAAATAGCAGCTCTTCTTGTTTAATTGAGTAACAGCACATGTTAATATGAGACATGCTGTTCTTTGCTCTGGTTGCATGCACTTGCCCTGTAGTATACAGTATTGCAATGTTTGTCATCCATAATAGATACAGTATGTAACCTGAAAGAGCTGTTTCTATAATACAGTTTTTCTGATTTTCCTCTGTCCAGGCTGGATGCATGCTGGTTATCCTATCATGGCCCATAAGGCCTCAGCGACTGAGCTGGTCAGGGCTGATCTGTTCAGGACCAATGGGCTCTGGGGGCCCATTCATGAACTGGGACACAACCAACAGAGAGGCTGCTGGGAGTTCCCACCACACACCACAGAGTGTACATGCAACCTGTGGTCAGTTTATGTGCATGAAGAGGTGCTGGGGATCAACAGGGCCAAGGTGGAGTAACTCCGTTTTATTTGACAGAACACCTGAGAGCAACGTCTAAAAAAGTAAAAGAAAAATGGCTTTTCAGTTGAATTGTTTCACAGTCATATCATGTCATCTTGTTCAATATAGGCTCATCCAGCTATGACTTTAGAAAAGCGAAACAGTCGAGCTCAGGAGTTTGCAAAAGGAGGCAAGAAGCTCAGCGACTGGAGTGTTTGGGTGGCTCTGGAGACATACATGCAGGTCAGAGAGTGTCACTGTTTATCTCAACCTGTAGAGAAACTGAAGGCAACTGAAGCCTCTGTTGGCTCAATTTAATTAAAATTTCAGTTTCATGTAGACGTTATTGTGTCTCCGCCTGTTGCAGCTCCAGTCTGAGTTTGGCTGGGATGCCTTTAAGAAGGTGTTTGCTGCCTACCACAACATGAACAACTTCCCCAGTGACAACAAAGGAAAGATGAACCTGTATGCTGAGACGTTCTCCCAGACTGTGGGCTTGAACCTGACTGCTTTCTTTAAGGCCTGGGGCTGGCCCATAGAAACATCCACTGAGGAGAAACTCTCCAGCCTGCCTCCCTGGACCGATCACCCCATGCTCCAGTACGACTGATCGATCGATCGATCTATCTATCTATCTATCTATCTGTATTTGCTCTTATGCTCCCTCTTAATATTATACAAATTAGGATAGTCAGGGTTTATAATGTCATATTTTCATTTTCACTACAGTGATATTGGACTTCATTGTCTATTGACATTAATAAACATATAATTCAGCCCACTCTTGCTTGTTCTCAGTCATCCATTTTGTTTTGAATGAGAAGGGAAGTAAGGTTATGGTCAAACACGCCACATTTCACCCAGTAGAACAAAAAGTGCTTCTGAACAGGATTACAGACTGTAGCTTTAAGGACATAGTTAACAGGGTCATCCAACAACATCAGCAGTTTTTGAACGAGGAAACCAGTGAACATGAAGACAGGCCTGATGGCCTCCATAATCAACTCTGCACCTTAGGCTCTTTCTGCATCAACACAGGACTGTTTATCCCAAAATGACCAAAGATCTCTGAAAGAAGCAGCTGATTCTTTGGGTGAAATCCCACAATCCACATTTCAGAGCAGAAAGCATGCTCACACAGCACCGGCCTTTAGCTATTTACCCTGAAAAACTCTAGAGGTGCAAAACATGTAAACACTGTGCCTCTAAGGCCAACACAGGAGATCGTGGATCAGACACTGTATTCATCAGGTTTAAACTTGGAGATTAGTCTGAAGAAAGCTGTGCATTTGTTTTATGTGGTAATGTAGAGTTAATGCCTGACTTACTGTCAATAATTCATGCCACATTGCATTACATTTCTCTTTTTAAGGTCACATCATTCTCATCCTACTGCCTAGGTCTCACACACTCAGAGTGCATGGTAAAATTACAAGATATTCTTCTCCAGACTCTTGTTGATTCAGCCTGTACACCTCCTAAGCATTTTGTAACCAATAGATTTGTGCTCATTGCAGTTATGTATCTCCAGGAGACAATAGGAAGGATTCACACAGCGGGAAAAAGAGGTTCTGTTTTCCCTAACATGATAGATAGGCCTGTTGAGATGTGAAAGGTCATGCTTGTGCTATATTATGATTTGTTTTAAGCATAGACACGTTTACTAGTTATGGTTTGTTATTATCAGATATTTTTACTAATTATGGTTTGTTTTAATTATACACACATGTTATGATGTATTCAGTCATATACAGTTTTACTAGTTGTGAGGTTTACCATTTTATTCTGATAAATATGTTGAAATGCTTTATTATGTATAATGAATAGTGTAAAAGTAGTTTCATGGTTTTCAGACAAAGAACAGAGATTCACAGAGTAGAGGAATGTGTCCTTATCTCTTTGGCTGGAGATATCTCTGGTGGGCACACAATAACACTTTGGAGGGCCAGTGTGCCGCCTCGGGACGCCCTTTTTCACCAAATATCAACCAATGAAGAGAAGAACTGATGACATCCAACACCCCGAAGACCTGAAGACAACGCCTAGTTAGAAAGTGAAACTTGTCAGTCATATAAAGATTGAAAATAGCCCTGTGCGAGGGCTTGGAGCGCCCAAGCCTCATCTAGTTTTTTGTTTGTGTGATCCAACACCCAGATCTGTAAATTACACTTCTGACTTGCTGAAATCTTTAAAAGTGATTTCACTTTGGATCGCCTCGTCATCTCTTCCTCTCATCTAAGACCACACAGGAAAGCAGGTGAATGGTAGGGCAACTTGTCTTGGGAGTCAGACACTTGTTACCGGTTTAATACTGCTTATAGTAGGGGAAAGGATTGCAAGGTACCTTTCAAATAGTAAAGTACGGGAAGAACTAGAACAAGTACCATTTACCCAGAGAGGTAAAGTACGGGAAGAGACTAGCATAGTACCATTTGTCCTGTGGGGTAAAGTACGGGAAAAGACTAGTACGAGTACCATTTGCCTGGGTAGAGTACGGGAAGCATCTAGGGAAAGTACCATCCACATTTGAAGTAAGGGAAAAGTAATCACAAGTACCCTATAAGGAGAGATAAACCACCTGCTTTTTCCTAACAATGGTTGTCCTCTGGTAAACAATAACTAGTGCAACCACACATATTTTTTAATTCCTACCTGATAATGTGTCATGACATGCCAAAAAACAAGGAGTGGGTTTTATATATCAGCTGGGGAGGGATCTGCTTCCAGGTAGACAAGTGAGTGAGGTCTAAGTGGAAGGTAAGAGGTTTCTGTCTTGTTTAAATGTAAAATTATATCCATGTACTTTATGTGAATCTCTACAGAAGCAAATTTTTACAGAAATGTTTAGTACTGAAACAAACAGTTTAAATAGTTTAGAGTGGTGAAAACATTTTTTTCCATTAGAATGAGCTTCATTAAACGCTGTGCAATGACAATTAGAAAGTAAAGCTCCCTGAGGCATATATGTAATGATGTGGATACAAATAAAATTGGCTTGACTTGAATTTATTTAGTGAGGACAGTGAGTTTGAAGGAAGAGGCTGTCAGGAAGGATTCATCCCAGAGTCAGGTTTGAGAAGTGGAAAAGTACTAGTCTACGCCCCAATTTATTTACTTATTTATTTCATAATAACGAGAATTTATATTACAATCTATATCACAGGCTAAGAAGCAGCATATTTTGTTATTATTTAAGTGTAGAGTGGAAATAAAGAGTAGAATTTTTTTTTTAAAAAAATGCAGTTATTATAGTTTGCACATTGTAGAAATTGTAAATTGTATTTTTGGCACATCACAAAACAAATACAGTGTAAATAGTTTATTTAAAGTTGCTTGATTTGGTAATGCAGAATTAATCTCTGTACAACATTGCATGAGGTGCTTGCATGCAGCAACATGTTAGGCCTGCACACACCCCATTCCTGCAAATACACACACACACACACACACACACACACACACAGATGCATGCATGCTTTTTACTGTTCTTTTTAATTTTCCCTTAAAATTGTCTCTCTGTTATTTATCCTATCAGATAGTGCTCTTTTCTGAAAATTTTTGAGTTTTCTTTCATCTCTGGATCAATTGATTGACATTTTACAAGTTTATTTCTAATGCGAATGTGTAGTAAAACATTTTGCTTTCAGCTCTGTTGATCAATACTCAACATCCACCCATCTACAGCGCTTTAACCTCTCACTAATACAGCTTACTTTACCTCTAACACAGCAGATTTTTTTCCTGCCGTCCACCAGCTTCATCCAATCTTCAGATCATCGCTCCTTCTCACCATGGCCACCAAACCTTCTCAGTCTTACTTGTCCCTGATGAGAGGCTTGACAGAGCTGGATTTCACTGGTCCCAGTGTTCCCAGTAACCTGGTGCTGAATGGAGACCACGCCTTTCCTCTAGCAATAAACAGCCGAGGCCAGGTGCAGATGGCAGCCTCTCTGTACGGCCGTGGAAGGATCGTGGTCCTGAGTCATGAGAGCTACCTGACAGCCTGTCCTGCTTTGGTAGAAAATGCTCTGACCTGGCTGAGAGGAGATGGATCTGACAACCTGTCTGTGGGGGTCCACAGAAACGTCAAAGGAGTAGCTGATAACCTCAGCAAATCCAGCCTCCAAGTCACACTCATGGGGGCTTTAAGTGATAATCGGGGGGTCGGTGTCTATGTGACAGATGCCTACAGCGTGGGTGAAGATGCCAAGGATCTGGTGGCGTTTCTGAAAGCTGGAGGAGGAGTGCTGATGGGGGGGCAGGCGTGGCACTGGGCTGCAACCCACCCTAAGGAGAACTTTGTCCTACAGTTTCCAGGGAATAAAGTGTCTGGCGTGGCAGGGATCTACTTTAGTAAGCATTATGGGAGGGCAGAAATCCTGCCTGTCCACCCTCAGATCCCATCTTCATGGATGACTCTACAGTAAGTGGATACTGCTCTTATATCTATGCTCTATATCTATGACCTTAGACTATATCTACTAACAAAATGTTCAGCTTAATCATAGAAGTGATTCAATTCAAATGCATTGCTGCATCATATCAGAAATAAATTAGCAAGCATGCAAAAAGTCTTTAGTTGAGATTTGACACAGCATCATTCTTTAGGTGCAGAAATACTGAATGCATCTCACATCTCACTATACCAACCCATAATCCACTGCAGTAGCATAATGAAGCCCATTTCATGTATTATAGTGCAGTAATTTACTTTATTATCTACATTTTGTCATTAATGGAAGTCTGATTGCGTTCTGCAGACAAATCAGTTGCTACTGATATTTATTGCTGCTTCCTATTTTCCCCTAATACAGTGTTGGTAAGGATTTCCAGGATGACCTGGAGGTCTTGCTCCGGGGGGTATCAGAGTTCGATCTGAGGGATGGTATCGTAGCTTCTGAAGCTCTGGTCCATGGCCCGTTAGCCTTCCCCATTGGTACGACTGAGGATGGCCGGGTGTTCCTGGCAGGAGCCTACTACGGACAGGGACGAGTCATTGTGATCACACATGAATATCCTCTGAAAACAAAGGTGCTGTTTGCCTTTAAATGAACACACACATCTGTGCAGGTTAAAGTGAGCACATACTGATAAATTTTGTCAATTAATTTTGGTATGTAGAGCCACTTCTTGAGTTCTAAAGAGTATTTGCAGAGTGGTAATGTAACCTTTCATTCTGTCAATGACTCATTTCATTACAGAAACTGGCTACGTTTTGGAGCAATGCCATCAGTTGGTTGGATCAAGGCCGGAAGGGGGTTGTTGGTGTTATGCCGAAGAGCAAACTCCTCAGCAATTCAGGGATAAAATATGAGGAGACGGAGTTCAGGAAAGACCTGAGTGTGTTTGTGTGTACGGCATACAAAGAGGGTCATGTGGAGAAAATCCAGCGCTTTGTAGCAGAAGGAGGAGGTCTGCTGATTGGTGGCCACTCGTGGCACTGGGCACACCAGCACCCAATGCTAAACCCACTGACGGATTTCTCAGGTATGATTAATTTTATGATTCCCATTTCATCCCACTGACATGATGATAAAGGATGTTTGTTTGCTGAGCATGTTTGCGTGATGTAATACTGAACTTAGGCTCTTATAAATACACTCCCATGTAATGATTGACGACAGTGTCAAAGTACAAGACAGCACAGCAGGAAGGACAGAAGGTGCAGCATGGTGGATCTGCAGCAGAAAGTTAGAAGATGGAGAACAAGGATGACACCATGAGGGCTAGTGACACGTGAAACGTGACACATATGAAACGATAGAAACCAACACAAAGAGCAAAGAGGTGTCCACTGGCTGATCCCAGATGAGTCAAGTCGAGCTGCCAGAATTTTACTCAAAGGGCAATGAAGGGTTTGGTTTTATTTTCATCCATGTCAATATTCAATATTTCAACACCCACAGAATATTTTGTACTATGTCTCTGAAAACAGTGAATAGCTCAAATGAAAGAAGAGACTCTCTATTTCATCATGAAAAAAATGTTTGTTTTTACCTTGTTCCATTCTTGTTTTATCAGCGGTAGAGTAGAGGACACTTTCACCTAAATCACCACTTTTTCTCCACATTCTTTGTTTTACTTTCTAATCTCGATCGTCTCCACTTCCTGTTTTGATCTCTGTGGTGTATACCGTCTCTTTATGCTCCGACTACAAATCCCAGAAG
Source organism: Synanceia verrucosa (assembly GCA_029721515.1). NCBI lineage: Eukaryota > Metazoa > Chordata > Actinopteri > Perciformes > Synanceiidae > Synanceia > Synanceia verrucosa. The sequence continues at coordinate 26,094,091 of CM056559.1, forward strand.
ACCCAAAATTACTCACAGGCACTGGGAGACCGTGATTGGCGACCTGCTGCAGAAAAAGCAACTTTGATGTTGAAATACGTAGATGGCACTCAAAGAGTTAATGTCTACCTGCATAAAGTGAAATCTAAAAAAGCTGAGAGCTGAGTTGGTGCCAGAGTTAACTTGATCCAGTCCATGGGTTTGTAGATGAAGTGATATGTGTTTTTATTGTGTTTCAGGAAACAAGATGCTGAACAAAATGGGCTTGAGCCTGTTGCCTGCAACAATTGGTGAAAACTCCTACAAGGCCCCTTTGCCCACCCAGGCCAAGAAAGACACCAACCACCTCCTCACTTTTCTACGTCGCTTTGCTGCTCATGTTCTCCAGGGTGAAGAACTCACCCAGCATGAGGAGGATCATCTGAAAAAACTGGCCCTGGATTGTGTCAGCTTCTTGAACATGAAGGCGTCTGACAGCTTCGTCTTCACTCAGGTGCTGTCTGCCCTCACAGATGTGTTGAAAAGCAGCATGCCACAGGTGAGTATGGACCACTTTATACAGCGCAACGCTGAAGAATGTGACAATAAAAATAAATAAATACTGCCTCATTTCCCACATCTGCAGAACTGACCAGACCATCCTCTTTTGACAGCATAAGTTTTGGCATGTCTCAGGAGGAAAAACATTAATAATTAACGATGGATGAATGATATTTAGCTTTCAGCATCCTCCTATTGCATACTGTCACTATTATACCTGTGCTTTTCCTACAACAAGGAAGTCTAGAGTACATACTGTATTCTAAATTTCAACCAAGTCTTTTCAATCTTATTATGCATTTTACCATTATTAATAAGCCAGGTCCATTCATTTATATTGTTGCTGTCAATGTGGAAACCTTTTGACTATATGATGACTTTGTTTTTTCCACATGGTTGTTTTCTATTGATGTTATTATTTTTAGTTTTATAGGCCCTCCTTGTAATGTTGCACTGTCCAATTTACTGCAGAAATGATAAACTTTTCCCACGTCTGTGGGTCGAATAAAGGCTTATCTTATATCTCTGTTATAATATAATATAATTCATGTTGACTTTATTTTCAGGTGAGTGAAAAGAGCCCAGTGAAGAATCCCAAAGACCACCTACTCCTCAGTTTAGGGGCAGGGGTTTATAAGGCTTCCCCAGATCCTGATGCCCTCCTGCCCTTCCTCATCAAGAATAACCCCCTGCTGCTAGCTGTCAGACACCAGAGGATCAGGATTAATGCTGACACAGCAGGTAAGAGCGCAAGCTAAACATCTGTAGTTTGACTCTTTAAAGCGTTGCAGTGGTGTGTGGTATTATATTACATTAACATGAAGACTTGTGACTTACACAAACCTTTTACTGCTCCGTTTGTGGCAGAAGAGGAAGAGTGGATCAGTACAGGTCTCTACCTCTCTCCTGGTATGAAGACTGAGGTCATCGTACCAGCGAACATGGTCAACAACAAGTGGATGGTACAGACCACAAAATCACTGTTTGCTGTGTTTTTGTCAGTGTTCTGTTCGTCAGCGTAGTTCAAAATCACAAATGTATGACACCACCTGACTGTGCTTCGCTATTTTTCTATTTGCTATTTGAAAATTCATGGATAACAACAATAATTATGTTTTATCTTTAAAGATATAATTTTGATTAAAGATTGCTAGCTTATTTATTAATCAGCAATGCTGTTAATTTACACAGATGGTGGCCCTGTATCAAAGGACTTTATCATGTGCCCTGTTCAGAGGAGATATTGTCCTTTCACGCCTCCATTTATTTTGGATTTCTGTGTGCATGGACTCACATGCATCTATCAATCAATCTATAATCAAACTTTTCATGCAGGTTTTCAAAGCAGTAACCTGTTTCCCATGTGTCCCTTAGATCCAGATAGGCTGTCAGTCAGACTACCTGAAGGCCGAAGAGTTGAAGAGAGCACCAAATGTTCATGAGAGATTTCCTGTCACCTCAGAGAAGATGCAGGTGTGCAACCTGTGGGGGGGGCTCATCTACCTGGTGGCTCCACCCAACACTAAGGTGGAGGGGTCAGAGGTCACAGTGCAGGTGGCAGTGCTTGCTCCATATTACAGGTCTGGTAAGTGTGTGATACTGTATGATCATGCTTCATAAAAGAAGTGGAGAGCTTCAAATGCCATCATCAGGGTCCCAAAATGTTTAATGATTAATTATTTCAAGCAACTGGAGCTTAAATCTATTGTCCAAAATGAAATCTTTCTTGACTTTATGTAAATTTTCTTTTTATTTATTAGCAGTTCTCAAATAACAACAAAGGCTGAAGTTATCTGTCATGTTTTATCTTTATTTAAGTAAATGAGTTAAGAAAAAACACTGTGTTTAATTCTTGCCCAGTGAAGCGAGTTGTTCTGTTTACCAGTTTAGAAAGGCATTTTACTGGGCTGTTTAAATGGAAAACTTTCTTTTCTTCTTTTGTTGAATACATACATCTGTCTTTACTTTATTGTTGTTTCAACACAGCATTTTTAAAAACAAGATCATAACAACATCCCAGCATGTTTTGAGTAAATTCTACCATATTCTTCCTCAACATTGACCCGACAAAATCCAAATACCAGGTGATAAACAGTTTTGGGCATATTTTGTTTTGGAGGACTTCATACAGTATATTCTGTCTACAATGGAGCCTTTAACAAAAGATCTTTAAAACGATCTTTTAATAACACCTTTCTTCTTTCCAGGTGTGACAACGGCAGCTGATTGGTTGGTGCTGCGTAAAGCTCCCTCACCCTGGGCAGAGCTGGAGTTTGACAACATCATCCTCACCGTACCTTCAGACGTTGTTCGACACCTGGACAGTCTGGATGAGGTGGAGGTCCTCTGGAACGACATCATGAAGGGCATCGCGGATCTGGCTGTCATCCCACACAAATTTACCCGCAAAGAACGCATCGTAGCAGATGTTCAGATATCTGCTGGTAAGTGTCTTTTACTGTCATAAATCTGATACTGTACATAACGACATGTTCACACCATTGTTTTTAGACCATGGGCTCAATTACAAGCCTCTGATCTGATCATGTATTTGTAATGTTTAACTCTAAATTGAAGGATTTTAGTCTCTTTTGGTACAATTAATCTGTTCAACACATGTCTTAATAATAGTACATATAATAGTAGTAATAATAATAGTAATAAATATTTTATAAATATGTACTAAATAATAAGGAAGATATATATATATATATATATATATATATATATATATATATATATATATATATATATATAGCAAATAAAACACACAAAACAATTATTCAATAAATAAAATGTATTTTTAATTTTCTGCAAAAATTTGTGCAAAACTACTGTAATGATCATAATCATATATTGGAAATAAATTAGGGAAACTTTCAGGAAAAGAAAAAATAAAATGCATAAGTATTTTAGCAGCCTAGTTCTATGATTTTTGAATCTAACTGAAATTAATTTATCCATGACAAGTTTTGTAAAAATTGTTTCATGTATGATATGTTTGCACTTGTACTCATCACACGATCCACAAATTACATCTCCTCTCTGACTGTTTTTGTACAATATTCAAAGCAGTAACATGTTTTTGGGAGAATTCGCTGTAGCTGTCCTCTTCGGTTACATATTTCTTTCCATCCAGGATGGATGCATGCCGGCTATCCTGTCATGATGCACTCATCTGTAGCAAGTGAGCTGGTCAGAACAGACGATGCCAGAACTGAAGGTTTATGGGGAGAAATTCATGAACTGGGACACAACCAGCAGAGGAGCTACTGGGAGTTTCCACCACACACCACAGAGTGTACATGCAACCTGTGGTCAGTTTATGTGCATGAAGAGGTGCTGGGGATCAACAGGGCCAAGGTGGAGTAACTCCATTTTATCTTTTCACAAATTATTAATGTCCAGAAAGTCCCAGGTCCCTTAAGTGTCATTATAATTATACATTATGGCACATTTTTGTATCAGTTGTCCACAAAGTATTTGTCTTTTCTGTGATCATTATTCCCAGTCCTGTTATTTCCCCTTGATTCAAAATAATGAGTGTTTTTTCTTCCATGTAGGCTAATTCATCTATGACCTTGACAAATCGGAAGAATCGTGTCGATGAGTATGTTAATGGAGGGAGGAACCTGAGCGACTGGTCCGTGTGGCTGGCCCTGGAGACATACATGCAGGTGAAGGACAATGACTGTATTTTCTATTTTCTGTACAGGGTTACAGTGGAATTGGCAGCACTGCCTGCACTTCATCAAGCGTTTGTCAGTTTTAGTTTGGCAGGTTTGGCTCTACATCTCTACTGGTCTGAAAATTGAAAATGTCAAAGTGCTTTAAACTTGCATTATTTCCCAGCTTTGTCCATAATGAACACCATATTTAAGAGACAGCCCAAGAACAGCTTTCTTCAGAGGCTTTTCTCTTCTTGTACCTCAGGGGACAGAGGATTTTTGATCGAGTGCCGTTAATTGAAAAGTCATATTCATATTCTTAAAAGTTATTGCTCATCCTCAGGGGACCATGAATGTCTTTATCAAATTGCTATCCATCTAATAAATGTTCAGATATTTCACTCTGGACTAAGGTGATAGACTGATGGATGTTACAGCTCAGTTACAGCTATTAGAACAGCCTCTTAAAACTTAATTTGTTAACTCAGCGTGTCTCCTCCTGTTGCAGCTCCAGGGTGAGTTTGGCTGGGATGCCTTTAAGAAGGTGTTTGCTGCCTACCACAACATGAACAACTTCCCCAGTGACAACAAAGGAAAGATGAACCTGTATGCTGAGACGTTCTCCCAGACTGTGGGCTTCAACCTGACTGCTTTCTTTAAGGCCTGGGGCTGGTCCATAGAAACATCCACTGAGGAGAAACTCTCCAGCCTGCCTCCCTGGACCGATCACCCCATGCTCAAATATGACTGAACTTCACACTGCAGCTGAATGAAATGAGAGAGGGATGGGTGTTAGTTTATAAGTAGTAATACATCTGCACCACTGGGCTTATTTTTATTATTGCACATTTGCAGCTTTAAACCTTTTTCAGCAGCCAGAATAATGTTATGTCACAGCTTCTATTATCATTGACTTTTCTAAGCAATTCATAAGTACAATGCATATTCTACGGTAAATCTAAAGTCTCCATTTTCAGGTATTTACTGCAGATTTTTCTTCTGTGTCTTTCAGAGATCATGCATGTTTAAGCTGTTCATTTTTGACATTAAACACACACACATCTTACAGTACTGTCAATAAAACAAGACAAGTAAATGGCCATTGTCCCTCTGTTATTTATTTATTCATCTATTTGTGGTTGAATGAGAATAATTATTAGGGATAGTCGACCATGTTGACCACAGAAAACCATCTTTCCATCACCCCTTTGTCTTTCATGCCCTGCAGTTGTTGTAAAACAGCTCCCCTACTGGCTGGTTGGAGAACTGCTGGAGGAACTCTCCCAGTTCGTCCAGAGAGAACTTCTGCACCCAGTTGTCCTCAGTGTTTCTCGCCGTGGCGGCACCGCTCTGGATGGGTCTGCCGTTGTTGTCCAAGCAGCAGAAGGCGTTCCACAGGTAGTCCGGGATGTTGACACGCTTCATGTTGTTTTTCACAATCCAGTTATCTGCAGAGGGAATGGCACCGACCAGCACGAAGGCCTGAGAGCACTTATCCCTGAAAAGGTCAGCGAGCTGGGACTCGTGGATCCTCCAGGCGTTCTGGTTCATCTTTGGGTTCTGAGGAACCACGTTGGTCAGGGTGAAAGTGGCGTTACGACTCGGAACTGTAAGAGACAATTCAACAAAATTACTCTTTAAAATCTGACATGTCCTACCTGTCCACACTGTTAAACATTTTAAATTCCCCATAACTATTTGTGTATTTTATGTTGTGTATGTTTTTCTTTCCATTCAGAAAAAGCTCCACTACATTGAGGGCTACAGGAACACGAGTGTTGGTTAATATTTGATAAATGTGAATCCTTACAGCCTTGGTACTGTATTATATACAGAGGAATGTGAAGGCAAAAATATAAATTTCATGATTGCAAGTGAATAAAAAATGGGAAATAATTACAGGAAAACTCCCCTTTGTTTGTGTAAAATGTATGAATTATCAAATATCTGCAAGTGTCCCCTGGCATGTTAACTACTCTTTATGAACACAGAGAGAAGATTTCAGATTCACACATTTCATTGTGTTGTGTCAACACAAAATCCATTTAAAGTGTGTGAATTTGTGTGAATATCAGGTAAGATTAAGGAGCACTGATTTAAAACAACTGTTGAACTCACCTGACACCTTTACCACCTGCTGACCCCCAGAAGCCGTCCTTGTTCGCCCTTTCTTACCTGCATGGTGTCCGTTGGGGTTGAGGTGTCCTCGGTCGAAGCCAGAGTGAGTGTAGTCCTCATTCAGAGCCTGTCTCTCTCCCAGGTAGACTCCAGGGTGGTCTTTCCCCAGCCAGTAGCCGTCCTTCATCTCTGCTTGCCAGGACATGTTCACCAGCTGTTAGGAGAAAAAAACCCTCAGATTTAAAAACACAGAGAACGATTCTGGGCCCCATTTAGCATCATCAAGTGAAGGATACAGATGCATTATGCACTAGGGCTGGGTATTGGCAACGACTTCATGATACGATACGTATTGCGATACTTGAGTTACGATATGATACATTTTGCGATATTGTGATATATCGTGATATTCTACATAGATCACTGAGAAATTTAAAATACAGCTTAAAATACAAGTTGTATATACAGTATGTAGGTCTACATATATTATATAGTACAGTACATATATTTATATAATCATATATGTATATATATATATATATATATATATATATATATATATATACATATATAATCATATATGTATGTATATATATATATATATATATATATATATATATATACTCATATTTAATTTTAATTTTTATTGTAACATGCGGAAGTTACTCTGGATTTAAAACTGGTCCAAAACATGACTTTTTTTGGGAAAAAATTATATTAAGAAATTAAAAATCAAAATTATATCAGAAGAAAAAGTGTCGTGATATATTGCCATATCAATATTTTTTTCCCAGCCTTATTATGCACATGGTTGATTCTTTACAACCTAAACTCTACTGTGGACACATGTGGGCACATTTCTGTTGTAAATATTACATTTGGCAGCAAAATCACATTTCAGCTGCAAATATTAAATTTCTGCTGCAAATATTACATCTCCTCTGGAAATACAGGTGTTTTATATATATATTTTTTTATATTTATGTCTTTTATATATTTGTTTTTTTTTTCTTATTTAGATGTGCCTTTAAGCTGAGAGACTCCACAAAATTTTGTTATGTATGCATAATGACACTAAAGACTCTTGAATCTTGAATGAATGTGGCACCAACCTGAGGCTCGACAAACCATCTTCTCTCCCTGCCGCCTCCATTGCTGGGCTGGAACTGATAGGCAGAGTAGACAGCGATACGATGGTTGGTGTCGTACAGCGTGGCAAAATGGTACCTGGTGAGGAAAAGATTAAGTGTCATGATTCAGGGGTCGGAGTGAGGAGTAAAATGTTTGATGCTGAAATGTAGAAATTAAAGCAACAGTCAGAAATCCTGAGCTTCATTGGATGTGCTGTAATGTTGTGTAACTGTACCTGTTAACGAAGCGTTGACAGAGACGAGCAGCACCAGGTGTAGAAGCCCCCCACTGTGGCACCTTCTCTTTATAGAAGTACTTCATGCATTCTGGCTCATCCTGGGAAAAAAAACACCACAGACTCAGTAAGTGAGCCACTTTCACATCACACACACATTTAATGAAGAATAAACTCACAAACCTCAAAACGGTCCACAACATCTGCATGAGCAGAGAAGAGGAGCGAGAAAAGAGCACACAAAGTCAGCGAGGCTGGCATCCTGGACAGAGAGCTTCGGTATCAAGTCCTGAGAAGAAGAAACAGAAAGCAGGATGTGAAGGAGGTGAGTGGTTTAAATGCAGCTTTGTGCTGTTAGTTATTTCTACTCACCTGCTGTCTGCTGCCACACTCCACCAAAACCAGCTTTTATGTGTGACTTCTCTCTGTCACCTTGTTTGTCCTCTGCTGTTATCTGAACACCATCCACACGTGACGCTTGCGCTCAATGGACAAGCATTTAGTTCACGAATAAGGCCTGAATGAGCACCACCATGGTTTGAGTCCTCGTCATATCATCTGTTCTAAAGACATTTTATGTCTTATCTCTGTGACATTTTGACACCCCAATGCTGCACATCAGTACACTTTTGAAACAATACATGAGCACATCAATGACTATTAATAAGCTCCAATAAACTCTGATGTCCCTTCCTGTTATTTGATATCGAGTTCACCTCCTGGAATATTGACGACATGTGCATTTGAGTGGATTCACTCACACAACTTCAGGTTAGGTAACAGCCAGCACATCTGGTCATGTGTTGGTTTTTCCCATGATCGCAGCAGTGCAAACCTCACATGTGTGAACTCCTCCCAACATACTTTTTGCTAAACACAAAACTCCTCAATTTGAATTTCACTAATTTGAATTTCACTTGCTCAAAGTGCCCAGAGAGTCCTGCATGGATGACATGTTTTTGTCGTTATTGCTGTTTTGTTTGATTGAAGGCACCGTTTGCAGCTTTGAGCAGATCAATGGACATAAAACTGAAGGTTTTCTTTACGTTAAGTTGATATAAACATAGCTGCAGCTTTGTAAATTTTGTTTTTGTTTTACACTAAACTTGAAGAAGATCTTAAGTATCAAACAAGCATTTTATCTGATGGAGTACAGTACTTGTTGTATTTTCTGTAACTAAGCAACCAGCTGCAGAATAGATGATGTGTTTTCCTGTGTACACCAACACGTGTGCTTGAATGCTTATGTGATCTGCATTTTCAGGCGTGTTAGAAGTTTATTTGTCCCTGAGAGGCAATAAAGAATTGCACATGAATGTAAAAAAACTCAATAGATAATAAATAGATAGATTATAAAACACTAAAAATACTAAAATACATGTTTACATATATTGTTTTAGATGTACATTATGGATGAAGTTAGAAATTCTTAGAAATTAAATTGGGGACTGAGGTCATGCTACTCTACTGCTTAACACATGACGTCCTAAAAAGTGATGTTGATGTGCAGCAAAATGATCTTGTGTTTTAATCTGCTGATCTTGTCTTAATTATAAGTATTAATGTGGAGCTAGATGATGGATGCTCTGCTGTAGCTGCTCTCTGACCTCTAAACAGTTAAAGAATCTAACAAAGGGTAATTTGTAAAGTTATTGTCAGTCCTTAAAACCATTTTAATAAAATGTGGCCCACTGAAGGTCGAATAATATTGAACTGGAATAAAGCCAGAGGGGCTGTTTGATGCCAGAGAAAACATCAGGGATCAGATAAAGAAAGCGGGGCTTTATTTAATCAGCCTTATATTTTCCCATTACTCTGCTACCAACATCTCACAGAGCAACGTTGTGACTGTGTTTTCTCGGGATAATTGCTTTATTATTAAGGGAAGTAAAATGAAAGCAGTAATTAATGATCCATGTTATTTGGTTTTTTATCTAAGTGCTAAGTGTAAATGTTGTGAACATAGAGAGAGAAAGAAAATGCAGCCAAACTAAGAAAAAAATCTGACAAAATCTTAACTTACAAAATTTAACCATGTTTTGTTGACAGCATGCACATTCAACCATCCAACCATATATTTAATCACAGAAAACAATGTTGGATATTTATTTTGATATTTTCTCTTTATTTTTATTCTCTTTCCTCTTTGTGCTGCTGTTGTTACTTCAGTCTGCCTCTAGGTTGCACTGTTGAATTAGGATTTCAAATTCACCTTTGGAAGTCTGTTTCTTCTTTTGAACACAAAATTCAAGTGTTCATCCACCTGGAAAATGCTCAGTGTGCAGGCTGATGATGCACTCAGTGATAGGCTGTTATCAACACTCCAAACAAGTAAATTACAGTTTTGTCTCAATAGAAAGCAGTCTTCAAAGCAGTAAAACACCTTCAAAGTGAGGAGCCTAGCAGATAATCATTAAAGATGACACTCTGAATGACAAGAGGACGAATTAAACTGCCACTATGATGGATTTTATTAACATCCTTTGTGTTTTTGATTTGGTCCTGAAGTTAATTTGAGTGGACTGCATCTTTAATTGACTTTGTCGTTTGAAAAGATCATAGGGAGCTGGGCTCCCCAGACACAGATTTACAGTAATCCTTGACTCAAAAGCATCCAGAGAGGGAACTCAGTGAGGCTCAACAGGAAGGCTGTAGGTGTCAGAGACGACAAAAATCCGCTTTAATGGCTGTTAAATGCTAAAGTTTCCAGAAATCACCTTTTCAATAGAAGCCTCTCACAGAATGAGTCCAGGAAACCACAGGCTTTGATTTCCATTGATCCTGGTCACTTGATTGATTAGCCAGTTAGTCTGCAAATGAACCACTTTGATTGCTGATTGCCTTTGGGCTCTGTGGTTTTATAGATCTATAGCAGATAGAGAAGATTATTTTTTTTGGGGTGAATTTGTTAAGTAGTCAGCTTTTTAATTTGTCACTGGAAGAGGACAAAAGCACACTTGTTGTTCACATTGATGGTGTGTGTGGGGTCTTATCACCCTCTTTAATATTACTCAGAACTCTGTGACTTTTCTTAATTTTATGAGAATCACCTTAAAATGCTCAGAGGAATGAGCGAATGATGATAAATGACTCCTGTCTGGGGTCACAGCACACTCCTCCCAAATCCCACCAAGTCTGTTTGGATTTCTTTGCCTTTAAACATTTTTAGCGAGCGTAAGGAAGATATTATTTTAAGCAATAGTTCACAGCATCATTTTTATTAATAAATAGTAACTTTCACAGTAAAATAGGCCCTCCTGCCTGCACAGACAGAGGCACTAACCTGCACAAGATACTCAGTGTGTTTCTGCTGCCTTCTTACCTTACCTTACCTTAAATGACTTCATATTGCCCATTTCCTCAGGTGTGAAGAGATTTTGAAAGTGCAAAATAATTAGATGTCACAGCCATGGTATGTGGTTATTATATCACAGCTATGAACCAAATTCTTGATTTGAGCTACCTGTTTTCTAATTTTTTCTACATTAAATATCCCATTTTACTTTTCTACATATTGTTTTAATTCAAAATTATCCAGGGAAAGTGCTACTGTTGAAAAACCAACTCAATCCAAGCTAACAGAAACACAACCATTCTTAATCTCAGGAGGTTATACACTGAAGAAAACACTGTTATTAATGCTTTATTCCATGTCTGCCGACAGATTGTTACACACTGTTCATTTAGTAATCAATGGGACAGATGAAAAGGTGCCTCTAATTCACTTTAACACTTGTTCTTGACACATCAAGTTTTCACCAACAACAAAATAAGTCAAAATATGCACAGATGTAAGAACCTGTGTGACTTATAGAAGTGCTCTGAAAATAGTTCCTGCTGCTGCTGAGGAGGCAAAAAGGTGAGACTGCATCTCCACACATTTACCTCTCTGACTGCTCCAAGGACAGATGGCCAGACGTTCATCTCATCCCAGACAGACGAAGAAAAGAGAGGGATTCAATCACACACCACAGCCCCCCACCACATTTCCCTCAATCCTCCCCCTCTCCCCCTTTATCATTTCCCTCATTCTTTTTTCATCTTTTTAAGTCGCTTCATTTCAGATGCATTCATACATTTCCAATATCTTTATGTATGAGTCTATCTCCCTCCCTTCCTCCTCCTCCTCACCTCCTCCTCCCCCCATTTTTCTCTTCCTCTCCCTCTCTACCTCCCATCCTCACCTCTTCCACTACCTCCCTCCCTCCTTCTTTCTTCCTCCTTCCTTCCCTCCCTCCGTCCCATTACTGTAATCCATCACTCTTCCTCGTCCACCATGCAAACAGGCCTCCTGGTTACCATAGCAACCACCTCCGGCCCGGCAGTGCGCAGCCCCACTCTGATTGGCTGGCAGGACCGAGGCAGTCTCAGTCTGTCTGGGAGATGTGGTAATTGGCTGGGAAGTCTCACACACACACACACACACACACACACACATAGTACAGTATTCACACATTGGCATACAGTACGCACACACATAAACTCAAGACTGAGCCTAAATAAATATACTTATGTATATTGTATTGTGTATGGAGTGGAAAACACACACACACACACACACACACACACACACACACGTGTGCACACACACACACACACACACAAACACACACACACACACACATCAGAGATATGAAAGGGAGACTGGGGTCAGCGTAATGAAGCTCATAAGAAGATGGGTGCTCTAGGCTGTGTGTGTGTGTGTCTGCATGCTGTACAGCATGTGTGTTAAAGTGCATGTTTGTGTGCATGCATGTGTGAGTGTGTGTGTGGCACGCTGGCATGTGTGTGTGTGTGTGTGTGCATGCACAGGATGGCGGGGGTTGGGGGTGTAGTGCAGGATTTTGGATAAGGTTGGAGCTCTGCCAGAGGATGGATGGAGGAATTGGTTTTTGTGGAGTATATTGTTAAAAATACCTATATTCCCCCCAAGGAACCAAGTGTGCACTAGTTTTTTTTGTTGGTTTTCTGGCTTCTTGAAGGGAAAAAAATGGAATAGTTGATCAGCTTGACTTCACCCTGCTGCTGTTGCTCAGCCAGGTCTGGCCAACACAGCAGCTATGATGAATGTCTCATCTCCAGGAATACATCACAAATAGCAAAAGTGTACCTGCCCTGAATAGCAAAGTGAATTCTCTTCTGCAGTGTTGTTGGGAAACAATGTGGACAATGGGGCTTTTTTTGTCTCCACCATTCCTGTTTTTTCAGGCCAGCTAGAAGCAAAACAATGTTGTCCCCTTAATCTGTTGTCAATTCATTCCTTTTTCAAACACATGAAAAGGTTAGAATATTTTTGCTGCCAAAAAGGAAAATGAAGGGTTTCACAAAGTGTGTTTGAATTGAAAATGATAATTATTCAGGGTTTCAGACTTTGAACAGGTTACTTTGATAGATTTTTATCTGTACACTGAATAGAGATAGAAATTATCTTTGTTGGTCTCCAGTCACATGCAAGGAAATAATTGAGTGAATCAGAAAGACCTCACCACTGAAAGAAGAAGTTAAACAGACTAGTAAGCTGCCCTAGTTGGCAACAATACAGAAACCCAGACGAGCAGACTGACTGTCCAACAACACACAAATGTTCAGTGATTTAAACCAGCAGAGCTGGAAACAAATGAATGCACACACACAAACACACACACACACACACACAACACAAAGGCAGAGGTCATTTTTCAATCTCATCTTTTTAATGGAAAAAATGAGTCAAGGGAAGAGAGAAAAAACTGGGTAAATTGAGAAAGTCGGATGAATTCACAGAGAATGACTGACAGCAGTGATGACAGCGATGCGGTCACAGTCCACACTTCAAAGCTTTCCCAGGTAGATAGAGGGAGGGGGCTTTAAAAAATGTCCAAGAAGATTTCACCTTCATCTTCCCCTCAAGGTAAAAAATACAAATTAAAAACTCCTCTTTATCCAGTGTCTTTTACAACAGACAATCACATCGAAAAAAGATAGAAAATGAAAAGTGCACCCGCACTCACACACATACATACTTACAATTAGTTGTTTATTTTTGGGAAATGAAAAAAAGTGCAAGCAAGATCACAGAATGATAATTTACAAGAGAGGTGGCCCAAAGTCTCTCAGGCCGGACCACCCCGACAGGAGGGATGAGGGTAATGGCCTCAAGTTGAGGCCTGGAGGTTCCTTGTGAGTCTTGTTTGACCCTCTGAACCCCATTATCACCACCACCTGCTGCGTCCATTTGTACAAAGAGAAGGCTCAAGTTTCATTTAATAATCACACCCCAGCATGGCCGCCCCCCCTCCCCAGATAGTACAATCAAAATGAGTTTGACTCCACCAAGCTTCTCCCATTAAGTGCCAGGAAAGCTCCCAGTATAAAGGCTTCTTCAGTTAGCTCATCATCATCATCATCATCGACCGTCCACCACACAAACTATTCTCGTTTCACTCAAACACGCGTCTACTCTAGATGTTAGCTCTGACTGGTTAACGGAAATAAACATGTTTTTTGATTGGCTACTACTGGTTTGTTGTTAAATATAAAACTACCTTTGCGCTGCCTTATCCCTCCTTTCCACTGGATGCGTCGACATCCGTCAATACGCACCAGATTCGCCTGCTGTGGCTCCGTCGGATAACTGGAATCGCGAGAATGAGACGAGATCTTGTGAATTCATGTATATCATGTGATATAGCGAGTTGTTGCGTCGCATCAGTGAAAGAGAACCACCGTGTCCGCTGAGTAGAAGGAAATCGATCTGCTCTGTGTTGAACTCACGACATCTGAAAAAACTAGACGCTCCAGTGGAAATTAGGGGTTAGCATGTCAACATGTCATCATCCCAGCTGGTCACATGGCGCCGCTTTGATGTCACTTTACGTTTAGGCAATGGAGGTTAGGTTTAGGGAAAAACAAAACTGTTGGGCTGAAAATTGTTACGTTTGTAAACTGAAAATGAAAGTTAACGCACATGTCAGCAGCGTTCTCCTAGACGGTATTTTGTGATGATCAGAGCTCCTTCACCTTCTGAGCATTTACCGTTACCTCTGAAGGGTTTGCTTTGTAACTAATGGAAAGCCCGGTACATCACTTATGCCTCCGTATCTCATGCAGATGGCTGTGACAACGCGTCAGTGTTTGCTGGTAATGTTTTTGTCATCATCTGTGCACAGCATCACAATCCTCCAGCAGCGCTGCGCCATGCAAGTGGTTCGACTGAGAAAAAGGTGGATGCACAATAATAATAATAATATAATAATATTAATAGTTCACTATTTTGGTTCGGTTTGCTTTTCTCTGACCTTTCAGTAATCATAAGTGGTTTTACACACACACACACACACACACACACACTCGCAGCGAATGCAGCCACGCTGTGCAAAATGTGAAAAGACACTGATTCCAAAAACACAGAAATGATCATAAGTTAAAGGTTATTTCTCATAAAAAAGAGCAATACTGACAATATCAAAAGTTGAAATTAGAAACATGACAGGTGTCATTCATGCATCAGTGGAGTCATGTTGAAATTAGGGGGCAGCTCAGTATTTGAACCTGATGTCTTTCTGTGTCAGTTACTGGAACATTCTGCTGATCCTCTAAGCTTTCATTTGGAGACTTGATGCAGCGTTAAAATGAGCTGCTCATTCAAACCAAATCTCTGTTTCATACTTTGATACAGTATGTACACAAGAATATGAAATGCTGTATGAAATAGCAATTTTCTTGCTCTTGATTCACGCCTCTATTTACAGCTATTGTCTCCAAGATTAAAGCTCTCACATCATTGGATCAAAGCCCTCTCTGTTGCTCATGGTCCTGGGAAGCCCAGTCTAACTGGTTGAAGTTAACATAATGGGGCTAAAAGAAAAAAAAAAAATCACTTTTGTTCAGTGCAAGCTCAAAAATATTCATGCCAGCTGGCTGTTGTCATACAACGTTCAATACCTACAAAAAGTAATGTCAACTGTAATTAAATTGGATTTAATCAGAAACCAGGAAGTATAAACTAGTGGTTTTGTTGCCTAAACTTAATCTAAGTTGTTTCATTAGAAGACATAAGATTATTCTGAAAAAAGGTGTGTTAAAACAAGGAATTTCATTTTGTAAGATATCGAATGAAGTGTTGTTTGACAAACTCAGCCTTATTTCAGCTTGGTCTTCAAATGCTGATTTATGATGCTGGATTGTGACAGGCAGCAGATTTATTTTGAAGAACTCAAAATATGTTTTGCAAGACACAAACATGATTAACAAAACCAACCATCACTTGATCAGATCTAGAGATCTGTGACTTTGACTTTAACACCACTGACTTCATTTATACTCACCAAGGCCAAAATCAAATAGGGTGCTATTAAAGCTATGTTGCTGCATGTTAGCAAGTGTCAAACTGAAGCCGTGTTTACTGCAGCCACACTATGACTGTTTTTATCTAAATATACTGTGGAGAGGTGGATTAAGTCACAGGAGTGGTTTAGTCTCTGTCACAGAGAAAAAAAATGATGTTTGATACTAAAAGGGCATTTTCAGGTGGAACATCGCCTTGAGCTCCTAACAAAGAGCTTAACAGAGTCACAGTCAGTGTGGGGTGGTGATATTCATCTAAAATATGCTGTCCTAAATGCTATGTCATTAAATTAGAAGGGTTTTAACAAAAAAAAAAAGGGAAAAATATGAAAGATGTGTCACATGTTGGAATAAATAAAATGCATAAAATGTGATTTCATTTGGCATGTTTAGGATTCAAACATATTGTTTGACCTTTTGGGAAAAATACCACTCTAATATGATGAATATCAAGCTACAGACAGGAGACAGTTAGCGTAGCTTAGCATAAAAACTGAAAGGGAAAACAGAAGCTCTGCCTATAGGTAAGAAGATCACCTCTGAAGGTGTTTGAGCCATTTCTCATTGATATAATCTGCTTAAAAATCAACCCTCAAATAAATGGTAAACATGACAAATGTTTTTACGGGATCATGTGCCGGACTGTTTCTAGGTGGGAACAGGAACTTCCTGGAGTTGCTGCCATGAATCATCTGGAGCAGAACCGATGTGAATCCATAACATCTTTTTTACTCTTTGATCATTAACACGTGCTGGTCTTGACTTTAAGACTTGAGGCTTGTGACTTGCAAAACAACGACAGAGACTCAAAATGCCTGAATATTTATGCTGACTTTCCTTACACTCACATCACCTTGGTGCCACCCAGATCCTCTAGCAGATACCGCCCAGCGTGGAGCTGGCTACAGTTACTGGAGTGCTCAGATAAACTCACACAAACAGACTCACAGGCACATACACAGAGTTTAAAACACCCAGTTTGGCCAAAATAGTTCATATCACAAACACGTTATTGCGAATTAAGTGTGCTTTCTTGTCAATTTCAATTAAAAGTCTTTAAAAACAATTGAAACAACATGCAAATGAAAAAGAAATCTTTAAAAAAACAATGTTTTAGGCCTCGTCGTGGGCCACACGAAGTTCTGCATTGTCCACACATCAATCCTACATTCTTAACACACAGATGATACACACCAAGCACCAGGAGCGTTTCAGTCTGGCATTGGCTTCACAGTCAGTTTCATAGACGGGAAGGTCGATTAAAGGTCAGGTGAAGGATCCGTGAGCGATGCTGAGCCTAAATTGTCATTTCTAAATACAGTGTTTGATCAGAGACAGCCGAAGTCCAGATCTCTTCTCATGAATGAAACCATCAATTGTCAATCCCAAAATGCATTGCTAATTTGGGGAAACCCCATGCAAGGAGAGAGGACGCAGTGAGAGTCAAAGACTTCCTGACCAGATGCTCGTTGTTTTGCCGATGAAGAAGCGTGTCGATTAGAAGCAATCAGTCTTAATTCTGTACAATTCACTCCCCTTTGAAATAGGACAGCGAGTCCTGCACACAGACAGACAGACAGCAGACTTCAGCGTCTCGGCTCTGCTGCTCAGGGTGAAGGACAGATGGAGTAAATGAAATTTTGGTTGGGTGTACATTTCACAGTTAGCTAACACTGAAACCCACTGCTCCACGGTTACCCAGGGTCTTCTTCGGCCTAACACCTATCCATCTTATTAATTCTCTCTTACTACTTGACTGAGTTGCAGCTGAAGATCATTAGGGCTCTTCTGAGGGCCCTTAAGAGGGTTCCCGTGGAGTAGTACGCCTCTGAAGTGCCCTTGGCAGGCTGGAGTGTGTGTCTAGCTAGCAAACGTATTGCAAGCTGATGAATTCCTCTGCAGTGCTGTTCAGGATACGGGGGTCAGGTCGAGCATCAGGGGATGAGTGAGCGACGTATGAGAACGGACCGCAGGGTGGTGTGTGCTCAGCGGTGCTGGAGGTCACTGGGACAGATTGTAGGGGAGGAGGAGGAGGCACAAAGAGGGGTGACGAAGAGGAAGAGGGGGCCGGGAGGATGAAGCACAGCTCCACAGATTAGGTGAGGGTGATGTAGGCTGAGGCCTTCTCCTTCAGGTGTCTCAGACACAGATGGCAGCTCCAGCTTCCTGTACACCACCAACACAGAGCAGAAGTTCAATCACTGCTATTGTAAAGCCTCGTGGATTAATCCCTCATTTCAGACAGAGCGTTCAGTAACACTGTAAATTAAAGCTCCACGTTAACACACCACACGCTGTGATTGTAGATTGCGGATGGAGGGGATTTGACAGCTAGTTTGGTTTGGATTTGAGCGTGGGATTTGTGACATTAATTAAACATCGACTTTGAGACGTATGCTTAAAACGCATCTCTCAGTGTGTTACAACTAAAGGTATTCTGTAAGCAGCACAGTTTGTATAAAAATATACCGTTATCATCTATGGACCTCTTTTTAAGAGGAAACCCAAAATAAAAAATGTGCATGTGTGGGCAGAGCGTGACACTGTTAGTGAGTGTTGAAGTGGCACCGCTACTGTATGTTCAGCCAAGTGACACTTTTGCCATGGAAACAGATTATCTTTTCTACTACTCATTTCCATGACAACATCACTATCAAACATCCTGAGGCCGCCATCTTGTGTGTGCAGGAGGCGAACGAATCAAACGAGATGTACCTGCTGTGTTTCTGTGACGATGGCCACAGCCTTGATGTTCCCAAAGAGACGCAGGTTCAAAATGAGGCTGGTTGTATTTTAAATACCTTAAAGTCAACACAAAGTCTGTCTGCTGACCCCGGCTTTCACTCTCCTCACTGTGTGAAAATGATCTCAGATTAGATCATTAAATTTCAGCTTTAGTCATACAAAATATATGGTTTAATGTCTGATCTTTGCTTAGCGTCACAGCTCTATTTCCTGGCGTTGTCCAGTTTCTATGATAATTCATACTGTATGTTCTCCTTGTTTATTAAATAATAAGCTAACTTTAACTATAACCATAAATTTGAACTGACTGTATTTGTTCTATTTATTAATGTCTCAGTTGCTTGTAGTTAATTGCACTCATTTTTTTTATTGTATTTGATTTTATTTTTCATACACCGTGGTTTAAGAGAACAAAAATGTCAATCTTCTGTATGTCCTGTACATGCTGCATAATTGACTTTGATTTACATTGATTTTTATTACCCACATAATATCCTTTCAGTTCAGTTTTCTTGAATAAATCTAGTTTTTAGCTTCAGTTTACTAGCTATATTTTTCATGCTTTTATTTTTCTTTCAGTTTTAACCCTGGCTCCATGTCTGCAGTGTCTCTTGGTCATAATGCTGGTGTTCTTCTTCTTCTCATTCGTCATACGTACCCTCTGGTGGTTCAGACATGGGAGGGCTCAGGCAGTACATGTGGTAGCCTCTGTCACAATCATCACAGAACAACAGCTGGTCCTGGAACAGAGGAGAACATCCAGGTAAACTTCTGTTCTAACGTGAGGATTGAAAGGACACAGGAGCATGAATTTAATGTTTATGGCACTTGAATATATAAATTTGTGGGAAAAGAATTCAAAAAGGCTGAGATGTGATCGTACACTTATTACTTGATTATTTTTAAACTCAACAACTTCACAGATATTTATTCTTGTAAGATAAGAAACAACAATAACCTGCACTGCTGAATTCACTGCAGTTTGTGGGAATATAAATACATGTTTACTCTTCAGGGAATAAAAAATAGGCTTGACTTCCATGTATTTTTGAGATTCTCTCTCATGGGTTTAAATCAGGTTCATCCCAGTGGGACCAATTGGGCTCCAGTATAACCCAGTGGTCAACCTTCAGCCTGAGGGATCAAACCTTTCTGCACTCAGAACAGCGAATTGGAATCAGCTCCTGGATCTCTGTCCAAAAACTGGACTATCAGGATCCCCTAAACTAGCAGTAATCTATGACATACTGTTAGAAAATGTTATGTACCACAGTATGTTGTGTGTGTGTGTGTGTGTGTGTGTGTGTGCAGCCACATGTGAGTTAACATAAAGTATGAAGTGAGATCCTACGTCGTTCTCAGAGGTGCCACACAGACTGCAGGACTTGCACTCGATGCACTGCCAGCGATAAGTCCTCACCGCAGCCGTCATGTTCACTGTGAACTGCAGACAGGACGGGTGGCCTGAGTGCACACACACACACACACACACACACACACACACACACACAAGCACACACCCACACAATGTTTTTCACCATGGCTTTCTGTATTTTGAGGACAGTCATCCATCATCTACCTAGTCCATCTATCCGCTGGATAATTTGCTTCGTACGGGGTATTTATTTATATCTGACGGGGAAAGAGTGTCGTGTTACAGAAAAAAATATTAAGAATCTAGAATTTTGGGTGAAATTAGGACATTTAGCAAAATCAATTTTATTTCAGTCATCTTAGAATAATTCCTCTCACTGTTGATTTGATCTTGATGACTATAAAAAAAAAACACATTATAAACACCCATCATTAAAAATAGACGTGAGCACATTGGCATCGGAAGTTTGGCCCTTCCCATCCTGATGAGTCCACAAGCTTTGAGCATTTAATTAAACAAGCGTCTGTGTTGTTGCATGTTTGCTTTTGAGAATCTTTTTTTCAGGTTGGACAGAATTCCAACAGGATAAGGAACATTTCAAAGCAAAAGGTTTTATTTCCACATGTGACGATGTTAGCTGAACACACAGACAAGGACACTTATATGTTCTGTTGTCAACAGTTCAACACAGTCACTCTTTAACTGGTGCCGTCTACGGCTTCAGCCTATTAGATGTGTTGACGATGGGTTGACAACCGCTGCAGCCCCATTTTAAAACCCTGAGTCTATTTGACGTTCTATACAGGACCAGAGATAACGTAATGTTAGCTGTAAACATCTGGTCCTCGATGGTGTTAAGTTATAAACTAGTTTTATACACAGAGATTAGCAAATTCATTGCTATATTGTATTTTTATTAAGGCTGTGAAACAATTAAAATTTTTAATCAGATTAATCACAGGTTGTTGTAGATTAATTTCGATTAAATATCATTCATTTTTAATCTATAGTAATCGCAATTTTGTTGTACAATAGTATAATGACAATAAAGATCACTCTGTTCTTCTAGTTTCAACAACACAACTTGAAACAGCTTGTTTTAAACTAGCATTAATCATCATTCATCTATTTGATGATGATTAATCCATATTAAAGCACACATTTCGACACCCCCATCTTTCTGTAATTTGTAATCAAGTATTATGTGTAAGCTCTTTAATTAAAATGATATCTTTAATGCTAAAATATAACTATTGTTATTTATCCAGGAATTTATTACAAATCACACTTAGTTACTTATTCCTGAACAGAAAATGTGTTTTAGTGGTTGTTTGTTATTCTGGATTCATTTCTGACTTCTCAGTGAATTCTGGCTCAAATTTGGGTCTAAAAAGGTGAATTCAGTTTAAATTCCTCACTGCTGTTTAAACTGGCTAATGTCTACTACTCAGTTTGTTTGGATAAGATAAACCTTTATTTGTCCCACCACCAGGGAAATTTGCACTATTACAGGAGTAAGCTGTAACACAATAAGAGTCTACGTAAAAATGAGTAAAAGTATAAAAATAAAACTCAAAAATAGGTAAGTTAAGGTTGCATCGTGACCACTTGCCTAACTTGACAAGCTGCTGTACTTCCGTTGCCAAACTGCTTGCACACTCTTAAGGCACGTCATCATTGTTTGTTGCTGTTAAAGAGTTTTTATGCCTCTTCTTACCGTACATGCTATTACACCATAATGACAATAGAACGTTACGTCATCCTCATATCTTGACCTTCATTTGTCTTCTCTGAGTGTTATAAAAAAAGAGGACCATACCAATGTTTTGCATGCTGTAGCCCATTCACTACAAATCACGTACATCTTTTTAGTTCTGCCTTTTTATTTTTCAGATGAAAAAAACAGGTGGAGGAAAATATGTATACAGTACATGCAATCAAGTAGTAAGTACACAGATTCTGCACCATATACACTGCAATCTCTGCATGTATACATTTAACCAGAATATACAAGCACATCCCACAAACCAAAACGAAGGATTTATAATGGGAAAATAATAATAATACAACCATGTTTCTTTAAAAAAAAAAATCTCTTCACTGTCATTCACAACCACAATACACACTAAAGGAGACCGCATTGTCACAAACTTTTCTAAGCTCCTTGCAGGACATGGGACACGGTCTCAAAAAGAAGAAATAGACAGCGGTTTATATCACAATGATAAAGGAGGTTGGTGTACAACAAGCCATCATGATTGAAAGAAGAGCAGCGGACGGTTTGGTGGTCTACTTTTTTTGGTCAGACAAGGTCACACCAAGAGTACAGTTCATTGACTCCATACGTATTTTAATGTCAAGGAATGTCCTGTTTGACAACATTGTGACCACTTTAAAGGAATAGTTTGGTTGCTTTTTAAGTGGAGCAGAATAAGGTGCTTAATTTATAGTCAGTGTCTTAGCTACAGAAGATGAAGGCTGGAACAACCTCTAGTTTGGGGAAGCAGAAGAGGTACAGTGTATGGGTGTGGACGGTAAAATCTCAATATCAATATCAGTTTAAGAGTGTACTACATTTAGAGCCATAGTTGTGTCCATAGACTCTCACCAGAACCACCAAACTCCACTGAAAAAAAAAATTAATTTTACCTTGCAGAGCACAGACGCATAGTTTGTCACTTTAGTGAATTCTAACTAATCAAATGCACATAATAACACAGAAAAGACTCATCAAGGCAGTGGTAGATTAGCACCTTGTGTTCTGCGAGGTAAAATTGCTGTATTTTTCAACAGAGTTTGGTTACTTTGGCAAAATAATTGACATTGGTTTCAATTTCTCGTGGGAAATACAGAGTGTATAGCTAACTCGTGGGCGTGTGGTAACTCCTGCCGGTCTTTTTTGGGGGGGCGTTCCAACCGTCATCTACTCTAGGTAAAACACTGACTATGGATAAGTGCCTCATACGACCATTTCAAAACACCCACACTCTCCCTTAAAATGAATATAACTGCCAGATTGATCATGGAGGTTCATTCCTGACTGCAGAGCATGTATCATCATATTTATTGCATATACTGGGAGCAACATGCAATTAGTTAAATATCTAAAATTGTATCTCATGTGATTTATCTATTTGATATTCTTCAGTATTGTACAAAACTTTACAAAATCCTGTTCCCAACTATGTTTGTAATGTTACCATCCATGACCAATAGCACTTTAATAATATTAGGTGTAGATGCTTCAGAAAAAAGGTTATAATGTGGACTTAAATTCCTGGCACTTTCACACCTTTCAAGCAGCAAAACGTGTGTGTTTAAAGAACGAGAAGAGTTTAGTCCATTTTACATTATAGCTACTGTTTTCCAAAGCAAGTCATATTGTTTGAATGTTTTCTTCCTTTCAGGCAGCCAAAGGTCACTCTGGTTTCAGAGCAAAAAATGAACTTGCAGAGAACAACTTAAGGCAAATATTCATGTTTGCATTTATTTATTTTTTATAATGCACCACAGATTTCATTTTTTATGTGCAGTGACCTCTAAGTCCCCAAAGTTGACACCTCACACCAGTTATTCAAATCTAATAGATACTTCAGTCAGTGTTTGCAGTCACTTGCAGCTATTCTGTAAGCAAGTATTTGTAATGGTACTTAACTATACAGGTCACATTTTTATGTGGATAGCCTGAAATAATATTTATAACTATATGCATTTCCCCTCAGATCCAAAAAATGACTATTCTAATTAGTCTTTGCAAATTAGTTTTCAGTTTATAGTAAACACTGTAAACCACCAGCTGCTTGGAAGGTGAGAAAATACCTCAAGAATCTAAAACATTACAGCAAATGTACTGATAAGATAAATTATACTGTACATGATTTGTAGTAGACGGGCTAAGACAAAAAGAAACACTGGTATGGTCCATCCATTTGAAACGTAACAGGAGTCGCAGCTTGCATTTCTTGATATCGTAAAGAGGAAATCTATGCTCGACAAATGAAACACTGTGCATCAACAGAGGACCGCCTTCCTCCTGCCAATCATCCCCTTCATCGGTGCCCTACCTGAGCGTCCACAGTCTGCACAGGAGATAAGGTCTTCAGGACAGCCAGTCTTCTTTGAGCCTCCGAGGCAGAAGTCGCAGTAGCCGTTGGCAATCACCGAGCCGTCTGGTGCTTTCTTGGCTGGATGGAGAAGAAGAAGAGAGAGGCAGGTTAAAGTGTGAACTCATAAGTCAGTGTTATGAAGTGTTGGCCTGGAGTGAAGCATCAATCTGTAGATGGTGGGAATACTGTCAGAGTGCGACCAACAGAGTACATCACTGACAGTGAGTGATTAGAGGTAAAACACTGAAACAAAAGAAGATGAGAGGAGGTCTGCAGGTCTTTGGGTGAAAACCAGCTCTGGAGTCTGGGACTCACCAAACCTCGGCTCAGCCAGGAAATGGGAGCAAAGTGGGAGAAAAAGATGTCTGCTGGAAGCCCCTGTGGTCTGGTAAATATTTCAGAAGTGGAGGAAGAGGAAGAGGAGGAGGAGGAGGAGGAGGAGGTGTATATGTGCCGGGACAGACCTGCCGTCACGCTGAGCACGCAGAGGCAAGAGCTCCACGTGAAGTCCTTTCATAATGATTATTAACAAGAGAGAAATTCCCCCTGCCTGCCCCAGTGCTTGTGTATACATACATATGTGTGTCTGCCCATCCCTCTGTCTGTCTGTCTGTCTGTCTGTCTTGCTGCTGTTGATTGCATAATCACTTTAATGGAAGCAATCACATAACCACTGCAGACTGCTCTGTATGAGCTCTGTCTTCTCTAAGACATAACGAACTGGACGCTCCTTCACAGTGACTCACCAGGCAGGACTACAGTGAGGACATGAGAGTGGATTACACAAGCTCACATACATACAGGCACATTCAGCCTGCAGAAAGACAAAAGACGAGCAGACAGACAGACAGAGCTGCAGGTGATGCTGTGTGCATATGAGAGACAGAGTAAGG
This sequence comes from Synanceia verrucosa, assembly GCA_029721515.1. NCBI lineage: Eukaryota > Metazoa > Chordata > Actinopteri > Perciformes > Synanceiidae > Synanceia > Synanceia verrucosa. The sequence goes on from CM056559.1 coordinate 26,119,206, forward strand.
TCATTTAATCCATCCATTTCAGGGTGGAGTCTCATTTAGCCACAAGGGGAGTGAGGAGACGAGAGGGTGGATTTGATGGAAAAGAGGGTGAGAAGAGAAGGAGGAGTGAGACAGATTGTGTTTCTGGCTTTAATCCTCTGAGAAATAAAATAGTAATAAAAACTCTCTGATCAGGATGAGAGACAGACGGAGAACAGAGAAAGGAAATGATGAGATGCAGAATTCAACAGGAGCAGAAAAAAAACAGATGCTGTCATCTTTACTGTGAGAGCGTAAATGCATCAGACTTTACTGCTGGGCTGTGCACTTTCATATGTGGTGTGATGATTAATAACAAGGTGGAGAGAGATAATAATCACATGTAGTCGTTACCATGTACACGACGACTCCTAATGCTGAAGGTTTACTGCATGTAAGATTAAAAAAATGTTCATTTACTGAACTGAGTGGGCTTTCTTACCCAAACACTGTCTCACACCTGAAATCCATGATGTATTATCCATCCTCATAATTATCAGTAACCTCCTTTTCCAGAGATAATATGAAATCTTGCTGGCGTCATCTTTTTCATACTGTGAGATTTTTATTGTAGTAAAAAAACACCTGAATATCATCAGGCTGATGTGCTGCTGAGGGTCAGGCAGATATTTCCTGGCCTGTTTCATCCCCTCTCTTTCAGGAAAAAAAAAATCACAGGACGTAAGTTTGGTCTTTCATGTCAAATTGTAACAACAGTCTGTACTGACTGCAACGTATGCATCCAGGTAAACATGTTACGCTCAGAGCAATGCAGATTTAAAAAGTAATAAAGTCTTCACATATTTCAACTATGCTGTTTTTCCTAAACCTAAGTCAGTAGTTTTATGGCCCTGTCTTGGTGCATGCATGATATTCATACCCTGGTGAGGCAAAATATGACTACGTCAATTATTCTCATAGTAGTAGTACATACAAATAAGTAGGTGGTACGTGTCAAATGTTCAAACAGGAAAAGTATATTAAAAAATATATATATATAGCAAAATATATATAAAATGTTTTCAGAGTGTTTGGTGTTTTGAGTTAAATACTAACATCAACATGGTAACATGCTCACAGTGATGATGTCAGCACGTCGATGTTCAGCATGAATGTTGATAATTTAACGTGCTCTAGTTTCTGAAAACTGATTTTACTGCTCAATGTTTTGTGTGTTAATATGCAAACATTTGCTATTTGACAACATACAGCAGGATTCATACCAACAGGGCACTGTCGATCTAAACAGCCAAGTGTGGACTTATGTTTCTGGTCATTTTGAAAAAACAAAAATAGAATATAAATTCATTTTTAAGGTGTTTTACCATAATATTACTGAAAATGCACTTTTTAATTAATTTTAAAGAAACTGCCAAGAGGGGACTTGTATTCTTGCCACACACACACATTGCACCTTATTTTTTTTATATATATTTATTACAATTTACTCATGTTTTTTGCCTTTTTATCCTTACTTTATTAATACATACATTCTGCTACAATGGACTGCTGCTAATTTTAATTTCATGTGATTTAAGTACAAACTGAAGAAGTGCAGCTCCATGTGAACAAGGAGCAGAATACAGTAGATACTGTACAGACTTGAAAGACACTGCTTGAGCATATATTTACAGTAAGAACAACACTGCCAGATGTTTACTGAGTCTAGCAGAAGGACGCATAAAGCTGCAGAGACATATGTGGCGTGCAGCCCTGGAGCTAATGCAAACACATTTCTGTCTCCCTGTTCTGGTCAAATAAATTGCTTTTACCTTTGCTGCTTTTATTTGGACTCACTTGCTGCTCATTGGGCCTCACAATCCCTGGTGGGATAAACTAGACAGGCTCACATATGGATAACCACACACACATATCCAGGCTACATTTTATCTGTTTGTATGCACCTCTGTTTGCCTTTGTAGTTGTGCTTTGTGTGTGTGTGTGTGTGTGTGTGTGTGTGCATGGAGGCCCCAGAGAGTGAATCAGCAGGTCCTGACGCATGTGAGCGAGTCGGGGCTGCCCGCTGGCCTGCCTGCACGCAGAAAAAACCCCATCAATGATTAAACGCCTGCGGCCATGTTTCAGAAGCCGCCTGCAACCACAGACACAGCAAAGGAAGGGAGGGAGAGGTGAGGACAGTGATGGAGAGGAAGAATAAAGAGGAGTGAGCTAATGAGCAAAAATAAAACCAATATCAGCCAGTTTGAGAAAAATGAGAGCTTCTTCTCTTCCTCGTTAGTTTTTCCTGTCTGTCTCTAAATCTTTGCCTCCTTCGAGCACCCTCCTCTCCTCCCCTCCCCTCTCCTTTTCTGCTGTTCTTACCTCCATATCTACCTTCTTTACCTGACCCTCCTCTCCTTCCTCCTCCTCTCCTTCCTCCTCCCCTCCTTCCCCTCGGCTCCTCTTCCAATTACCAGGAGGAGTATGAGCAGAACCGCACACTTCACAGCTTTCAAGTGCTGGAGAGAGATCCTCCTGGGAATTATCCAGCAAGAGATGAATCCTCAAATGCTCCTCACCCCCCTCCTCCCTCACAACACCTACCCATCCCCATCCTTCCTCCCTCTCTGCTTATAATTTCTCTCCCCCATCTCATTTTCTTTTCCTTCCTTCTCCTTCGTTGCCTTGTGTCATTATTTCACTCTCTGTTATTTCATCTCTTCTCAGCAAAATGATTGCATCGCTCACATTATTGTATCTTGTTCAATATATTATTGACATATTCAGGGATTTTATGAAGCAAATCTTGACTGACACATGACTAATTGTGATGTGTGTCACATTTTTAATCAAGAAAACAAAAGTGAATTGAAGTGAAGTAAACATGAACATGTTTTCACATTTGTATAAATATACTGTATGTAGGAAATACAATTGAAGTTAATGGTTCATCTTCAATATTTGGCTTTCAGAAGTAGAGATACATGGTTTTTATTGGAGTTCATATTCAGTCCAACATTGCAGAGTGCCTTTTAAAAGAAGTGAAGCACCTGGACTGAAATTATTAAAACTTTTGCAAAAGTCCAGGACCTAAAGTGTGAATAGGTCATGACCTGATGTCTGTCTTCTCATCCTGGGATGGTTTCTCAGTTTCTTCCTCCAGAATCTCTTTCTGTCTCCCTCCTCATCCTGCTCTTCCTCTCTCTCTTCCCCATTTCCCTCCCAGACTTTGACCTGAAATCAATATCGCAGCCCGACTCTGGATGGTCGATAATCTCGTCCTCCGGCCGGCCGCAGTGGAAGCCTCATCAGTTTAGTGCTTCCATCCAAAAGGAGTTACCTCTGCCACCACACTCTCAAAAAAACGGCCTACCTGTTGACTTTTCTCACTTTCTCTTCCACCTCAGTTTTTAAATGTTTGTTTGCATGACATTAGCTTGAGCTGATTGAGGTGCTTCTCTTGTTTCTTCTTTTCGATTCTGCACTAAAGTAAGCTCCATTAACAAAGAAACACAAGTTGCCGTGGCTACCGTCATCACAAAACAGATGACAAAAGTTGATTAATCAAGGTTGAGGTTTAGATGGGGATTAACAAGACAAATCTTTTCACTTTCAGAGTGTTTGTCACAATTACTGAGAGTAACGAACACTCCAGCTCTGCAGAGGAAGATGGGAGGAAGGCTGTGAGGATGAGGAGGAGGAGGAGGAGGTGCAAAGGTAGTGGAAGAAAAGGAGGCTTTTCAGAAGGAATGAGGCAAAGGGTGAAAGGAGAGGAAGGAAGGAGAGAAGCTCAAAAGGGGGAGAGAGGGAAGGTAGGCGAATAAAAAAGTGTGTCCTGTTGTATCGAAGCAGCAGTGTGTGAAAACACACACGTTGCACTGCTGTCGCCTCGCTGCTTAATGAGGAGAGCCTCTCAGGGGTCGCACATGCACACACACAAACCCAATAAGGACACACACAGGAGAAAACACACACAATAGAGTGCACACACACACGCACACACACACACACACAGACCCAATAAGGACACACACAGGAGAAAACACACACAATAGAGTGCACACACACACACACACACACACACACACACACACAGACCCAATAAGGACACACACAGGAGAAAACACACACAATAGAGTGCACACACACACACACACACACACACACACACACACACACACACAGACCCAATAAGGACACACACAGGAGAAAACACACACAATAGAGAGCACACACACACACACACACACACACACACACACACACACACACAGACCCAATAAGGACACACACAGGAGAAAACACACACAATAGAGTGCACGCACACACACACACGCACACGCACACAAACTAAGATTTACAACCAAGCCTTTGCATAATAACTTTTGCCGTCCAGTTTCAGTCCCATCCCCCCACTTGCTCTCTTTAATGTGATGAATGAGAGTCCCTGTAACCCTCTTCCAGCCACACACACATAATTACAGTGACAAAAATATTTAAGAGGAAACAAAAGACAACAGACGGACATATAAAAAGCTCGTACGTGTACATTCACACAGAAACAAAAGCCCAAATGCTCGAGGAGACGAGGTTTCTGTTTTTTATGCAGAGATGCAGTCAGATGGAAACCGTCAGTCACAGATGAAAAGTCACTGCTGCCTTTCTCCCTCTCCATCTTCCTCCTCTCACTCCTCATCCTCTTTGCACTTTCTTGCGTTCTCATTATTGCCGCCGCTCTCTCTGCCTCTGATTCGATCTCTTCTCTGTGCTTCATTGTGCTTCATCTTTTTTCACTTCCCTTTTCCTTATTTGGTCGCTATCTATTTTTTTTCTCCCTCCCCTCTGCTTTACTCTCAAAAAGGAAATTGGAACTCGTTCCTGCAATCCATCTGTTGTCACACTAATGCCTGCACCAGTGCTATGCGCTGATTTTTCTCCCATTTCTGCTCCTTTTCCATCCCTGCACCCTCCAAACCTGCCCCACCCTTCACCCTTACACACACACACACACACACACACACACACACACACACACACACACACTAGTACGTACTACTTTCACTCATGTCCAGTCAGCAGGTTGCATAAGTCCCAGTGCATTGTGGGTCTGGATGCATGCATTTGCGTGTGTGTGTGTGTGTGTGTGTGTGTGTGTGTGTGTGTGTGTGTGTGTGTGTGTTTGCAATGGGAGCTTGTGTGCAGAGATGACATTGCAAAGTAAAGAGGACAGAGGCAGTTTTGGTGCATAATAAAACTTGATCTATGGCAGCTTTGTAATCACACTGACCTGCAGAAACAGAGAAACACACACACACACACACACACACACACACAGTACGTCAGGCTCTGCAGTCTGCAGATATGTGCACATTTAGTGAACAGACACACATACCAATGTATCACACACAGACTTATCATGAATTATGCATTTAAAGAAATCGCACGTAGGTGCATGTGCACACAACCTATACACATGTGTGCATGCACTCTCACTTTTAAAAAAAAAGCCACTTAGCCAGCACACGCTTGTGTCCCTGTCGATGCAAATAATTAATCCTGTTCTGTTCCAGGGAGCGAACCAGCTGGGAAATGGGGGTGAAATCCTTTTTGAATTGTGCCTAATCTCATATGGTCCACTATACCATGTGTCATACTGCCGTGTGTCAAAAAATGACCAGCTGACCTAAAACAAGACGTGAGCATCTTACAAAAAGAGACATTTAAAGTGGAGAGCATGCATCCAATCATTTGTGGCATTTCAGTGCTGAAGTTGAGTTTCTGTTCTGCACAGTTTTCTTTGTGTGTTCATCGCTGCCTACGCTATCAGCTAATTAGCACTATAGTCCAAACAACCCAGAAAGGTTGCATGAGAGGATTTTCCCCATGAATGGCAGAGAAATCTGGCAGGATATGGAAAAGTTTCCACGAGTTGAACTGCGTCAGTTCACATAAAGACACTTTGTTTTGCAGGAGAAATAATTTATGAATACAACATCGATGAAACTGTTGCATTGCTGGCTCCTCCTCTCCTTGCTCTTATACAGTAACAGTCACAGAAAGTAAAACAGACACCAAGCAGACAGACGGAGATGGGTGGTGGGTGAGGGTGGATGTTGGGTGGGGTGGTGTGGGAGCTTATCCAAACATGGCCAAGACAACTGAATAACACAGAACAAGCAGCCGGGAAGCCACAGTACCACACGTTAAGACAGAATAGTAAATGAAGCAGACGCCAGTATTACCCTGCCTTCACCATCCAACTGTCTGGGGGAATCTATATGATGAATCATGAAGAGATTTTTTTCTATAACTCCCTGCTTCTCGCTCTGCTTTTGTCTTTGTCTGTTTCCTCTCTCTCTTCCTATCTTTATGTTATTCCTAATGAACTCCTCTGTGCCCTCTCCTCTCCCTCTCCTATACTTTAACTTCTTCCATTCTTTGTCTCTCCTTCTGTCTTCCTCCCCTTCTCTATTCTCTCCACACCTCTCCTCCCTCCCTTTCCTACCTTCTCTCTCTCTCTTTTCAATGTACATAACAGTGTACTCTTTAGGAGGGAGCCCTGGCGGTATCTATGGCAACCGGATTGCTAGGCAACAGCCGATTCTCCCTTCCTTTCCTGCGCGCAACAATCAACCAATCAAAAGCTGAGGAGGAATGCCGGTGTACGTGAAAAGTTCAGGAGACACCCAGAGAGCACTCTATTTCCACATGTGCTGAGAATTAATACATAAATTAACATAAAATCAATAGATCATAATATTCCTATAGAGAATAGGCATGGAAAATATGATTCAATTAAAAGAAAAAAAACAATCAGAAGGTTTTCTGCTCAATGTGACAAACGATGCTTCCCTCTTGTTGCTGTGCTCAGACAAATAATAGGCAATTTAAGCACACATATGGTCATTAACATACAATTAAACCTCTGTGCACACACCACTGGAGCCCGTTGGGAAGTTTAAAAGCCGACTCATCAAATGCAGGCATTTCGGCGTTTCTCCAAATCTGATCTTTGATTTCACATTTGAGAGTATTAAGCGACAATTCTGAAAACTAATAAACTTGGAGAGTATTAAAAAAATGTAAGTCAGGAAGTTTTGGGAGCAAACAGCTTAATTTAACAGCTGAACTGGTAAAGATTAGTCCCATAGAGAAACACATCTGTATGTGGTGAGTGATAATAAACAGTGCTCTAATGGTTAAAGCAGTAAAGAGCTGGAATCTTCTCTTCAAACCACTGAGAGGAAGATGAATAGAAGTAGAGAAAGAGGGGAGAAAACAAGGCAGTGGTGCACATATGGAGCGACAAAAGACACAGGGTGGGGAGTGGCCATTTTGGGTCCTCGCCGTTGTTTCATATTGATGTTATTTGATCAAAATTCGTCCTTCACTCCTCTTTCTGCAGACAGCGGGAGGAGGACAGGGAGGCCATTTTGAGACACAAGGCAAAAAAAAAAAAAAAAAAAAAACTGGAGAGGGAGAGAAAAAAAACAACATAACAACAATGGAGAGTTGAAACAGGGAAGCTGACCTTCAAAGGGCTCAATTACATGTCACACACACACACACACACACACACACACACACACACACACACACTGAAAGTTGGGCATGATTGCCCAAACGGCTCAGAGGAACAGACACACACATGCCAACATTAAAATGCACATGCATGTGTGTGTTGTGTGCATTGTTAAGCACACACACACACACACACACACACACACACACACACACACACACCCTGCTGCTCCACACTGTAGGACCGTCTGTCCGTCCAGATAAAGTGGGTCTGAATCTCAGTTCTGATTTGAGAGGCTGAATTTAATGACAACTATCACCCCCACCCTCCCTCATCCTCCCCCTCTTCCTCTTCCTCTCACTGCCGTTCTCTCAGTTTGCATCCTTCTTGCAATCTATTTATCTCCTTCTTGCTATTTCACTCTTTCTCTTTCTCATTTACTTCTCTCTTTCTCTCTCTTTCTTTCTCTCTCTCTTTCTCTTCATATCCACAAAACCAATTTTCAGGTGGACACTGCACGGCCGACCTCTAAAGTAAACACCCCCCTTATTCATCTACTCCCCCTCCTCCTCCTCCTCTTCTTCACCCCACCTTCACATTAATGCCAAAGGAGCCCCCACCCCTCCCTCCTTTCCTCTCCACCTCCAACCTTCTGTTGGGAGGAAAGGAAGTAGAAGAGGAGTTAAATTAAAAAAAAGCACAGTATGGAGGCACAGTCATGAATTTTAATGGCTCTGCTCATTTTAAGTAAATACTATATCATCTGGGATCAGATATATGGGGATGTTTAGTTGTGCTGGTTGCTGATTCTGGTGTTGGGTGTGTGTGTGGACACACAAAAAAAGGGGAAATAAATGAACCTAAAGCTGGATGACGGATGAAGCAAAACAGGAAAGAAGAGAATGGAAAGTGAGAAGCAGAGAGGGATGGGTGAGGGGGGTTAAGTGAGGATGCAGAGCTACAGGAGGAGGAGAGCGAAGTGGTGAAAGATGGACGAAGAGAAAAAGAGGGAAGGGAAATCTCATCTCCTGCTGGAATAATTTCTCATTTATCACACTGATGGGAAAACAGGCAGTGAGAGAATGAAGCTGGACGAGGTTCAGAAAAGACACATATGGTGATAAGTTTCAGCAGCACTACATACTGTACCACTGTACATAGGCTACTATAAAGTCTAGACGGCTTTTTGGAGCCAGAATATAGCATGAATTATGCATGCAGTGTTGCTCTCATTCGGCAGAGCCATGTTAATATTATTACATATGTGGCAATATACCAAAGGGTGGAGGGTGGAGGAGACTCCTCCATGACACTCAGCAAATTGGGCAAAGCTGTAATAGCACACACACATATTAATTCATGCACCCTCGCACATATGAACACACTCACTGCAAATGCATGTGTGACTTACACTTGTGGACACACACACACACACACACCAAGCCAAAAGGCTAAGCTCCCTTTTTCATTTCAGCAGAGAAGATTGCATTTTCTGAGACTCTGTGTGTGTGTGTGTGTGTGTGTGTGTGTGTGTGTGTGTGTCTGTGTGTGTGTGATTACTGACTGTTTGGGCGGGAGTGATGGGGGATATTAAACGATTCAAATGCTGTCTCTCGCTTGCTCTCCTCCACTGGAGAGACCTAAGACTGCAGCATGGCCACACACACACACACACACACACACACACACACACACTGTGTTATTGTCAGACAGGCCAATTTAAAAACACACACTGCCCATTAACGTAGAGGCAGCATACTGTAGTTTCAGTGTGGACGCTGTTGTCGTGCAGCATAATGTGGATATTTATGTGTTTTGTTTGAACAAAGAAAGTGAAGGAGTCAGCTGAGTAGCTATTGCTGACCAAAACACAATCTTCTGGAGGATAAATGTCCTTAAAATAAGTTGCACAAAAACAAACACAACACGCAGATGGAAGATGCCACCACACAGTGATAGAAAAACCCTGAGGGTGAAAATAAATAGCCATCAGAAACAAAGACGGCGGTTTGGTTAGCGTGGATGCTGCAGCTGACAGGAGGAGAGGTTTGAGGTTTGATTCATGACCTGTTTGTGGAAAGCTAAATATTTGATCTTCGTGTTGTTCACTGGCGTTTATTGCTTTCTTATGTTACCCTCGATACATTTACCAGAACCTTTGTAGCCCTGTGCTAAGTGCAATCATGGGATGCCCAGCTTTATGTACACTGTACACTACCATTCAATGCTTTTTACTGCACATTAATAGTATTGTGCTTTACTATTTAAATGCTTGAACAAACCTGGATGCCTGCAGGTTTTGCACTCGGCCCCTTTACAGCTTCAGGAAGTCTGCCAAAGCTCGATAACTCTCGACTTCCTGCAGTTCATCTTATTAAACATAAGCCAAAAGTCCCACCGGGACTGATGTGACCAACATTCAGTGGGAGTAAATGTCCCTGAGCCAGATGGACATGAAACATTTTTCATGATGAGCATTATAACGTGACCAACGCAGCTGTAAGTAATGACATTTATAGTGGCCTCATTCCATTAAATTGTTCCATGTGGTGCCAAGACGTGGTTGATGTATGCTGGTTTATTGGAGCACCTACATGGAATGGAGCCATCGTCAACTTAAAAATGTTTAACTTGTATAAAATGATGATTTTGCAGATTGTGCTCTGACTTCATAAGGTGATGGTACTTGCCAGAGAGTGTTGATATTGGATAATTCTGCAAAACTCTGACAATGTTTTTTTTGAACATCCAATGCAAATGTTTTTCAAATTGACCTCCACTACCTCACCCTCTTTCCTGCTTCATATAGGACGTGTCCTGCATTTGAAGCGAACATTGACACTGAGCGTAAATAGTTAGACGTTTTTAGGCTGGATCCTTGGGAATGACGTATCGACTCCCTCTGCTGTTCCAGTGATTCACTGTTGTGACATAAAATAAAATGCATCACATCTTACATCCCTCAAAGTCAGGACAGGGGTCTGCAGCCATGGCGGTGAAGGCTGTGCAGACTACTGGTACAGTAATAGTAATGCTGATGCTGAGCAGATATTGAGCTAATTAGCACAAAAAACACAAAGTACAGGCTGAGTGGAATGTCCCAAATGTAACTTTGAACCAATGATGGTGCTAAAAAAAACCCAAGGAATAACCAAAATGTCCCAAATTTAATGACAACCCATCCAATAGTTTTTAAGATATTTCAGTCTGGATCAAAGTGGTAGATCATCCAAAACCATACCAATACAATTCAAATGAATTTGAATTTAATCCACATAATTGTTAAACAGAAGTATAAAAAGCGACAAATGGAGTGAGTCAAAAGCACCAGACTGGAGTTTGTACCTCATATTTCAGTCTGGATCAAAGTGGTAGACTGTGAGGATGTCACTAAGATAGCTAAAAATATTTGTTTTACGAAGATGTTTATGGATCTACATATATACAGAAAATAACAGATAAAGACGTGCTGGAGACATTAGCGAACAACACCATGGCTCTTCATTGCTATACCTCCCTGAATAGTTCGTTCAAAGACAGTCATTAAACCACTGATAACTTTGACTGTTTGTTCACTGACAGCTATTTAGAGCTGGTGAGTGTTGACTGAAGAGCTGTCTGTTCCCTCCTTGAGATGACGGATCTTTACAGTTGAAGCTGCCTCAAGTGTTGTCTTAACTTATATAAATGATGACTGATAGAAATGTAAACATCAACACCATTCAGGTATTTCTGAGTAAAAGAAATACCAGTGATCTCGCTGAAACATGAAGTGACACTTCCCAATGTACTTGTAAATCTGTATATTGTCATCAAGGCTAATGTCTATATGGTTCCCTGTGCTTGTTAGCAGCTGAGTCTGACTGCAGACCTTTAACACAAGAGGTCTGCCAATGACTTTAGCCCTGGGCTACAGCAGCCCAGACAGTGAGAGGTTAAATACTACATTGCAAAAAAATAAAAAAGGAAATTACCCTTGGGCTAAGTTAGCCTTGGGGCAACCATGCTAATAGTGAGGCGTCTTGTGCAACCTTCAGCAGACTAAGAGTCACATATTCTCTCAACACAGAGTAAAACCATTCATAATGCAGGAGACACTCATATGATGCAGGTCTGTCCTGTACCTTTGGCTCTGGAAAGTGAACCCTAAACTTTCATTCTAAAGACCATTTATGACCTCAGTAAACATTATAAACATGACTTCATGGTCACAACCTCTAGTTTCAAGTCTTCTTCTGTGCAAAATAATGTTAATTTATGATCCCAATAGACAATAAAGCAGGGTATACCTGGTAATTGTGTCGCTACCAGAGTTTTCCAGTCTATATTTTTGTCTCAGAACTTTCAGCCTTTTATAGTGTCTTTTCAGTTTATGAGCATTAATCTGAACCTTTTTGGTCATCTAAATGTCTAATTCAGCGTTCACTTTTGCTTAGCTCCATCCTATTTTATCACTTCTGGTTGTAAAAAAACAAGATGGCCAAAAACTACGTAAGATGTCTGCGCAGAAGACACATTGCTCTGTGTTATCCTTTATCTTGTCGTAAACATGTTGTATTCTGTCATTATGTCTTATTATTGTGTCGCTCTTTGTCTTGTGGCCTTCAAACCAGTTGTGATGAAACGGGGTCTGGTCACCTGGTCTGTTATTTTAAGTATGTACTGTATGTAAAAATGGGTTGTGCCAATGTTGTGTCCATCTTTGCATCAAACCCAGTGTTGTGTTCTTCAGTATGTTGCAGCTTTCAAGCTAGTCGTAACACTTTGTTTAACTCTGTTCAAGAGTTTGGTCAAGTCGGTTGATTCATGGTGAGCGACTGCAATCACAGTTCCGACCTGGGTCACTGCATCAGTTTGAGATATGAAGAAGTCAGCTAAACTGAGTACTCCACTGGGAGAAATCATATCCTTCATCCACACAAATGCACACTTTGGATTTGGCTCAGTCAGCACAGTGACTATCTATAATGCTGCAGGGCGATCAATATCTCCTGATGATATTCTGATTATTAAGGACTGTTGGAATGATCCTGAAACTGCTAAAACCAAAACACTCCTCATTAAGCAAATAATGGATGTTGGTGGACAGCTATAGGTTTAAAACTCAGACAGCAGACTCACGCTTGTGGTTGTTCTTGCGCTGGAAAGGTAGTGTGTGTCGCTCCGAGTCTTCCTCACCCTCCTCATCTGCCAGGTGTGTATGAGTGTAATGGTAACTCAGCCCTGGGCGGTTCTTATAGCGCTTTCCACAGACTGTAACACACAAACACAGTGTGTGAAGGAACTTTTCTGTGTGTAAGAAAAAACAGGATTAAAGGGGTAAAGTTTGCTCACTATCACAGACGTAAGGCTTGTCTCTGTCTTCAATGGCAGCTGGCTCTTGTCTCTTCCTCATGCCTCCGACACCGTAGGCCTGCAGAGACCACAAACCAGACAAGAGAAAAAGCAAGAAGTTTGAACTTCAGCACTTGTTACCTGCACACACACACACACACACACACACACACACACACACACACACACACAGCGTAACAGCACACTCCTCACTTGTGTGCTCAAGCATCTAAACACACACACACACGTTTGCGTTCCACTGTAATCATTTGCTCTCAGTGTAAAGCTCCACTTCCAGCAGGAGGGGGTTGATGACACCTAGCAGGGGAGCAACAGCTCCAATTAGCAACCCTGGTGTCTGTGTGTGAGGTGTGTGTGTGTGTGTGTGTGTGTGTGTGTGTGTGTGTGTGTAATTATTTCTCGAATACATAGTTAACACTTGATTATCTTCCCATAGGATGCCTAAAAAAAGTGGGGAAAAAAACCTGTCTGATCTAATCAAAGTTGTGAAAAAATAGATCATCCCAGCATGATTTAAATCTCTGGATCCATTTGCATTCACTATCTGTAGTCAAGTCACTTTTATTTGTATAGCCCAATATTTTTTTTTACTTATTTATTTGTTCCTTACATACTCAGAAAAACCAAATAGTGTGTCTGCTACATTAACCTAAGTGTAACATGTAGCTTCTACCATGTATAGTCATGTTTAGTGGTTGAAAATCATTAAGTAATGTTATTTTAGCATGATGTGCAATAACTTAACATTGTGTAAATTAATTTATGTTGACAGAAGCCGCAAGTTTTAGAAACTTTACTTCCTGAAGTTCAAAACACATGCTGAGAGTCGGCAATGAAGACGGTAAGATAAGTCTTTTACTTAACTTAAAATAACTTTGACTTAACAAGATACATAATTTATCCTTGCATGTACTGTGTTGGAAAGGACGCTTTCATTTTAATCAGTCAAATATTTAATTGTCTCCAGCAGTACAGAGACATTTTGGTTGAGCAGGTGTAGCAGATCTTATCAAAGTCTAAATCAGAAGAACTTAAATGTTGTATTACGGGTTACAAACACTTCTTTCTCCACGTGGCTCTCAACATGGCAGCAACAGCGGATATACAGTCTAATCTCAAGCAGAACTCCTACTGCTTTGTGTCTGACAGGCACAACTTTCATATCACAGTTTGATCCGTAGACTTTGACTTCACTCTCCTCCACAGAAAGCCAAACATGCTGCTTGTTCAAAACAATCAGGGGAAAATCATGTCTGACCCGTGCTTTGGTACGGTTCTTGCGTTTTGGGACGTCCTCCTCCAGCTCGTCCACCTCCAGCTCATGAGAGAAATCCCCGACCAGCAGCTTCTACAGGTGGGATACAGAGAGAGCCAGTCAGTCTGGTTAGCTTTCCTCTTTTTAACTGCACTTTTCCTCTATTTCCTTCGCTTTCCCCTCCACTGTCTTGGTCTCAAGGGTGGTCGTGAAATTGCTCTTCTTTGTGGCTTCGAAACATTCACATAATCCCAGAGCACGAAACAACCTTAAAAGCACAGCAGAACCATTACCAAGAAATGGAGCAAAATGTGTCTCCAATCTGTACATCACATAATTTATACTGTGCTTCTCACGAGGGGTACAACAGAGGCCAAGATGTCTTGTCATGATAATGTGCAGGGCTGAAGTGTGCAATCAGAACAATGGGCTTGATCCTGAGCTTCGGTGATTTTTACGCTACATGAGGTGTAAAAAGGGAGAAAGAGGTGGAAGGGTCCAGTGAACACAGGACTTTCACGTTTAGTTTTGTAAGTTTCATTAGTTCGTCCCATGTTTTCGTACTTATGTTTCCTTGTTTCCACATGTATGATCCTTAGTTTACATACTTATTTTAAGGCCAACCATGATGTTCTAATCCTAATCTTAACTAAGTAGTTTTGTTGCGAGGGGAGAGTTAAGCATGACCATGCAGCTATGAAGAGGCAGAGTGTTGAAGCCCCAAGCTGGTCTGGAGTCAGGGGAAACCCTGGAAAGAGACCTTAAACACTTCCCTATCTGTCAAAGGGCAACTGTGAAGGACATTCACTCAACTGCTGAGTGATTCGCCGTGTGTTTCATTTCTGCAGCCATATGATAAGTTACCAAGTGCAACATGCAGTCTAAAGGGCGATGAAGAACATAAAAAAATGTTCATAAGTTTGACCTGTGAAACACATGAGTGGAATTCCTTCAAAACACCAAGAAGGACTACAGTGCAATCACACGCAATCACAAGCAGGAAGTCAAACTGAGCCAGGGGGAGTTGTCGGAGCCGCAGGAGGCTGTGTCACCGCCAAAACACACAGAGAGACAAAGGCAAAGACAGACAAAGAAACACAAACACAGAGGAGATAAAAGGAGAGAGACAGCCTGACATAAGAACAACAAAGGACAGAGTCAAAATGAGATAAATGAGAGTCTCACCTGACACTCGCTCATTGGCTCTTCTTCCTTTGTTTCTACCTTCTTGTCCAGGGTTTCCCCGGCGAGCAGCGACTCCAACACAGGACCATCTGGGATACCCCCCTCCTTCTTAAGAGAAGCCTCGTAGTCTGGAGGATGAGACCACCACAGTCAGAAAACACACTCATGCTGACGTGCTGACAGCGCCCTGAGGAAACTAAATTTGGCTGGTTTATGACGGCGCAGAGACTTCAGCTTCTGCATGTGATCTGTGAAAGTGACCATCTGAAATTTGTCTAAACCATCACATGATCGTATGTTACTTGTGTGAAGTGTTCACGTTTTCCCTTCTTATTACCACCTGTTAGCGTGTCAGTAAGAGTGCTGATACATAATGCACATGTGGACCTTGCCTGCATCCATTTACAATAATCACTGTGTGGATTGTAAAGAGCTCCTCAATTACCAATCTTGAATTCGATCGGTACAAGCCGCGGGTCCTCCAGGATGTTTAGCCGTCTCTTCTTGCGCCAGCAGCGAGCAGGATATGTGTACAACTGACCTGGAGCATGACCTGAAAGACACAGAGCTCGGTTATAGTGCCTGAATGATTAGATAAATATACAGGTCTGATGTGCTAGAATATTAGTATTAAAGGTGCTAAATGTGAGATTTAGAGCAACAGCAAGGCAACAGTGCTGAGAGTGACGGCGTTACCGCCTGAAACCTCTGTATAAGAGCAGTGAGGCTATTTGATCATCAGAGTTATTACACTTAAACCTGTGATGGACGTGAACTGAATTTCATGGACATTCATCCAATAGTTGTCCAGACATTTAACTCCGAACCTGCCAGTGGTGCTGCAGGAAAAGTCAGAATTCATCCTGTAGGGACACTTATTGACTATTTCATCTCGTCGTTGTTGAGATAACAGGCCGGCATGTAAACAGAAATGTCCATTTTTGCAAACCAAGAATTATCAATATGTATTTTGAGATATCAACTCATGTTTTTTGCTGGTTTTGGAAGAAAATATAATTATTAAAAATGTATCAAATATTAATAAACCTTAAATCCTAAACAAAATTCATTCAAAATTGATTCTGCAAATTTAATGTTTAAAAAAAGTTAGAGCTAAAAACTAACTAACAAACAAAAGAGTTATGATTCAAGGCAAAGCAAACAAACTAAAATTGTTAACACACTCTTGCACACACTCTTGCACACACACACACACACACACACACACACACACACACAGATTCCCTTTGGAATAGTTGGTGCCAGCGGCAGATCATTGCCTACAGGGGTGTCTGATTCACTGCCAAAATACACTGATGTTACAGAGAAAGAAAAAGCAATGAGGAAACACCCGCTGGGGAAAGTTAGAAAAAAAAGTTGAGGTGTGAAAGGTAGGAGGCCTGGAAACCAGAAGGAGGAAATGAAGAGGAGGGGAGAGGAAGGAAAACAAGAGAGAGAAACAAGAAGAGCAAAGGAAGGAAGGGAGGAAGGAAGGAAGCCGTGGGACAAACGACTGGAAAAGACACAAGGTGAGGTGAGGTAGGAGCACAGAGACACAGACCTGGTCCACGGTGGTTTTTCTCCATCCAGATGTAGCAGTTGCTCTGGGCCACGCCGGTCTGGGAGTCCAGGAAGGGGAGACGCATGGAGCGCTCGGCACACAGACGGGCATTATAGCTGCGACAGTGTTCAATGGCCTCCTTATAGAACTCCTCACCAAGACTGAGAGGAGGCAGCAGAGAAAGAGGAGGGTGTGAGGAGGAGGTCAAAGGTGAAGGACGAAGAGGAAAAGGATGTGTGTGTTTACATGAGTGTAAAAAAAGAAACTCCTGGATGTGTGTGTGTGTGTGTGCTGAAGCTGCATGAATGTGTGTAAGTCAAAAGAGGCATTAAGCGGTCAGTCATGGTAGTTATGGTGTGTGTGTGTGTGTGTGTGTGCAGGAGTAGTCCTATTAACCTGGGTCACAGCAGGAGAGCTGCCAGCTCCACACAGTAACACCTCCTCCTCTCTATGTAAGGACTGTATCTTCTCACATACACAAGTGTGAGTTTGATTAACATTCAGTGTAATGTTCTTCACTTTATCCCCATCACTCTCTGCTCTTACCTGTTCTTGATGACTGCACCTCCAGATTGCCTGCAGAAGGAGAAGAAGAAGAAGAAGAAGAAAACAATAGATGTGTGATGAGTCACTCCACCTTACTTCCTCCTCCTCCTCCTCCTCTCTCTCTCCATCTCGCTCTTTTTCTAAATCTCTCGCTCTTGTTGCATGTTAACTTTCACACTCTGTCCATCACTCGCTGCACCTCCTTTCTTTGTTGTTAATTTGCATCTTTCTCTCTCTCCTGTTAATCACTCCTCTCCAGTGTCTTCCTGCTGAGTGCAGACATCAAGGTCACTCTGCTGTACAGACGGTAGATAAAAAAACTACACACACACACACACACACACACACACACCATGCACAGAAACCTACAGTAACAAAAGCAGAGCATCCCATTCAACAACGCACCTGTCAAACACCACCAGAGCCACGATGGACAGTTAAAAATCTGCGCCTTCATTACCCACAATCCAACACAACTGTCCACAGTTCAGTCAGAGATTCAAGTGTGTTATCCTAGCCCTAACCAATGCCAACTCAAGAGACACTTGAGGACATTTATCAGGCTTCACACAGCTGAAGCTGCAAAAGGTTGCAACACCTGCAAACACATCTTGATGTATAAAATCAAAAGAGTTCCAACTCGATACAGTATCATGTTTTTCCTCACTGAATATTACACGTATCCAAAGGTAAAGTACCAGCAGGGGGTTAGGTTTAAGAAAAACATCATGGTCGGCCTTAAAATACGCACATAGTAAGTAAACAACATGACATCCCCATGGAAAACATCATTATAAAACATGTCACCACTCCCTTGGAGAAAGTCAGTGCAGACTCCATGCTTTCCATTCACTCAGCTTTTCATGCTGTCATGCAGAACAGGCGTCTATTAAGGGCCACAAGCCGAAACCTGATAAACAATGACGCTGTTTTGTTTCAAAACAAGCTACATCTAATTTAAAATTTGGTAAAGAAAAAATGCTGTTAGAAAAAAAGAAGAAAAGGTTTTTATTCACTAAAAATGTAAAAAAGAAAAAAAAAACTGCAGATGGTCATGATTCAAGGAATCCATGAGAAAAATTTTTCATCCCTCTGAAATTTCTTTCAGAGGGATGAAATTTCCCAAAATATACTGTATATATAATTGAGTTCCTTCTTTACATACGCCTTAAATTTATATCAACCTTTAGCTCGTGAAACACTGAACTAAGGTCCCTCATGGCTGAGGTGAGATATGCCGTAACAACACAGTGCAGCACATTTTAAAGGTACAAACAGCCCAGGTGGTCATCTTTGAACAGAATAAAAGCAAAACCAGGTTTGAAAAGATGCAACTTTAGAACAAGACATTTTAACAACAATTATTTCCATGTTAATGTCCTTAATCTGGATCAAAGGAAGTGAGCTGGAAAGGGGCATTTATGAAAATGTCAAGAATAATCGACTTGTGGTTGGAAAAGGGGGCAATTTCAGCACAGCTGGAGATGCCGGTGAGGTCTGACTGCTTGTGTGTGGTGTCTTTAAAACCTCCTAAACCAGTGGTGCAACCTTGCAGGTAATCACTGCACATGTGACATTTAAAGGATGTGATCAGGGCGTCAACATGCTGAGCTCCTCATATATGTTGTTGGGAATGAGCTGCTGAATACAGTTTATTTCTGAGGAGCTCAGTCAGCTCTACCTTCATATTACCAACAGTTATTACACCACAGTATTTTATGGTCAGGTCAGAAGTGTGTCAGCAGAGCTTTTGCTCACCTGACTTCACTTTGCTTCAGTGCTGCACTGCTGAGACTCCTTTTTGCTCACAATAAACAAATGACGAGGAAAGGGGCATAGGAGCCAGAAAATAGCAGGTTGCTCATCCGTTATAAGGCAGTGCTGCAGATAAAGGCAACACCTAATGCTTGAGTTTGTACCAGCAGAAACCTGGTCAACACAGAAAGACAACCATTCCTTAAGACACAAAAATGTTTGCAGAGAATCACAGAGAGCTGCTGCATCATCACATAGTCTTCATTGAAAAAACACAGGTCCAGATTCACATGCTGCTTTTTTAAATATTAAGAGCAACATGGTGAAATCAGGACTTTCAGACTCTACTGATGACCAAACATAGAAAATGAAAACCAGCTCAACCCTGAGCAACCCCGTCATTTCAGACCTGCACTCCTCCATCCCTTCATCACCTTCATCCCTCTCTCCTCCACTGCCTTTAGAGGAGAATGAGTCTCTCGATAATAAGTTGACAGCTGTAGGAAATGGCTCCTTTCAATCTGGGCGCTTCCAATCTCATTATATTGTGATAGGAGAGCTGCATGACTGTTTGCCTGTTTGGAGAAGAGCTGATCCACTCCAAGTGGAGGCTGAGAGAGAAAGTTGGGAAAAGACACTTAAAGGAGGAGAGAAGGGGAATGAGGATGAGGAGAGAGAAAGGATGGATGAAGAAGGAGACGTCTGCAGAGCAGCATGACCTGTGAAAAGACGTTTAATAGGAGGGCTGCAGGCACATCGTTCTGGACCATGAAACCTTTAATTCTGCTGCAAATCGCCATCGCCAGAGGAAAATCTGACTCTCAACATCAATTTGTAAAATAATAATCATCAGATCTTTGACTTGATTCAGAAATCACAGGGAAGATCAGTGAAATACTATCTGTCATTGTGGTGGACAGTAGAATAAAGGCCCAGGACCTGAATCCAGCAGCATGTTGCTCCCT
Source organism: Synanceia verrucosa (assembly GCA_029721515.1). Classification (NCBI taxonomy): domain Eukaryota; kingdom Metazoa; phylum Chordata; class Actinopteri; order Perciformes; family Synanceiidae; genus Synanceia; species Synanceia verrucosa. The sequence continues at coordinate 26,139,308 of CM056559.1, forward strand.
CATGGACCTGCATGTGGAACAAAGAGAGCATTAAAAACCTAATTTTTACTCAGATGGTTGACAGAAGCTACTGCTGAGTTCATCAGTAGTCATGACTTCTGACCTCTGTCGAGACAAAGCAGTAGTTAAATGCTGCATGTGGCAGCACAGCACACTTAAAGGCATAATTCAACATGGTGGGATATACACATATTTGATTTCCTGCTGAGAATGTTCCAGCTTCAGTGAAAACTCCTGTCTGAAAATGTGCCACCAGTGAAAGCAAAGCTACAGGGTTTTATCAGGGCAGATATGTCGATTTTGCAAGTTTTCAAAAGCTGAACGACTAATAAATTAATCTGTTGATCCTGAAATCTTTTCAACAAAACGGCAATTTGCTGCAGTTGCTCCAGTTTGCTTACAATACACATTCACTGGCCACTTTATTAGGTACACCTGCAAGTAAAAGGTTGAACACTTTTTCCTTCAGAACTGCCTTAATTCTTGGTGTCAGACTTTCAACAAGGTGTTGGAACCATTCCTCTCAGATTCTGCTCCATATTGACATGATAGCATCACTCAGCTTCCTCCACATCCTAAAGATCTGGTGACTGTGGAGTCCAGTGAACTCTTTGTCATGTTCTAGAAACCAGTTTGAGATGATCTGAGCTTTGTGTCAAGGAGCATTATCCTGCAGGAAGTGTCCATCAGAAGATGGGTAAAATCTCCCCCAGCATTAGACCAGCAGCAGCCTGAACTGTTGATACAAGGCAGGATGGATCCATGCTTTCATGACCATCTACCATCTGAATGTTCAGCTGAAATGGAGACTGGTCAGACCAGCCAACATTTCTACTGTCCAGTTGTGGTGATCCTGTGTGAACTGTAGCCTCAGTTTGCTGTTCTTAGCTGACAGGTGTGGCTCCAGGTGTGCTTTTCTGCTGCTCTAGTCCATCTTCTTCAAGGCTCCAGTGTTGTACTTTGTACTTTTAAATACTGAAGTATTTTTAAAAGTAAGTACTTTAGTACTTTAACTTGTAGTTGAGTAAGATTTGACCACGAGCATTAATACTTTGACTCAATTTTTGTGTCCACCGGTGGCTATTTTTGTTAACAAGCAATTGAACAGGTGTACCTAATAAAGTAGCCGGTGAGTGTATATGGACAGATCAGACACAGTGCTGCATGAGCTTCTGTCAGTTGTCAGAATTTGATTTCCCTACGAGGATGACAAACCTGTCAGTCTGCATGACTTCCTGTTCAATCCTCTTGGCTCAT